>JAJGOT010000453.1:255000-602500 GCA_022457155.1 Cladopsammia gracilis | reverse complement strand
TAACCAAAATGAAATCAAGACAAATAAACTATTTATATGTGCGAAAAATCCGAGACCTCTCGGAGTACACAGTACGACAGAATTGAAGGATTTAGCCCGATTCCACGGCAATAGCGTGAAATTGTTTGATGCCGGCTCGACGTGTTTGCCTGCGTGACATATCACGCGACATAGCCATGTTAAATAGTCTAAATAGAAAATTATTTTCCAATTTCGTAAATTTGAATCGAAAAAAAATGCTTAAAAATTTGCGTGGCAAGTCATGTGACGTAGAAGGGTGTGTTGGTAATTAAACACAAAATTACAAAAGCACTTCTATATAAATGTTAAGGCTGATATCTGCACTTGTGTAAGGCCGCGAACTATTTTCAGTAACACACGCAAACGGCGGAAGCCTTCTCAAAGCAATATCTTGTTTGTTATTTGTGAAGGACTTTAATTTTCTTTGTCGCATTCAAAACAAAGTGGACATCGATATGGTAATTTTTGCTGAAACGTAAGTTAAGACCGTTTAAGATACAAAAGAACTATGTTTTATGGCCGTACGAAAATGACAACCAAGGAATTTACTGCGAATAAAATAGCGAATGATTGATTGCAAAAGAAATAACTTAGGCCCCGTCCACACGTATCCGGATATTTTTGAATCCGCAACTTTTTTGTTGCGGATTGGCCTTCCGTCCACACGTATCCGGCGAATTCGGCTAACGAATCCGCAACTTTTTGAATCCGCTCTCCAGAGTGGAAATTTTTGAATACGCTACGAGTACGGCATCGTGTGGACGGTCGAATCCGGATATTTTTTAATACGCTGACGTAACAGTGTCGGATCCAGTCTTTAACCGCTCGACTATTCAACAAGGCCGACCGAAATGTCGTTGCATCACTTTTACTTGGACTTATTGAATAGAGAGTTTAAGCAAGGACGACGGCAACGCTAAGGAAAACGTCACTTGAAAAAAGGGTTCGCGCTATTTTAAACTACTTTGCAGTTACTTCAATTTGTTTAGTTTGGCTAATGTGACTGGATTGTCCAGGAGCTGAATTTGAAGGGACGGCTTACTAGTTCAAATGGAGAAAGGAATATTAACCGCCGTGTGTTCACGTTCTCCACAAAACCTCTAATTTGATCATTTGACGTCGTTGTTTTGCAGGGAACGGTAAAGAAATGTACTAAAATGTAAAACGCACGTGCAAGGTTTTTTTTACTCATTAAACGTATTGTTTTGTGCCGTTTTCGCTGCCGTCGGCGTCGTGGTTGCTTAAGCTCCCTATTTCAAGTCTAATAACGTGTTTACAGTCGAACTTGGTGAAAGCAATCGAATTCAAACTCCAAACTCGCACAACGCGGCGCACAAAATGTTGGCCTTTGCGCTTACTTTGTTGACAACAATTAAAGAGGTGCCCTGGATACTAGAGCGAATCCGGATACGTGTGGACGGGCAAATACGATTCGAATACGCTACGTGTGGACGCGAATATTTTCTAATCCGCAACAAAAAAGTTGCGGATTCAAAAATATCCGGATATGTGTGGACGGGGCCTTAGATTTTATACTCGCGTCGCCTTATGCAAATATGTTTGCGTATTTTTGCAATTTTGATTTCTAAATCAGTTTTCTCGGGGGGGGGGGGGGGGGGGGGTGTCCAGTCATGTTTTTCTCTTGAAAATATGCTATGAACAGAACCCAAAAGCGGGGGGTTATGGAAACCCCTGGAACCCTCTCCTGGCTACGCCCCTGCTCGGTTTCCTTGCTTGTAGAGCTAATTGATGACCTCTTATTCACAATATTGAAAATCCATTGTCTTTGAACGTCCTTTTTTCGCCTTCAAGATCATGATTCGCATTCAATCAACTGATGATCGACTTGCGCTTGCGTCGTCAAAACACCTATTGTTTTTCAAACATTAGGGAATTCCTCTTATCGAAATTCTGTGCATACAATAGGTATTAAAACTCGAGTTCCAGCCCGTAGGAAGGAGGGGGGGGGGGGGGGGGAGTGTGGGGGAGGGGGTACCCAACAAAGTTTTGTACGGGAATGCTCCGCCCCGAGGTCCAATCCCTTACCCTTTCATATACCGTTTTTGACAGAAAAGGTCCCCCTTTCATATACCTTTCATGGACACACTCAAATACCTGAAACCACCTGTGAACCTCGGTCCATCTTCCATTTGTGACGTCATCCCTTTTTATTATAAAACATCTCTTTCGTAACTAACACATGCAGAAGGAACAAACATTTCAAAGTTTGCCCAAATGAGATAGATCTCGTAAATTGGGCCAGAGACGGTTAATAGCGAAAAACCTGTCAGATTTGACTGGAAAAATCAAAGGAAAATTTGGTCTTTCTACCACTTGTTGAAAAAAATTCACTTCCTTCAGCAGTTTTCGGGAAACTTTTACAACATAAATAAAGTCTAGTGAAAGGCCAACAACGTACCCCTGCTCATGTATACAAAATGCCCCCAGAACACCGAGAGAAAATTAAAAAAACGTCAAATAATTCCTCAAAGGGAGAACAAGCGCTGTAATCATTTTTTTTTTGTTTGGTACTCCTCCTATAAAGACACAAAAGATTTTTTTTCACGGTAAAAAAAAAAAAAGAAAAAAAAATTGGCAAATGTTTTAAAGTTACAACTCATTTCCATCCTAGCGACCTGCAGCCCAAGACACTTGTTTGTAGTTTTAATTGAAATTGTTTATGGACATTGCTGCGTGCTTAAAACGTTACATTTGTGAATCATTTGATACTCATTACAAGTTTATTTAATTAAATAATATGTAGTAAAAAAGTACATTTTAATTTTACCCCGATGTAACGATATTTTCGGCTATTTTACGGCGATATCGTTGTATCGGGAGTCTCGATATAACGATACCTCGATTTAACGATATAATTTCACTGCTCGCTTGGCATATCGTTATATCGGGGTTCCACTGTATAGTACAATTTTGTGAAAGAGACACTGTCGCGGCTGATACATTGTGTTTTCATGATTATGACCAGGTGCTTGCTAAATACATATGAAAGTCATGTTTAACATCAGGTCACTAAATTTGATCCGCGTCACGTTGCGCAATTTAGACCCCTCTTAAAATCATTCAATTTCGAACATTTTGCCTTCGTTCGTAGAAACAACGCAAAATGTCGAAAAAAACACAACGGAAAAGGTTAATTTAACATATAGAGCACCATTAAAATCATGTTTCGGGTCAATCGGGAAAAAATTAGGGTCGGCTTTTCGAGTTCGAACATTACGCATTCGAGTTTGATTACAAGTAAAATCCGAGTGATTTTCTGACTACAATTGCAGACGAAAGTAGTTGGGAAGGTTGTAAAAACGAATAGCGTAAGTGCGGAATTACACCGATGCTCTGTTAACGTTAAATAATGATCAACTGTCACTCTTCAGAGTCTTCCCCATTCCCCCTTTCCAATGTTGGGATTTCAGCCAACAATTTTGCATTAAAAAGTTCTAGTTATAACCAACATTGTAAAAAGGGGAGGGGAGAGAAAGAATCCAGTGGTAAAAACTGCCAACCTTCCCAACACTTTTGTCTATGATTGTAGGTGGAAGACTAAGCCGGATATCTCGTAACGTCAGGATGTAACGCAAAAGTCCCCTCCGTTTTCGAAATGTTCGTTAAATTTAGCGCTTTTTGATACCAAATTCGTTGGGGTTCGCAAAAATTTACTGTCGGCCTTATGGCATGGAAGATTATGAAGTTTGCCCTAATTCTAATTATATCCTGCGCTTTTATCATCCTTGTCGCTGAAGCTACTCCTCGCGATGAGAACACGAATGATGAAGGCTTTCAAGGAGGTCCTCGTGGCGATACACCAGTGTTCATAGAGGAAATTAACAAGTATTAAAGCCACAAAGAGTTAATATCTGAGTATTTTTGCCTAATTTTGGGATATATGCTGCATGGTCTCTATATTGATTTTTTCTTTTTTTCTTAGCTATCTGACCTACACTATATCAATTAAGAAAGAGTTAAAGACGAAGACGAGATTTGCAGAGGTCGAAGACAGACCTCGGCCCTTATGAGAATTGTAGAGGATATTTTGGAAAGGTCCAACATCACAGGAGTACTTTTGAATAACCGGATACTACACCGCTTCAACAATGAAATCCAGAAATTGTTTCAGTATTATAAAAGTTCAACACACGACCTCCACTCGTTGAATTGAAAAAAGCATATCCTTTGTAGTGAATCTTAACTTTATCTTGGGCTTTGTCGATATCGATTATTTCAATTTCGTACAGAGTTTTGTCTTGTTTAGTCATCTTTCTTTTGGCTCCAACATGAGGTTGCTCAGTAAAAGTTAAATTCCTCCACGAATCTTTTCGGAGGCTTCACTTCTCTCTTCACCCGCGAGTCCGCCATGTTGCGTGATATTGCTGAATCACTAAAACTACGCATGCGTAGAACAATTAAAATTGGAAGAGAGACACTGGTATCCAGTTTGAGCTGATGTTCATCGCAAAGGGGAAAGACTTTGATATGTATCTTGAAATAAGAAGGAAAAATCGCCAAAAGTGATGAAAACACAAAAACACGTGGCACGAAAGTTTTTAATCTCATAACACAAAAAATATCGTAACTCGCAATGACAAATATTTCTTGAGTTATAACAATTTGAAAAAAATTCAGTTCACCCTTCCCCCCGAAAATCAACTGAGTCAGTTGGTTTGGTTAACTTCCTTACAGAACTATTTGCTGACCTATTTCCCACAAGATCGAATTTTTTAGCCTTAAACATAGCGCCTCATCAAAATTGCATGGCCTTCCGGCTGATGATCTGAATGACTTGCGCTTGCGTCGTCAAAACATCTATTGTTTGCCAAACATTAGGGGATTCCCCTAATTGAAATTATGCAGTTGATATTTTGTGTGCGTGTACAGTCCGTAAACTCAGCCTCAAATTAGTATTTTACAGCGTGAGGGGGACTACACATACACAAGTGATCAAGACATAAGTATTTTTGGTGTAGAGTGGCCCCCAGTTACAGAAAGCGATGTAAAGGTAAAGTCGCACACGAGCCACAGTTGGCCCACACGGCCGGAGCTTAACCCGGTTTCTGTAGCATGAAGCAACTAGGAATATTGCTTCTCCCCCCTGGATGGGATGCTAGTCCATCGCAGGGTTACCCCCAGCATTTTATCGCCGGTACCCATTTATACACCTGGGTGGAGAGAGACAGTGTGGAGTAAAGTTTCTTGTCTAAGGAAACAACACGACGGCAGAGACCAGGCTCGAACCACCGACCTTCTGGTTGAAAGTCCGACGCAGAAAGCGATGTACCACAGTTTTTTTTCGACGCGGATTGCTCAGAAGCAGAGAGAGAGTGAAATACCGCCATATTGAGATCTATTTCTCTGCTTCTAAGCAAGAAAGAACGCTCAAAGTTTAGGGTCTTTCTGGTTGTATCGATGAGTCTTTTTATATACCCGAGCCGAAATAACGAATTTAGATCCGAGGTTCGGGGAAACATATCGTTTGAAACCCTTCAAGTAACACAGAGTTACGAGGCTTTTAGTATCCTTTTCAAGACTCGGATTATGATTATATTACTAGAAAGGACAAAAAATCTTATCATCGAAAAACAAAGCGTTCACTGTACATATTTTAATAACTACAACAACATTTGGGTATAAAAATAGCTTGTTCGAATCTAAATTCTTAGTGGCAGCGGTACGAACTAAATTTACAGTTGTGGCACCAAGCTCTGATATTAAAAATACATAACTTTTTGCCCGCTGCAATAATAATTTTAAAAAATCACATTTCAGGTCACAAATGAGACCCGCAAATCAACTAATGTTTACAAAGTTTTAAGTGGTGAAGCTACGAAGCGTTCTTGAAAATCAAAAGGCTGCACTCATCAAGCTTCTGATTAAGCGGCTAAAATGACTCATGGCGACTGCTGCTGTCCTGGGAAAACAGAGAAATGAAATAAGTATAAGAAAAAAATGGCCAATTGTTCTTACTGCTAGAACTAATTCACAATATAAATTGCTAAAATCGTTTGTCAGCTTCTACTGTTCCGTAGATGTTATGTATTGCATTTTCACCCGTTAGTTAAACTTATGAAGAAAAATTTAAAGATAAAACGTTTTGATACGGGTGTCAAGTACTTTCAGTTCTATTTTATCCTAAATATATTTTCTTCTACATGGCTTTCTGCGCCTTTCAATAACACGCGAACTCTGAAGTTTGATTGATTTCCGGTTGCCGTCGATCATAATTATGGCCACAAACTGATCGGACCCTTCACTGACCCTTGAAACAAAAACTGTCAAAGTGGCACACAAAAGAACGACAATACAATAGAATACATTACATAATTTTACCTAATACAATGGAGATGTACAATGTACAATGGAGCTTAAAAATATATCGGGCATCATATGAAAACTGTTCCGGTTGAGTTTTGAATTTCAGAATTTGCGTGTTATTGAAAAGCACAGTATTAAACGCCAGGAACTTTACCCACAACATTGATTCACGACAACGACAAAACGAATCGTCCGTAACGGTACATAGCATGCCGTAACAGCTGTTATTTATTTTATTATCATTGGCTGTGTTTTCACGAGGCGGTTTTTCTCGCTTAACATTCCTGTGGGTGATTTTGTTTACTGACCGCGTTAAGCAGCTTAAAAAATTTATGCGTTTTCACGGACAGAACTTTATTCATTTTTCTTATACCATGGCTGTGTTTTCACGAGGCGGTTTTTCTCGCTTAACATTCCTGTAGGTAATTTGTTTACTGACCGCGTTAAGCAGCTTAAAAAATTTCCGCGTTTTCACGGACAGAACTTTATTCATTTTTCTTATACCATGCGCGATATATTTTCTTTTGTTAAAACAATAGAAAATTAGAACACAAAAGAACGACAATACAATGCCCTTCTTTGTTGTTTGAAAGCTGGCGAAATGCGATTGGCCGAAATTAATTGCCGACAAGCTTAAGCGACCTGGTTTGGTGGCTTAAATTTAATGAGAATTCTATTGTAGTTCGCCAACTCGCTTAACTTTAAGCGAGTTGGACAAGCAACTGTTTTCACGAGATTTCCGACTGTCACTCGCTCAGCGACTTGAAAAATCGCTCGTGAAAACACGGCCATTATCCCTACCACTCATGGAGGTTTTTTATGGATTAGTTACGGTTGGTTGGTCAGTCAATAACACGCGAATTGAACTCTAAAGCGCAGTTACGTTTCACGCTGCTCTCGATATAAATAATCCTAATTTTGGCCACAAACATTGGACCCTCCGCCTGAAAACAAACTGACAAAAATTGATCGAAATCAACCAATCGCAACCCACAAATATGACCTCTTGATAATTTTGCGCAAAATTGCCGCAATGAATGCAAAACCGTGTTGAACGTAAAATTCGCGTGTCATTGAAAGGCACAGAATCGACCTTCCGTAACAACGGGGTCTGCATCCACGCGAGGATCACTAAATCAGCTGATGCAGCTTCGCCACAATCACAGAACAAGCTAGGAAAGCAGTTAAAAAAAACCTTACATTCCAATAAATCAGGGCTTCGCACTTCTGTCTCTTTAGCTGTTACCAGGAGCTCCTGCTGTTACTGAAAAAAAAGTAAGGTATACTAAAAACAACACGCGAGTGCCTCGCGCGAGAAAACGCGTGTTTACTCGAATTTCAGTTCAGACAGGAGCTTCTGGTTTAAAGAGTTAGAGCTGTGATTAAGTGAAGAAAAAAAAAATTTCTGAACGGTAAACGGCTAGCATATATATTTTATACAGGTTTTGCTTTTTTTTTTAATTCATAACCTTGAAGAATACGTACACGCGAGTTCTCCAGTTTGCATCCCCGTTTTGACGAGGATGATTTTCTGCCTCTCTCTTAGGAATAAAAAATATATACACTCACGTTCTGAACTGGATCTCTCGTCGTGTTCCTGTGCCAGTTTTGTGGTTTCTTGAACACCTCGCGCGATCGGCGCTTCTCGTCTGTTCTCAGGGTTGTCCTCTTCTTCTCTCCGTACGCTTGCGTCCCAAATTTTTAAAGACAGCACTGTGACAATACCACCGATCAGTATTCCACCGAACACTGCACTCCAGAAAACACCTTTGGGGAAAATCATAATTCGTCCGCACAGTATTTAGATGTGTATGGAGAAAAAAAGTAGAATGGCAGTTTGACACGAAAGAGCCCGGGATACAACAACGGCGTAGACGTGATCAGTATGCATAGATCAGGTATCCACGAACTGAACATGTGTTAAAGGCCCATGTTCATCCAATCTGCTTTGCGCGCCCGAGCTGATTTTCGCACGGACGGAAAATCGAAAAATCGACGTGCCAGCCAATCATAACGCTGCATTGAGCAATTGAACCGTTAAAAACAAAAACACAAGCGCGCAAAGCATATTGGGTGAACATTTAATGTTGCCAGATTTGGGTTGTGTAAAACTTCTGGTGACGTTAGATTAAATTAAAACATTGGGGTCACGTGTCCAAGCAAAGCATACAAAACAAAATGGCGGACAGAGACCGTTTGTTGCATCCTTTATAGGGATGATATCTGTTTACAAACATTCTTTTTGTCATTCAAATGTGCCAACCACTGGAACAAAACAACCCTTTGTTTCGGCAGCCAATTAGGCTCTGGTTGGCACATTAATAACAATTGGTGACGTCATACTAAATACGAAATTATTTTCACTGTCGCAATTATCATAGCTCACTTCTCAAGCATTTCGCCCCCAAACCCGCTGTCGAAGATGAATGTTGTTGGCGCGAGCGGAGTCGATCTTTACAGGTACGAAATCAGCTTCTGAACAGTGCAGTGATAAAGAGATTTTTTAATAGCGAGTTGTAGAAACGAACAGGAATCATGTAAAGGCATGCTCAGCGTTTGTTTTCTTCTGTGAAAACTACATAGTCGTGCAGAATGGAAAATAAAAACCGAGCAACTCCACTCCACCACAAACACTGAAAATAATGCTTGTGTAGATAAATTGCGCTGAAAGTGTTTATATCCGATTTATATAATTATGTGATACCAAAGGAGAACTTGTCTGCATTAAAGAACTTATATTAGTTTCAAAAACGTTGTTGCTGTTTAGGCTCGACTTTGCTGAGGATACACTGTACGAGATTTTGTCATGAGTGCACCCCCTGGATATCTCTACTATGTGAAAATTCACTTGTTAAATTTATCTAGTTAATAATTAAAACGCTGCAACCTATTGAGCGCAATAGCCTGGTCTAGATTTAGTCACAAACCCAACAATACAATGAGTGGACTGTAAAAGTATAGGTATATGACATATATGTGTTAATAGACTAGCGATCAGATGGATATAAATAAACCTCTTCAGCTTGTATGTTTTGTTTTCCCAATGTAGATCATGTGTTGTTACCCTAGAGAACTGTTTCTTTTAAATTTTGTTTTCTTCACGTGCACATGTATGCATAATTTATGAAATTCCTTTGGCAACATCACATGATCGGAAAACAAAACATACAAGCTAAAGAGGTCTATTTATATCCATCCGATCGCTAGTATTGGCTTCAGTAGCAGCGAAGTTTACCTCGATTTCCTTGCTTGTAGAGCTAATTGATGACCGCTTTTTCACAATATTAAAAGTCTACTGTCTTTGAACGTTCTTTTTTCACCTTCATGATCATGATTGGCATTTGATCAACTGATGAACGAATTGCGCTTGCGTCGTCAAAACATCTATTGTTTTTCAAACATTAGGGGATTCCCCTAATTGAAATTCTGCAGTTGATACGTCATGATATTTTGTGTGCGTGTAGTCCGTAAACTCAACCTCAAGCTAATTTAGTATTTTGTAGAAAGTGTTTTTGGTGTAGAGTGACATTACAGAAAGCGATGTACCACAGTTTTTTCGACGCGGATTGCTCAGAAGCGGAGAGAAAGGTCAGTGAATCGGTCGCGATGTTAACATTACGCAAGCATTACGGTATTCAGCGGTATTAAAACCGTGAATGCAAGATTTGCGTACCTAAACATTGTGACGGTCTGTAAAATATAAAAATACACTTGTGGTATGTTGTGAGTTGTGTAACCGCTCCTCCAGTAGTTTTCCAGGAGATCGATTCGGATGAAACACGTTGTCAGTTGCTAGAATAAAAGGAAGTTGTGTTCTCTAACTTTGGCTGGTTTATTTGGCCCAGAATATTACATTGGCGACGAGGTACGGACAAAAACATGGCATTGATAGGGAAAATCGAGGAATACAACGAGAACGACAGCTGGATTGAGTACACCGAACGACTCGAGAACTACTTCGCGGCGAATGAAATTACGGACAACAACAAGAAGCGAGCGGTACTGCTAAGCGTATGTGGAGCGAAAACTTACAAGCTAATCAGGAATTTGGTAAATCCAAGGAAGCCAACCGACAAGTCGTTTGCAGAGTTAGTTAAGCTGGTCAAGAATCATCTAAATCCAAGACCCTCTTCAATCGTCTATCGGTTTAAATTTAACAGCCGTTTCCGCCAGCCGGGAGAAACAATACAGCACTATGTAGCCGAACTGAGGAATTTATCGGAGCACTGCGAATTCAACGACCAACTGGAAAACATGCTCCGTGATCGACTGGTTTGCGGTGTGAATGATGAACGCATACAGCGGAGATTGCTAGCGGAAAGTAATTTGGAATTCAAGAAGGCAATGGAATTAGCCACCGCGATGGAAACTGCCGACAGAAACACACGTGATCTGAAGCATGGAAACCGAGAAGAGAAACCGAAAGAACCACAAGTAAACGGCGTGACCAAGGAGCCACCGAAACAGCCACCAAGGAACCCGAAGCAGTCTAAAGAATGCTATCGTTGCGGAGGTCAGTTTCACGAGGCCGACAAGTGCAGGTATAAAGAAGAAGAGTGCTTTAGATGCCATAAGAAGGGTCACAAAGCAAGCAAATGCCGTAGTAAACGTAAAGTGGGCTCTCGAAGCAACAGCAAATTTGGAAATACACATCGCCTGGAGACAGCAGAAGAGGCTGAGGAAGAATATGAAGAATACACAATGTTTCACATAGCCGAAAGGGAGAGAGAACCGTATCGAGTCGACCTACAACTAAACGGAGTTCAGACAAGCATGGAAGTTGACATTGGTGCTGCAGCTACAATCATCAATGAAGAAACCTACAAGAGAATCATTGATAGAAATTCTGTGAAGAATCAACCGCAGATGGGAACCGCTAAAGTGAAACTCAGAACTTATACAGGTGAATTAGTAAAGGTCTTAGGAACTGTGAACATTGTTGTAAAGTATGAGAAACAAGAAGTGGAGCTGCGAACACTCGTAGTGGAAGGATCAGGTCCTAACTTACTTGGAAGAGACTGGTTGAGAGTTCTGACACTCAACTGGAAGCAGTTGTTCAAAATGCAAGTTGATGGAAACAACCAAGAGTCTGCACATGGAAGAATGATCGATCAGTACTCGGAAGTGTTTCAAGAAGCACTTGGAACATTCACGGCCCGAAGGCAAAGATTCATGTGGAAAAAGAGGCGAAACCGAAGTTTTTGAAGGCTAGACCAGTGCCTTACGCCATGACAGGGAAAGTTGAGGCTGAACTCAAGAGGTTACAAGACGAGGGAACAATTGAACCAGTCCAGTTCTCGGAATGGGCAGCCCCCATTGTACCTATTTTGAAACCAGATGGCTCAATTCGCATCTGTGGAGATTACAAAACAACTGTAAATCAAGCGTCTAAGTTGGACAGTTATCCTATCCCGAAAGTTGAAGATCTCCTAGCAACTCTAGCAGGAGGCGAAAAATTTACTAAACTAGACATGAGCCAGGCATACCAGCAGTTACTTCTTGAGGATGAATCTAAACAGTACACTACCATCAACACGCACAAAGGATTGTTCCAGTACAACCGTCTACCCTACGGGATATCATCTGCACCTGGAATCTTTCAGCGGAACATGGAAAATCTACTGCAGAACATTCCTTACGTAATCGTCCGGGTGGATGACATCCTAGTGTCCGGAGCTTGTGACGAAGATCACTTAAACAACCTGGAAGAAGTCTTGAAACGACTAGCAAGTGCTGGCTTACGACTTCGGAAAAGCAAGTGTGTGTTCATGGAACCTCACGTAACCTACCTGGGTCACAAGGTCAGCAAGGAAGGTATTCAACCGTTGGAAGACAAGGTCGATGCTATTACCAATGCTCCAGCGCCCACGAATGTGTCGGAGCTCAAATCGTACCTAGGCATGATCAACTACTACCAGAAATTTCTACCCAACTTGTCTAGTGTGTTGGCTCCATTGCATGAATTGCTGCGTAAAGAGACTCGCTGGCATTGGGGTAAAGAACAAATGCAAGCATTCCAGAAATCAAAGGAATTCCTGAAGTCCTCGAGACTCCTAGTCCACTACGACAGTCAGAAGAAGATAACCTTGGCATGTGATGCGTCCCAATATGGTTTAGGAGCCGTCCTCTCGCATCGAATGGATGATGGCTCAGAGCATCCAATCGCATATGCTTCTAGGACACTGTCCACAGCAGAAAGAAATTACTCTAACCTTGAAAGAGAAGCACTCGCCCTGGTATTTGGCGTGAAGAAGTTTCACCAGTACATTTATGGCAGACATTTTAGCTTAGTAACTGACCATAAACCGTTGGAATCATTGTTTAATGAGAAGAAGGCCATACCTACCATGGCAGCAGCGAGAATTCAGCGTTGGGCCTTGACACTGGCTACCTACAACTACTCCATTGATTACAAACCAGGACCGGAACATGCCAATGCTGATGCCCTCAGCCGACTACCCTTGCCGGTTAGTCCGCCGACTACACCGTTGCCTGCAGAAACTGTGTTTGCAATGGAACTTTTGAATTCGACACCAGTAAGTGTGAATGAGATCAGAACTGGAACCAGGTGCGATCCGATACTGTCACAAGTGATCAAGTACGTACAGCAAGGTTGGCCTATTCACAACTCAGATGAAGTATTGAAGCCCTACTTCACTAGGAAAGATGAATTAAGTGTTCAAAATGGGTGTTTGCTATGGGGCAATCGAGTGGTGGTACCCCCTAAAGAAAGAGCAAGAGTGGTAGAGGAGTTACACGAGACACACCCAGGAATTTGCCGTATGAAGGCGTTGGCGAGAAGTTACGTGTGGTGGCCAAAAATGGATGCCGATTTGGAGCAGAAGGTGCGCCAGTGCAGTCCTTGCCAGGAAAACAGGAAGTCACCACCAGAAGCTCCTTTACATCCCTGGGAATGGCCTAACAAACCCTGGGTTCGACTTCACCTAGACTATGCAGGTCCGTTCCTTGGAAAGATGTTCCTCATCTTGGTAGATGCTCACTCTAAATGGATGGAAGCGTTTCCAATGAACACATCGACATCGAGTGCAACCATCGAGAAATTGAGAATCGCTTTTGCAACACATGGCCTGCCGGAAATCGTCGTTACAGACAATGGCAGGAACTTCACAAGTGAAGAGTTTGAAGATTTCCTCAAACAGAACGGAATTCGTCACATCAGAACCGCACCCTACCACCCTGCATCAAACGGACTGGCAGAGAGAGCGGTACAAACATTCAAGGAGGGGATGAAGAAGATGAATGAAGGAAGTGTGGAGACGCGAGTTTCGCGATTTCTAGCTCGTTACAGAATCACCCCTCAGACTTCAACAGGAGTGTCGCCAGCAGAATTACTCCTAGGAAGGAAACCCAGATCGAGACTAGATTTAGTCTACCCGGAAATTGGAAGGAAAGTGAGACAATGCCAGGCTTCTCAGAAACAGGCACATGACTGGCATGCTAAGGAACGTACCATGCTCGAAGGTAAAACAGTTTACGCAAGCAACTTCAGAAGAGGACCGAAGTGGTTGCCCGGAGTTTTGAAACAGTCGACTGGTCCAACTTCGTTTGCAGTTCAACTGGAAGATGGGCGACTGTTGAAAAGGCACCAAGACCATCTCATACAGCGGTCCAGCGTTCCCCAAGTATCTACTGCTAAGCAAGAGGAGGTCCTGGAAGACCCGATTTCAGCATCGTTGGAAGCTGAAAAGCCAGAACTGCAGGTGGAAGAAATCCCGACACCACCTATTGAACCTGTGCAGTCTGCTTCACAAGAAGTCCCAGAAAAGCGCTATCCTGTTAGGAACAGACACGCCCCTCGATACTTGGCTGATTTTGTTACCAAGTGACTTATTAGGTTATTAGGACAGAGACACTTAAGAACTGTAAGATGAGTTTTGATGTTGTTTTATTATGATAGTTTTCGTGACTAAGTGGGGGAGTGTGGTATGTTGTGAGCTGTGTAACCGCTCCTCCAGTAGTTTTCCAGGAGATCGATTCGGATGAAACACGTTGTCAGTTGCTAGAATAAAAGGAAGTTGTGTTCTCTAACTTTGGCTGGTTTATTTGGCCCAGAATATTACAACACTGACCCATATCTTTGCTTCTAAGCAAGAAGGAATGCTCAACGTTTAAGGTCTTCTTAATTTTAAGGTGTTCTTTCTGGAAGAATCGATGTTTTTCATATTAACCCGAGCCGAAATAACGAACTTAGAAGCTAAGACTGCGAGGTTTTAAAAAATACAGGGAAACATCTCGCTTGAAACCCTCTTCAAGTAACACTTAGTTCGGAGGCTTTTAGTATCCTTTTCAAGACTCAATTGATGATTATATGATGTAGTAGAAAGGACAAAAAACTTATCATCGACAAATAAAGCGTTCACTCAGCATATTTTTAATAACTACAACAGCACTAGCATTTGAATAAAAAAGCTTGTTTGAATCTAAATTCTTCTAATGGCAGCGGTAACTAAATTTACAGTTGTGGCATCAGGCTCTTGTATTTAAAAAATAACATTTTGCTCGTAAGAAATCACATTTCACTACTCTCTCTCCTTAAATGTCTTACGATTCCACAAATGAGACGCGCAAATCAACTAATGTTTACAAAGTTCCACGTGGTGAAGATACGAAGCGTTCTTGCAAATCAAAAGGCTGCATTCTTCTAGCTTCTGATTAAGCGGCTAAAATGACTCACGACGACTGCTACTGTGGAAAAACAGAAAACTGGAATTAGTGCAAGAAAAAAAGTGGCAATTGTTCTTACTGCTAGACTAGAACAGGAGCTCCTGACTAGAACCAATTCACAATATAAATTAATCCGGCGGCGTCTGCAGCTTCTTGTTGCATTTTCACCGGTTAGTTAAATTTATGAAGGAAAAGTAAAAGATGAGACTTTTAATCCGGATATCAAATACCTTATATTTTAATTATCCTAAATATATTTTCTTCTACATGGCTTACTCTGAAGTGCTGCCGTCGATTATAAATTGTGGTCAACAGTTGGACCCGTGAAAACAGAAACTGTCAAACTGGATCGAAATCCACCAATCACAATCCACAAATATGAACTTTTGATAATTTGGCGTAAAGCGAATTATGCCTGAGACATCAGCTGCGATAATAGCAGTGAAAAACAGAACTGTTGGTTGAGTATTAAACTTCAGAGTTCGCGTGTTATTGATTTGCGCAGTAACACCAGGAACTTTGCCCACGACAAAACGAATCGACCGTCCGTATTAAACGGTGTCTACATCCATGCGAGGATCACCTAATCAGCTGATGTAGTCACAATCACAGAAAAAGGAAAATACTTTTCATTCTAAGGGCCTGTTTATATGGTCTCGGGTACCCGAGACAACCCTCCCCCCGAGACAACTTTGCCGAGCGTTTATATGAGAAATGTTGTCCCTGCTGACCGAGTCAAAGTTGACCCTACTTAAATATTCACAACGCTGCGTAAATATTCAAATCTAAATACAGCTATCGTATACCTGTTGTTTTGACTTTGTTTCATTCATTCGATCACTGTGGGCTTTGCTGATTTACATTTTACTTCTTTAATGCGAATTTGTGTTCTTAAACCTAAAAACTTGGCTTTCCGTGACACGCAGAACGCCGTGAGTTGTCCCGGGTAGGCGAGCCAAAATGTTTATATGAGAAAAAGTTGTCCCGCCTGCCAGGGATACCCTATCTGCCGAGGCGAGACAACTTGCCCAACCGAGTTGTTTCGCCCTCCCGAGACGAGTCACGATTCTCATGTAAACGGTTGGTTGAATTTTTCAAAGAAATAAGTGAGAAGTTATCTCGGCCAGGGTAACTCGGGGGGAGGGTTGTCTCGGGTACCCGGGACCATATAAACAGGCCCTAATAAATCAGGGCTTCGCACTTCGTGGAATAAATCTGTCACGTTAGCTGTCACTAAAAAAACAACACGCGAGTGCCTCGCGCGAGAAAACGCGTGTTTCGCGGATTTTAGTTCAGAGCATTAGAGCTGTGAAGTAAAAATATTTTCAGAACGGTAAACGGCTAAAATATATATTTTATTCAGGTTTTGATTTTTTAAGAAAATTCTTAACCTTTAAGAATGCGTACAAGCGAGTTCTCGAGTTTGTGTTCCCTTCTTCACGAGTACAGGAGCTTTCTCGACGAGGATCATGATTCTCTGCCTCTATTTTGCGACTTAGCTAGGAATAGAAAGTATATACACTCACGTTTCTAACAGGATCTCTCATCGTGTTCCTGTGCCAGTTTTGTGGTTCCCTGAACACCACCCGCGATCGGCTCTTCTTGTCTGTTATCGTTGTCCTCTTCTTCTCTCCGCACGCTTGCGTCCCAAATTTTTAAAGACAGCATTGTGACAATACCACCGATCAGTATTCCACCGAACACTGCACTCCACAAAAAACTTTTTGGCAAAACCATAATTCTGTAATTCACCCGCACAGTATTTAGAAATGTATGAAGAAAAGATGTAGAATGGCAGTTTTACACGAAAGTGCAGGGAAACAACAATCCGGCGTAGAAGTGAAATATATATACATATGCAGATTTGTAGGAGGTATGGAAATTTGTTGCAAAAGCGAAAATATTTCTGCGGCACGAGAACAGTGGGGACTGGGGCTAGCCCAGTGAAATGAGCACGTGCATAAGGGAGGGCTATATAAGAGATGAATATCACGTGGGATATCATTCTAGGCCGACACCTCGATCAGTTTAGCTAACGTTATTTTTATTTTATTTTATTTATTTATTTTACTTTATTTTTAAGTATGTCGTCCCTCGTGTAGCCTCGTAGGATGGGCTATTTAGAGGTTGAGCCATGGTTCCTACCCAGATTTTTCCCACCGGGGTTTCTTCCGGCAGGTTTTTTCTGGCCTCCGTCTGACAGTACTATGTTTGTAAACTGTCGCTCAGCTCTGTATCATGTTACGTATCGCATACTTGGATGTAATAAGAGGTTGTAGTATAATGTATTGTTATAGTTCCTGGTGCTCGGCCGAAACCGCCAAAATAAACCTAATGGTTTTTGATCATGTTGTTTACTGTGTAGTGGAGCTGAAATGTGTACACGCGACGTCAGAGTAAAACCTTGGGATCACGTGTCCAAGCAAAATACAATCCAAAATGGCGGACAGATTGACGACACGAGTGACTAAATACGGGAATTGCACCGAAAAGCGGTTTGAGTGAAAACATGGGTTTGGTGTGTGGGTGTTCATTCTCGCGGGCTCAAAAACCTGATTTCATTTAAGACTTTGACTGTGGTGCAATCCCTGTATTTAGCCGCTGATTTGACGACCGGTTTCAATTAGCGAGAACTCAGCAAAATACACTTATGCCAACTCTCCCGGATTGGGGGTCTGGGTCGGCCATGAGCGAGTGAAGACGCGCTTATCGCTGCTCCCGTAAATTCAACAATATTTTGGATATTTTTTGGATATATGGCCGACGAAATCAAGCCAAATCTTAAGCGTAAAGCAAAACTGAGAAGTAGCACCGGCTCAGACAGTGACACGCGTTCTCCGGAGGGCAAGAAGGTTTTTATTTCGACTCTTAATACGACATTGTCGTCCGAGGCCGACATTAGTGATTTTGGCGCGGAATCAGTGTTAGACGACAGCAGCGACAGCAGCGACCAAGTCCTAAAAGCCCTAAAGATGACCGAGGGCATCGGAGAAAAATTTGAACAAATTCTGATCAGACTACAACGCATGGAGGAAAAACTTAGCAAAGTAGAAGACTCCCTCAACCAGATCGCGAACTTGGAGAAAGCAGTCGCCAACATTCAAACGAGCTTGTGTTTATTCAACGACAAAGTTAAAAAGTTAGAAGTTACCATTCAGGAAATCGAGACAGGTCTGACGGCGTCCAACCTTGATATTGATGCTTTAGAGAGGAAAGAAGAAAAGACGGAGAAGAGAATTAGAGAGCTAGAGGATCAAATTTTATATCAAGATGTTTACAGCCGGAGAGAAAACCTAAGATTCTTCGGCATCCCGGAACCGGCCCAGGGTATCGAGGATACGAAAGAAGTGATCCATAAGTTTTTCGAGCAAGAATTAGAGGTGGAAAAGGCTCGGGAGATTGAATTTCAGCGCATTCATAGGTTGGGCAAAAAGAAGCCGGGTCAGACGAGGCCCATTATCGCAAGATTTCTACGATTTCCAGAGAGGGAACTAATATTCAAAAGCGTCAGAGAGCTGGGCGAGGAAGCAGATGTCAAAGTGTACGCTGATCTTCCAAAAACAATTCGGGATCGAAGGAAGAAATTGTGGCCCAAAATGAAAAAAGCAAGGGAGGAAGGAAAGTTTGCCTACTTTGATAAACAAGAGCCAGATAAACTATATATCGAAGGCGAATTATGTATTTAGACGCCTTAATCCTTTATTCAGTATTGCTATTATTATATATTTATACTTTTTTTCCCGAATCCATTGTCCTTATAATTCTTTTGTTTACGGGAGCAGAGTAAAATTAAATCTGCATGGAAAGAAATAGTCCTAAATCTCTGGGGCAGCACATAGATAATGAATATCTGCTGCCTTTGTTAACTTTTTTGTGTATTTCAGTGTTCATTGTTTTACGTGCATTAAGTAGTAGTAGTTTTGTTTCTGTGTTAAGCGCGATGTATTTTTTAGTTGTCATGCATGTTTCAGTCAGTTGGGAAAAGAAATGTGTCACGTTTTATATTCACAAAAGATAATGTTAACTTTAAATTACTTTCTTTGAATGTTCGAGGGATTCGTTCATCCATAAAGAGAAAGGCGTTATTCTTGTGGCTAAACAAGCAAAAAGCAGATATTATCTTTCTTCAGGAAACCTATAGTACAAAAGAAGTAGAAGTTATCTGGAAAACACAGTTTAAAGGTAAGATATTTTATTCACATGGCAACAATCACAGTCGTGGAGTGATGATCTTAGTAAGAGATGATTTGGATTTAAATCTTATATCGTCCGAAATAGACTTCGAAGGTCGCTACATTTTGCTAAACGCCACGGTGCAGGGATCGGATTTTCTTTTAGCTAACATTTATGCACCGAATAAAGTTCATGAACAATGCGAATTTTTTAAACACTTGTATAAGTTAATAGAGAATCTTCATTTAAGTACAGAGCAAAAAATTGTTATAGGAGGTGATTATAATGTTAGTCTTAACCCCGACCTGGATTGCAGTGGAGGTAACCCCACAAAGAAAGACTCTGTAAACTGCATTCAAGACATGTGTTTAAATTTTGACCTAATAGATATTTGGCGAGTTAGAAATCCTCAGTGCAAACGCTTCACCTGGAGGCAAAAAAGTCCTGTTATTCAACGAAGATTAGATTACTGGTTGCTAAGCGACTCCTACCAAGAAGAGGTAAATAATGTTGACATAATCCCCTCTATTAATTCGGACCACTCGGCTATTGTACTTCATTTAAATAGCATTGAAAAACAAAGGCATGGCCTATCTTATTGGAAATTTAACGCAAGTTTATTAGACGATCCCGAGTATGTTAGCCTTATAAATGATAATATACCAGTGTGGCGCAGGGAATTTGTGGAAGTCAATGATAAGAGAGTACTCTGGGATTTAATTAAATACCGGATTAGACAAGTAACGATAAAATTAAGTAAGGAAAAAGCTAAGGCGAGAAGAGATAAGTTGAGAATCATCGAAAACTCCTTGAAAGAATGTGAGGTCGACTGTGGCAAAAATCCTTCACCAGATAATATCGAAAAACTGGAACTTTTAAAACATGAGTATGACTCCTGTTATGAGTACCTGTCGAAAGGAGCGATAATCCGTTCAAGAGCTACTTGGTACGAGTACGGAGAAAAGAGTAATAAATATTTCTTGAACCTTGAAACTCACAGAAAGTCCAAGAGCTGTATCCGTAAGGCATATACGAAAGATGGCTTTGTAACTTCCGAGCCTAAAAAGATTATGAAAGAATTAGAGAGTTTCTATTCGGACCTTTATAAGAGGGATGAGCTTAAAACCTCGGACACGGTCCTTAATTCGTTCTTACGGTCTAAAGGGATCCCGAAATTATCCGATCAGGATACTCTCGTGTGTGAAGGCAGACTAACTCTAACGGAATGTTTTAAAAGTCTGCAGTCTTTTCAGAAAAATAAATCGCCAGGTAATGACGGTTTAACAGTGGAGTTTTATACTGCTTTTTGGGAAGATCTTGGTGAACTCCTTGTGGATAGTCTTAATTATTCATATGATTACGGTGAATTATCCAACTCGCAAAAACAAGCGATTATAACGTTATTAGAAAAGAAAGATAAAGACAAGCGGAAAATTTCGAACTGGAGACCGATCTCCTTGATTAATGTCGATGCTAAGATTGGATCAAAAGCCATTGCCTTGAGATTACAGACTGTGCTACCGAAAATAATTCACTACAATCAACACGCATATGTTAAAGGACGAACAATCAATGATGCAATTAGGACAATAGACGACATCCTTGAATACACGGAACGCTACGGACTCAAGGGCAAGATGATAGCCGTTGATTTTCAGAAAGCCTTTGATTCAGTTAACAGGCATTTTCTGTATCAGGCTCTTACTGCCTTTAACTTCGGTCCTTCATTTATACAATGGGTACATACGTTCTACCACAATATTTCAAGCTGTGTACTTAACAATGGGTTTTCAACTGGTCCCTTTGAAATACAAAGAGGAGTAAGACAAGGAGATCCGCTCTCTCCTTATTTGTTCATTATAGTTCTGGAACTTTTAGCTATAAGTATACGTGATAATGACTATATTAAAGGAATCAGTGTGAACGGGACTGAAATTAAAATCGAGCTCTTTGCGGATGATTTAACTGCGTTTCTGGGAAATGACGAATCTTTTAGTACATTTTTCGACGTGGTTTCTAAGTTTGGGGATTGTACAGGACTCACCACTGAACTTAGAAAAAACAGAAATTTTTCTTCTAGGCAATTCGGGTGAAGTCTGCATTCAAGATCATGTGGTGAACCTTGAAGTAAAGGATGCGGTTAAAATTCTAGGAGTGCATTTCACTTACAATCGCTATCTGAGAAAGAAACTTAATTTCATAGAAATAATAAGTTCCATTAAAAAGAAACTCCAGTTGTGGAAGTGGAGAAATTTAACAGTTTTCGGACGCATCCAGATTGTAAAAACGTTTGCAATTCCGATGTTGATGTACCGAGCTGGTTCAATTTGTATTGACAAGGAAGTAATAACTGAAGCCAATAAGATTATCTATAATTTTATATGGAAAGGCAAAGACAAAGTAAAACGAACGTCGCTAATAAGTGATACTATTGACGGTGGCCTGAAAGCCCCGCATTTGGAGTCTATTATTAAAACTCAAAGAATAATGGTTTGCAAACGATTTGTTGATAAAGAACCTCGTGCATGGAAAAACCATCCTATCACACTATTTGGAACCTGTTGGTGGAAAAATTATTTTCTGTTGTAATTTTGATATTAAGAAACTCTCGATAAGTATTCCAACTTTTTATCGGGAATGCCTTGAGTGCTTCACACTATGTTCCGCGGCTGCAAATAAATGTGAACTTGAGCTTTCCCATCAGGAAATATGTAACACTGTGATTTGGAACAACAAAAATATCTGCATTGATGGCAAATCAGTTTTTAATCCAAGACTAGCTGGTAAGGGAATCTTCAGAGTAGGGGACTTGATCACTGAAAGTAACCAACTGATCACTAAATGCAATCTAGTACGCCAGTGGGAATTTTCTCCGAAAGATGTCTTTGATCTGATATCCTTAATTGATGCCATCCCTGCACCATGGCGACGGTCTTTAAAAAGTTACGGGTACTCAAACAAGCAAATGTTTATCCTTGATGATCAAATCCATTTGGTTCTAAATAATCATAAAGTCTCTATTGACAAGGTGATATCCAAAGGTGTCTACGAGGAATTGATCTCTCAGTTTGTCACGCCACCAACGGCACAACTTAGGTATAATGAAAACTTTAACACCGTTCATTTGGACTGGAGGGAAATTTATAGCTTACCGTTCAAAGTTGCTTTGGACACTAAATCGCGAGAATTTCAATACAAAATTTTAAATCGGTATTTAGCAACGAATACATATTTAAAGAGAATAGGTAAAATAGATTCTTCAGCCTGCTCTTTTTGTGGAACAACGGACGAATCCCTTGAGCATCTTTTGGTGACTTGCCAATTCACTGCAACAATGTGGGAGGATCTTATATCCTGGTGCAACAACCAAAATATTAAAGTTGAAACGCTCTCCAATGTGGATATAATATTTGGTGACTGGCAAAGGAAGGACGATTTCGAGTTGGTAAATCACCTTATACTTATCGGAAAGCAATATATATATTACTGTAGGATCAACAACTCTAAACCGTCCTTCCGAATTCTTTTGGTAAGAATCAAATCAGTCTATTTGTTGGAGGGCCATATTTTTAAATTAAAAGGGAAAAGGCGAGTCCATGCTTCGAAATGGGACAAGTGTGGCTTCGAGTGATAACGGTTTGAAACATGCATCTTCTATAGTTTAAATTTTGCTATTATCATAATTAATTTAGATTCTTCTTGGTTATTTATTTTAGCGCTTAGTGTGTCTTGTGTTCAATGTGTGTCTGTTAAGGTGTATGTTGAGGTGGGGATTAGTTTAAAAAGGTGGGCTTGAACGGGGTTTGGGATCTATGTGTATAAATACTAAGGGCAGCAGGGGATGCATATGATAGGGGAGTTACAATGGTGAGTAGTGTGAGGGGAGGGAGCATAGTACTTGGTAAGGTCGGGAGGGGCAGGTTAAACGTGGGTGGGAATTCAACTTGTATGGGATGTCACTGGGGTGGGTAGTACACTTATAAGTTATAATGATATATCTGTATTATGAATAAAAAAAACTAATAAAATACAAAAAAAAAAAAAAAAAAAAAAAAAAAAAACTCTCCCGGATTATCCGGAGTCTTATACGGAAATAATCTCCCGGTCTCCCGTACGGGTCACCCACATAAAAGCACACATAAAGCGACTTTGGATCTTTTCTCTACAATAGGCTAATAAAAAATGCGGTCTTTTATCATATCTTTACTTCACAAACGCTTTTCTTGTCTCAGGAATGCAGAAAATGGTACCTTAAGGTGGTTCGATACAGTTTTCTGGAGACCATACCAACATTTTTCAATAGGCTTTTAAGCGGCCTTCTCCAAGTCAGATCAATGTGAAATTTTCACCACTAACTGGTTTTGAATTGAAGTTTGGCAAGATATATTGTCTGGTAAAATCGATATTACCATGACGACGATAAACAAGAAACTCAGAAATCAGTTAAAAGTGAAATTTAGCGCGTTTAAGATTTCGCATTGAGAATCCCACATAGGCATCTTAAAATATGGTATATAGATTTTGCAAGAATAAAAAAAATTATGTATGTTTGAATTAAAATAAATCGAAATAACATTTCAAACCTACTATTTGGGTACTGGTATTAAATTGATCGAGAGATTAACACTGGTCTTGTGAAATTACTTAACCCTATTCGGCCTGGGGGGGGGGCACAAAGTGCCCGCGCTAACTTTCAACGTTCATAACTTCCTTAATATGTATGCAAACGCCATCAAACTTCGTGACTTTTTCTAAAATTTATCTGGCAACAATTTCATATGACAATTTTTTGATCACGTGACTTGATGTTTCCATGGCAACAAGATTTTGACAGCCATGTTTTTTGAAAATTGCATATTTATACCTTTGAATGAAGAAAAACAATGTTTATTGGTAAAACTTTTATATTTTTACGTCATTTAGTGTTTATTTATTGGTTTTGATTAATTTTGGGTGAATTTGGACGGTTTTTAAGAGGTTTTGAAAAAATTCAGAAATCCAAGATGGCGGATCCAAGATGGCGGCCGCATAACTAATTACCTAATAACTACGTCATATGACGTCATCGTTCCATTATGCGGACCGCAAAGGAGACAGTTTTGGACGTACTATGTACCCTCTAGGTTTCATTTTCATAGCCTTAATGTTCTTGAAGTTACGAAGGGGGGGCACAATGTGCCCCCCCCCAGGCTCAGAAACTCAAAAAAAGCCCAGGCCGAATAGGGTTAATGATAATGTCAAAAAGTAGCTTGATGTTATGTTTGTAAACTTTGAAAATTTTGGTTACTTTCTCTTTTGCTATCTTGAGAACTACCTTTTTTCCTAACATCGCTTCATGTGCAAGTTTTGAGTAATTTTCGATTTTAATGGCTTTTGCGAAAACCCGAGAAACGGCTCGATGGATTTTTTTAAAACATTCACTGTGCATGCTTACCGATGTACAAAATATTATCTGAAAGTTTCATTGCCATTGATTCACTGTAACGCCTTTAAGTTTAAAGATGAAGACGACCTACGAATCGGCCGAAAAAATGGCGTTACAAATTTACTTTTTTAAGTTATGCTTAATAATGATTTCAAATCAATGCGCACTGCATTCCTCCGTGATTTATACTTTCGTTGTGATCAGCTGTGCATCTATTATTATCTATATCCAGCATGATTGTACCTTATTACTCTCCTTGCTACTTTCCACATTCCCTTAAGTCTCTTTTAAGGATTATTTTGTTTTGCCTGCCTCGTACCCAGACGTCTCTCTGCTGAAAAACAATGGGCGCGCAAGGGAGAAAGGGAACGCGATCCCTCATGCTTCGCGCTCATCACCAGTCGCTTCGCGCCTTCGCGCTCGTCACGCGAAACGCCTGAGGAGGAGGCTGCCTTTTTGCGTTTTGAAAACGTTTTTACAGCAGGCGTTTTGAACGCAAAAGAAAACAGATGCAAAGATGCATCAACGAGCGTACATTGCAGTGTTTCAATCACGGAAGAATGTCATAAATACTGTATTACATTCTGTTGCGAAATCAGTTTTTTTTTTAACACAACAAAAACTTTATGCCCTGCAAATTAGCAAAAACGCTATTCGAGGCAGGGAAAAGTAATGTAATTGAAAATAATAAAGGTTAGACAATATAACAATACAGAAGCTGTTCTGTAGAGTTACAGATTATTTTAAAGCTTTTGATAATATCATGATATTGGTGGCAGACACGGGAAATAAATGAAATATGCAAATTATAACATTTTCATTTGTTTAATATCACAAAGTATTTGGGTAACATCAATATAGTCATCTGTTTTCTGAAGAATCTTCAGAAAATCAGGTAAACCTGTGGTAAAATAATCCAAGTTTGGCGTATTTGTTTTTTTTTTCGGTTGTAAAAGTCCAATCTCATTCGGATTCTCCCCCCATGGGAAAAATACAGAATTAGTCCCCTCACAGTAAAAGGTCTGTTAGCCCTCAGGGGCATTGTCATGAAGATTTCAATTTTCTTTGTTAAAACTGTGTGAACGTTTCTTGATAGTATACCTCGGTTAACTAATGTACAAAATTCTATTTGAACATCGAAATGATGGCAACAGACCTCTTTAGCTTGTATGTTTTGTTTTCCCAATGTAGGTCATGTGATGTTATCAAGGGAATTTCAGAAATTATGCATACATATGCACTGAAGAAAGCAAAATTTAAAAGAAACAGTTCTCTAGGGTAACATCACATGATCTACATTGGGAAAACAAAACATATAAGCTAAAGAGGTGTGAATCATTAGAGGTAGAACACAACAAAATAAACCATTTTTTATTGATTTTTCAAAGTCACGAGGAAAGAACCTGAAAAATTTAACCTGAATTTTTCAAGTTGGAAT
Organism: Cladopsammia gracilis; assembly: GCA_022457155.1. Classification (NCBI taxonomy): domain Eukaryota; kingdom Metazoa; phylum Cnidaria; class Anthozoa; order Scleractinia; family Dendrophylliidae; genus Cladopsammia; species Cladopsammia gracilis. The sequence goes on along the minus strand of JAJGOT010000453.1, from coordinate 576,434 downwards.
CCATTTCCATCCTGGCCATCTGCATTAAAAGACACTTATTTATACTTTAATACAGTGATATGGCAACTGTTAACAAAACTGGACCACTATTTTTAGGTTTTCTTTGATACAAATATGTATTTTGGCTTTTTAATGTGATGCTAAAAATGGCGACAAAGCCCCTTTAACCCTTGCACTCCCAAGAGTGCCAAACATCAAAATTCAAGAAAAATCCCAAATTTGATTTTGTAAAATATTTAAAAACAAATGGTACCATGCAAAAGTACCGCTGAAGAGGTTTCATTTGAGTGGTCACACCATAGGATTTTGTCCATAGACTCAAAAGTTAGAACTACATAACATGTCTCCATAACTGACTCTGGGAGTGAAAGGGAAAGTAAACCAATGTCACCACGTTTAGCCTCAACAAAATGCTTTCTATGTAACCATTCTATGCAGGCTACTCAAGCAATCTCTTGCCTTCCCAACCCCACAGAGTGCAGAGATGGGCCTACGGGCTAAACTAGGAAATTTTGCTGCGGAAACATTGTTGCGGACGCAAATGTTTCTCAGTTTAGCCGCACGAGAAACATTTGTTACTGACGCAAATCTTGCTTCCCTGACGCAAGGAAATGCTATTGAATCAAGTCAAAATATTTTTGCTTCCTGGACGAAAATTTTGCTTCCGAAACAAATGTTTCCAAGTTTATCCACATTACTAGTTTAGCCAGGCCCTATGGAACCTCTGTGCAGAAGTCGACCAGAGCAAATTAAAAATAGCTGCAAATGGCAAAATGCATAAAAAAGCACGAGCAGCGAGACTACAGTTGCTAACACTCTGTTTGGAAAAAAATCCCACATTGGTTATTAAAAATATAACTACAATACACGAAGACTCCCATTGTTTTTAAACACTCAAGGAAAGTAAAAATTGTTTGAGACAATAGAAGTTCAAGAAAGCCAGTAACAATTTACTGTATAATAGGAAAAGAGAGTTCGAGAAGTGTAAGAGATCTGAATTAAAGATCTAGCCGGGAGTTTTTTGCACACAATGTGAAGGTATTAAGGTGGCTGAACACAGTTTGCGCACGCTCTTCAATTTCAGCTGCTTACGTGAGTCAGCACGTGCAGAGTTTTGAGAAAAACAAATGTGGCGCCTATTCAGCGATCATTTTATTTTGCTCAGCGTGGATCGCGAAAGTGTTGTTTTTCGTCTTAAAATCAAACAATTTGTTGTTCGTAAAAATGTTTGTTGAATCAATAGATAATTTATAGAACCATTGAAGAAATACACTGCCTTTTTGGTCGTTTTTGTCTTTGGATCGAGAGCCCAGTCAAATGCAAGGCATGCGCAGTTGACCAAAAAATTGTGACTGGATATTTTAGCGACTTTCCTTGGAAATGTACTGATTCCTAAGGAACCACTCGTTAGAATTTCACGAAATTTTGGCACAATAATAGTTCCGAATATGCCGAACTCACCTGCCATCAGAAATTTGAAATCTAACGAAGGAGAGTTTTACAAATTTTGTTATTCCATTGCTGGCATGAACTGTGCATGGTTGTCATAATATGGTACAGTCTTCCTTTTTGTCCACATTTCCATCTTTATCCTGGTTTTCTATTTCTCTTATAAGAGTCTGGAAAATTTCTTGCACACTCTGTGAAAAAAAATAAAGTAAATAAATAAATAACAAAAACAAACAAACAGAAAGATAAGTAATCTATTGTTCACTCATAATGAATACTTTTTTCCCTCAGTAAGGTAACTCGCGCCTTGACATGCATGGGGGTCTATATTCCGTGTACCATGCCTTTCTTAGGGGAGAAACAGGAGGGGAGGGAATAGGAGGGGTACGGGGGAGAGAAAAAGGGAAAGCCTCACACAGATGCATCCATTCCATTCCCTTTCTCTCTCCCTCGTTTCAATGAAACACGTTTTTGCCATTTCATTGTCACGTTACATGTAGTTGTTAATTTCATGCTTGGTTCTATGTTGAAGTTATGCGGTTTTTAGTTAATCGTTATAACTACCACTTAAAGGCCCATTTCCATCTGGGATACAATGCGGTCGTTTTTCGTTTTCAAATCGCGGTATTGTTAAATGGCGGACTCTGATTGGTCAACTATTTTTATTCGGCTTTTCTCAAACACAAGACATATGCTCGCGAGAAATTCATCAAGCGGTGGTTTTGCGCTATTCATCTAAAAAGTACCTCATTTATCTATGGAAACAGACGAATCACTCGATGATGCTGAATTGACGGTGATGATGGTCAGAAATTTCGAAAGGAGCCATTAAAAAGTACCAAAACCCCATTTTGTGGGCGTGACTTACATCTATTGTTACCCTTAAGAGGGATCGATTATTTTAAAAAAGTTGTTCCTGTCAGCATATTTTTGCAGCTTAGGGGGGGGGGGGGGGGGGGGGGGGGGGTTACCTGAATTTTAATGAAATTTTAAGAGGTTTTAAGAAGGGATAGGAGAAAGAAAATGATTTTTGGAACACCAACAGGCAGTCGATACCCACGCAAGAGCATCCCAGGTTGCTCGTGGACTAACTTGGTATCCGTCTATTAAAACTGAAAAAGATGGCGTCTTGTTGGTATAGCCCCCATTGTATCAGGAGAAGAAACTGAGAAAAAGAGTCAAACCAACTTGTGCCATCTTACTAGTAATGCAAGCTTTATGTACACAGAAGATTAAACTTGCATCTCCAATTTTTAGGCCAATTAATTTTGTCCATTACACTCATCAGATAGGTGGTTTCTTGCGTAACCTCTCTACCCCTACACAAGGTGGGTCCTAATGGAGCTTACTTGTTATGACCACTTCCCAAATACCCTAAGAGGTACCAGGATAAACGAGAATAACTCTAACACTGTGATTCATGAGCGACGAATTTTAACCCCTAACATGTACAGTTATCACCTTGGCACTTTAAAGGGGACCTCCATTGTGATAACAAGTTGACGTTAAATGTTTGGAAATAAAGTCTAAATTTCGAATTTTTTTAATAACAAACAGGAAGGAAATTTCAGTGTACAAATATCGCCAATTTTTGCTTTTAAACTTCCAGCGTGCCGCCAGTTTGAATTTTATGACGTCATGTGGTTTGCCGCTATTGTTAGAATCGACGTTTCTTTTGTTTGAAACAATTGGGCAACCGTATAGTAAGACGTCATATTATTCAAAATGGCGGCGCGCGGGAAATTTGAAAGCGAAAATAGGCGATATTCATATCCAATGTTTGTGTACACTGAAATTATATTTCCACTAGTTATTGACATAATTGAAATTTAAAAGTTATTTCCAACAATTTTACGTCAATTTGTCATAACACTCGAGGTTCCCTTTAATATGGGAGCCATATAAAAATTCAGAAGCATCAAACAACATTTTCCGATTCAAAAAATTGTAGAGAGTTTAACACATCGCGGCCACATTTTGAAAAGCAAGAGCATTTCGTTCAAGAGTTATAGGCGACGAGTATCAGACATTTTTAGTCGAGAAATGTATGGAGTGGCCATATCTTGGTGCCCCACATAGGGACACCAACATAGTGGCAGATAATTCAAAATCTTAATTACACCAAAAATCTCATCACAAAATAGTGTGTTCACTGTAAGTGCCACTGATTAAATCGGCTTATAAGCATTTATTAATTAAAAAATAACTTTCAACTGGTTTAATTTTGTTTATTTTCACGGCTTATCAGAAATAGCGTGACGAATTGCGTGACACATTTATAACTTTTATAAATCGGAAACAAGGAAAGATTACAACACTGGTATCCACATACCATGTTAGAAACAGCTTTGTAGGATGTATACTTTAGATTGTTGAATTTTTATGACGTTATGTGCAAACACTCTATAATAAATAAACCGGCGCGGCCTGCTTCCCGCCGAATGCGAATGTCTTGTGACCAAGTTGATTTATTTTTTGTTGCGTTTAACAGGCGTGCCGAGATCTCGGCTAACCGGGTCAGCCCGGTTCATATAATCAGGAACAATGAACTGCAAGGCTGATCTGACCACGTAAAAATGTAAAATTTGACAGAAACCGATAAAGTAGGATCGTAACCGTGGACAATTGTTTCGTTGTTATTGCAACTCATCAGCACGGTGTAACGATCTAAAATATAAAATATCAGCAAGACCACAGCGACAAACCGTTGAGTGGTGCCGGATCTCCCAGTTGTAGACCTGGATCAGTACAATAATTACTTGTATAAAATCAGAAAACGGCAAACTGATCCTTACGGCAAGGCGATGAAGAAGTAAATAAAAGAATAAAACAAAAATTATATATATATATATATATATATATTAAAACGAATCTGCCCAATATTTCGGTTTGAAAACAAACCTTCTTCAGGGTTTAATATATATATATATATATATATATATATATAATTTTTGTTTTATTCTTTTATTTACTCCTTCATCGCCTTGCCGTAAGGATCAGTTTGCCGTTTTCTGATTTTTAACGATCTAAATGTCGCCAGCATAGAAAGCCAGCGCAAATAGATTGCACAATGACCCGTTCACAATATAATAATCAGGCCCTAATATACTAAAAACTGTAACTCGCTATGACAAATATTTCTCGAGTTATATTTCAGTCCCCCCTCCCACCGCCCAAAAAATCAACTGAGTCAGTTGGCTTGGTTTACTTCCTTACAAAACTATTTGCTGACCTATATGTCCCACAAGATCGATTTTTTAGTCTAAACATATTGCATGGCCTTCCGGCTGATGAATGGCTTGCGCTTGCGTCGTCAAAACATCTATTGTTTTCCAAACATTAGGGGATTCCCCTAATTGAAATTCTGCAGTTGATAGGTCTTGATATTTTGTGTGCGTGCACAGTCCGTAAACTCAGCCTCAAGTTAGTATTTTGCAGCGTATTAAGGTGGACTACACATACACAAGTGATCAATAAATAAGTGTTTCTGGTGTACAGTGACACTAACTACAGAAAGCGATATACAACCGTTTTTTTCGACGCGGATTGCTCAGAAGCGGAGAGAAAGGTACCGCTATTGAGACGGTCTGTAAAATATAAAAATTCACTGATCTATCACTTGGCTTTGCTTCTAAGCAAGAAAGAACGCTCAAAGTTTAGGGTCTTCTTAATTTTAAGGTGTTCTTTCTGGTTGTATCGATGAGTTTTTCATATACCCGAACCGAAATAACAAATTTAGATCCGAGGTTGGGGGAAACATATCGCTTGAAACCCTTCGAGTAACACAGAGTTAGCAGGTTTTTAGTATCCTTTTCAAGACTCAGATTATGATTATATTATGTAAGTAGAAAGGACAAAAATCTTATCATCGAATAACAAAGCGTTCACTGTAGCATATTTTAATAACTACAACAGCATTTGAGTAAAAATAGCTTGCTCGAATCTAAATTCTTAGAGGTAGCGATAACTAAATTTACAGTTGTGGCACCAGGCTCTGATATTAAAAATACATAACTTTTTGCTCGCTGCAATTTAAACAAAACGGTATAATTAAAAAATCACATTTCAAGTCACGAATGAGACCCGCAAATCAACTAATGTTTACAAAGTTCTAAGTGGTGAAGCTACGAAGCGTTCTGGAAAATCAAAAGACTGCACTCAACAAGCTTCTGATTAAGCGGCTAAAATGACTCATGGCGACTGCCCGGGGGCGACGGCTGCCGTCCTGCGAAAACAGAGAAATGAAATAAGTATAAGAAAAAAATGGCAAATTGTTCTTACTGCTAGACTAGAACTAATTCACAATATAAATTGCTAAAATCGTTTGTCAGCTTCTACTGTTCCGTAGATGTTATGTATTGCATTATCACCCGTTAGTTAAACTTTTAATTTTAAGATAGAACGTTTTGATACGGATGTCAAGTACTTTATATTTTAACCTAAAATATATTTTCTTCTACATGCATGGCCTTCTGCGCCTTTCAATAACACGCGAACTCTGAAGTTTGATTCATTTCACGTTGCCGTCGATCATAATTATGGCCACAAACTGATCGGACCCTTCACTGACCCTTGAAACAAAAGCTGACAAAATGGATCGAAATCAACCAAACACAACCCACAAATACGACCTTTTGACAATTTTGCGTAAAGCAAAATGTCTGAGAAGTCCGCTATGATATTTGCGGCAGTGAAAAACAAAACTGTTGTACCATGCCCGATATATATGTTCTTTTGTTAAAACATTAGAATATTAGCACACAAAACAATTGGCCACAGACATTGGACCCCTACCTCTGAAAACAAACTGACAAAATTGATCGAAATCAACCAATCACAACCCACAAATATGACCTTTTGACAATTTTGCGTTAAGAGATGTCTGAGACGTCCACTATGATAATAGCGGCAATGAAGTACAGAATGTTGAACGCGTGCCGATGAAAGACCGATGACCGATGCCGATGACCTTCCGTAACAACGGGGTCTGCATCCACGCGAGGATCACTAAATCAGCTGATGTAGCTTCGCCGCAATCAAAGAACAAGCTAAGAAAGCAGTTAAAAAAAAATACTTTACATTCTAATTAGCCTGTTCCAGAATCAGGGCTTCGCACTTTTGTCTTTTTAGCTGTTACCAGGAGCTCCTGCTGTTACTGAAAAAGTAAGGTATACTGAAAAGAACACGCGAGTGCCTCGCGCGAGAAAACGCGTGTTTACTCGAATTTCAGTTCAGACAGGAGCTTCTGGTTTAAAGAGTTAGAGCTGTGATTGAGTAAAGTAAAAATATTTTCTGAACGGTTTCTGAACGGTAAACGGCTGGCATATATATTTTATACAGGTTTTGCTTTTCTTAAATTCTTAACCTTGACTGAATACGTTCACGCGAGTTCTCGAATTTTTCGTGATTCTCTGCCTCTCTCTCAGGAATAAAAAAATATATACACTCACGTTCTGAGTAGGATCTCTCATCGTGTTCCTGTGCCAGTTTTGTGGTTTCTTGAACACCACGCGCGATCGGCTCTTCTCGTCTGTTCTCAGGGTTGTCCTCTTCTTCTCGGCGTACGCTTGCGTCCCAAATTTTTAAAGACAGCATTGTAACAATACCACCGATCAGTATTCCACCGAACACTGCAGTCCAGAAAACACCTTTGGGGAAAATCATAATTCGTCCGCACAGTGTTTAGATGTGTATGGTGAAAAAATGTAGAATAGCAGTTTGACACCAAAGTGCCCGGGATACAACAACGGCGTAGGCGTGTAGGCGTGATGATCATATTTGTTAGAAACACTTTAGATTTATGAGCAATTTCGTTCCGAACCTCGTTCCCAGGACCACTCTCTCTCTCTCTTCAGCTACGTCATCATCGGGAGAGACCCAACTTCGTTCCCAGGGCCTCTCTCTCTTCATCTACGTCATCATCGAGAGACCCTGGTTGCGGCTGGTCACGTGCCACCCTGTGACAAAATATTTTCCATCGGGGTAAGGTCAATGACTACTTTCGTTGATCTTCACGAACGAACAGCCAGAGGACGACAGAAATAAATGTAAAACAAGAGGCTAGCTGGTAGCCTGTACTCATGCGCTTGCATAAGAACGTTTCATGGTTTATTTTAACTGGGTCACGCACCCCTTTACTCTCATCGAATTTTGCGTGACATGTAAGTCTTGCTTTGTTTACATGATATCAGATATCATTTATTACGACTGAATTTACAACTGAATTTAAACACGTTTTATAAGCATTTCTTCAAAACTAGCGACAACACAAAGAAAAATTCAATCACAAATTGATATCAACATAAATTCCCATCGAAAAATGTAATTTTTTCTGGGGAAGTCCAAATGCTAGTGACGCTAGTGAAACAAGAACGTAATTACGGGCACCCCGAAATCACGAGGTCGCGTGTCAACCAATCAGACCAGTGAAAGTCGTCCCGCGGGATACGGGAAACTTTAAAAAAACAAGCCAATTTGTGACTACAAAAAGCGGGACAAAAAGACCTTGACTCATGCCGCTATGCGCATGAGTAACTATTTGCTGACCTATATGTCACACAAGATCGATTTTTTAGTCTAAACATAGCGCCTTATCAAAATTGCATGGCCTTCCGGCTGATGAATGGCTTGCGCTTGCGTCGTTAAAACATCTATTGCTTTCCAAACATTAGGGGATTCCCCTAATTGAAATTCTGCAGTTGATAGGTCTTGATATTTTGTGTTGGTATACAGTCCGTAAACTCAGCCTCAAGTTAGTATTTTGCAGCGTAAGGGTTTTGCAGCGTATTAAGGTGGACTACACATACACAAGTTATCAATAAATAAGTGTTTCTGGTGTACAGTGACACTAATTACAGAAAGCGATATACAACCGTTTTTTTCGACGCGGATTGCTCAGAAGCGGAGAGAAAGGTACCGCTATTGAGACGGTCTGTAAAATATAAAAATTCACTGATCTATCACTTGGCTTTGCTTCTAAGCAAGAAAGAACGCTCAAAGTTTAGGGTCTTCTTAATTTTAAGGTGTTCTTTCTGGTTGTATCGATGAGTTTTTCATATACCCGAACCGAAATAACAAATTTAGATCCGAGGTTGGGGGAAACATATCGCTTGAAACCCTTCAAGTAACACAGAGTTAGCAGGTTTTTATCTCGTTAATGCGCTTGCGCATTAAGCGAGATTTCGGAAAGGAGTAGTAAAAAGGGACAAAAGTTGTTAACAAAATTTTGTGGACTTTTGTCCGGGGGGGTTTCTTGTTCGTTCTTTATAGAAGCTATATTAGGGCATTGAGGATATGGTTGGTTAAAGCGGTTAGGATTTCAAGAAGGGCGTCACATACTGCCACTAAAATGTTTGGGGAGCACCCCCGGACCTATTGTTAATTTCCCTAGGGTATTGGGATGTCAGAACTTGTGATGAACTTGTCATATATCACATTACGTTACCTCAAAGGTATTAGTCCTTGTTAAATTTCGATATCTCACGTTACCTATCAGTTTCAATCATTTGTCGTAAAGCCATTATAGCTACTTTAAAATTACGTTACCGCAAAGGTATTAGTCCTTGTTAAATTTCGATATCTCACGTTACTTATCAGTTTCAATCATTTGTCGTAAAGCCATTATAGCTACTTTAAAAGGGTAAAAATAGGTTAAATGCGTTTTCTTGGGAAACGTAGTTTGAGAATTTCACGGTGTATTTTACTAATGGAGAGGTTATAAGAAAGTTAAATGGGACAGGAAAGTTTGTGTGTTAATATGAGCGGTATGGCAGAGCAAAATAGCATGAACTTTTCGTTTTTTTCTATTGAGTTGTGGTTACACACACCTTGGGTTTGGGGCCTTCCCAAGGGTTAATGGCTTGGGTTCGGTTTATCTCAGGTTTCATCTTACTGTTAGGGATGCGGTTACACAGTAAAAGACTCCCTAGGGTAAAATATAAGCAAAATAGCATGAACTTTTCGTTTTTTTCTATTGAGTTGTGGTTACACACACGTTGGGTTTGGAGCCTTCCCAAGGGTTAATGGCTTCGGTTCGGTTTATCTCAGGTTTCATCTTACTGTTGGGGATGCGGTTACACAGTAAAAGACTCCCTAGGGTAAAATATAATAAGATATGAGTTCACTGACACTGCAGTTTACGCGCGAAAACGTACAGATCGACATGGATGACACGAATCTAGATCTTGTAAGTTTAATTTCAGCCATTCTCCTGCTTATCATTCGATAAATATAACAATCCGGCAGTTTTTTTTTGCGAGAAGACACCGAAGAAGACGCCTTCAATTACGCTATCTTCAAGGTTTGTCGGCGTTTTATTTACATTTAGGAGCTCGCCACGAACTTGCTCGCCGCCAAGGAGGGCTTGGGTATTTCTATGACCACAGAATTGGTTTCAGCAACTTCTAAATAACAATGCACTCGATCACTGGTGGAAAGAAAACTTTAGAGTTACAAGTAAGCGTGCAATTAACCAAGCGTATCAGAGGTCAACTTAGAGAGCAGCAGCAGGCGATTTCCTGTATTAGCTACGTTCTGCATTATGATTGGCCAAGCGGTTTGATTGTGCAATAGTATGGTAAACATGTCATAGTTGTGTTGATTTTTTGGCTTATAATGATGACGGTTGAATGGAATTGCGGCAAGCCTTCAATGGCTTAAATTTTTGCGTCTTTTGCGTACTGTTACATAATGAAACTGTAATAGCAATTATTAATTGTTTTAAAATAGCACAGAAGCGAAAGTACACGGGTCAGCCAATACTATGCTACCGGTGCCAAGTGCAGGTTCAATCAAATTAGTTGCAACCTGTAGGTAAACGAACTTAAAATATTCACCTTTATACGGACTTCTATTTTATGAAAGGGGTCAATCCGGCAATTTTTTTTTTAGTCATATGGAAAGTTTAACTGAGTCAGAGGCTGTCCTATTCAGTACATTTGATAGCTGCGTGGAGCTAATTAAAACCACTCTTATTACTAATCACGTTAAAAGTGACATCAAATATTCTAGATATGACTTGTTCTGAAAAGAACATGCTATTTTGGTCTGCTTTTTAAGTCGCTTAGCGAGTGACAACCGGAAATATTGTAAAAAGAAAAATTGATAAGAATATTCTGCTCCCGGAGCGGGGGGGGGGGGGGGGGACTCCTATAAGTCGTCAAGCGGAGGTGCTCGTCAGGAAAAAAAGTGAAACCCTGAACACACTAAAAGATACCATTTTCTGGGAAAATGAGTTTTTTTTAATCATATGTTCTAAAAGATACCTAGATCCCCTAATTTTAACCCCTAAAAGATACGACGAGCACCCCCACCCAACCACATATGCGAGTCCTCCTCCGGGGTTCTGCTATACGTTGTCTACCCGGTATGATGAACAGCGAGGAGCGATTTTTTATGTCGCTTAACGAATGTCAAAGTGAAATCTCGTGAAAAGAGTTAATTTTACGATTCGTTTAAAGTCAACTCGCTTAAAGTTAAACGAGTGAACTTTTCGCGCTGGACGAAGCTGAGAAATCTCACGCTGTATTTTTGTTCGCTTTTTGAGTTGTAATCTTTGTCTGCTTTTCCAATAGTTATTAAATATTTAGGTGTCATGATTATGCAATAGTATGCAAGAGAGGGTAGATTTTGCTTATTCAGCTAACTAAAAATGTTTCGGTTTGATTATGCAAGAGTATGGATTTCGGTTTTGTGCTATTTTAAAACAATTAATCATTGCTATTACAGTTTGATTATGCAACAGTACGCAAAAGACGTAAAAATCTTTTTGATTTTGTTTATAAAAGTTATCAAGGAAGCATTTTAAGAAGCATTTCATAAGCGATTTCAGCGTGTTTATTTTTTTAAGAGAATTTTGTCTCTTCTATCTACACCCTATTTCCTATTTGTTTTCTATAATCCAAAACAAAGCCATAAAGTTAAATCAAATAAATTGCCACTTTTATACTCTATATTGTTTAACATTCAAAGAAAAGAAACTGCTCGTAGTCTAAACAAACGTCTCTGTAAGACGCTATTCTCTTCTAAACATCAAATCTTTCTTACTTCACGAACGACCCTTACCACCCCCCCCCCCCACACCCCTCCTCCAAGCACTCATGAAACGCACTCGAAGACCCCAAAAAAACAAGAAAATTTATCGCTTATCTCCACTTAGTAACAGTAACAATGACACTCATGACAACTGTTTCTTAATTATTACGCATACAAGTAATAACTATTGTATAGTCATTCAGCAAGATTCAAAACTCTCCAACTGCAACAAAAACTGTATACCCGTCTACGAAATAACAATTTCATACAAACTAGGAGACGAACAGTTCAAAGCCATTTTCACCGCATATTATTACCCATCATATCGCTACACCACCTGTCTTTTTAAAAACATGTCACTCAAGTTTTATCATTAAAAGCACTTTCATCAGATCTCCTTCCGCTCGCCTGAAACGCTTAACAAAATAACGCCTATTCTGCAGGCTACGCATTCCACTCTACAACTACGGCCAGTATATCCTAGTGCTACTACCAATTTGCCTTACCGCAGTTACAAGGTCATTACAGTTACATGAAAACCACGCTTTAATAATAATCAATAAATGCGATGTCCATTTAACATATCCAAACAAGGGTGTGCAGAAAAATATCACTTTTTCTCCCTCGCGCTCCCCGCTCATCTCGCGCTTCGCAATTGTCTGTCGCGTTCACCTGAAAAGCTTAAAAAAAAAAACGTCTCTTGTGCTCCACGCTCGCCTTAATCTATTGAGATCCCTTGAATACAAACAGACAACAACATTAAATCATACCTTCAACAACCATTGACAAGTACCTAATTATTCCATTTAACACAAAGATAAACTGGTAATCTTAAACCGGAAAACGCGTAGATACTTCAGCCCACCCACAAATAAACAACTTTCAAAAAAAATATTATACATCACAAAGCATTTAATAAACCCATTTAAACATTCTCCAATTTCTTAGCACAAAAAAAAAAGTAATGCGAAAACGTTATTATAGTTAGCCTATTGACTAACTATAACATGCCATATGTGCAATCTGAACCTTCATCTTTCACGCAATCCGCAAACCCTGTTATCGCACAAAGAGACATAAGCTGTTCTGACAACTAACCACAGCTGCCCTTAAAATAACAAATGAGTGGCTACACGAAAAACGCAATGAAACTTCAGCACGCTTAGAACAGAAATTCACCTTTCGCACTCTTTAAAGTGTATATAATATTATTGATTAGTTGGATACTTAATGATTACAAAACAGGTGTCGTGTGCGTCATGCCTTCCACGACCCATTGTCCTCCAAGTATATCTGCTGCCTACTGTGTAGGGAGGGGGAGAGAGGGGGGAACTGTAGTATGTGAAGTAAGAAACATCTCATTTTTAGAACACAATCGCCTATTACAAAGATCTTCCTTTAGACTACCAGAACTTTGTTTTCTTTCAGTGGTAAAAACATAGAGTGTAAAAGTGCCAATTTATTTGATTTAATTTTGTAATCATATTATTGGAGAGGGAGATTGGCGGGCTCTGAATCGCCGCAACACCGCCAAAATATATTACAGAACACCGCATCACTGCAAGAAAATTCGACAACACACCGTCACCGCAATATATCTTTTTGTCAAGTTACCATGAAAAAAGCTTACGATTGGCGACCAACAGAGTATTTAAGATTAACTTGACTGTAGAGTGTAGACTGAATTTTAAAACCTTTCAAAAGCCGCGTGCAGCAGACTAGAGGACAAGTCTGTCCGTTGTAGCTTCCCGTGGTGTCGCGCTTGTAGATTTTGACCTCATTTTAGCGTCTTTTTTTGCCTGGCGGTTGTGTGTTGTTTTCGCCATTAGTATTGGCATGTAGATTTTTGTATAGGAAACCTTTGAATTTCTCTAACTTTTCTCTCTAAAATACAAGACATGACAGGATCTCAAATGATCTGTTGACAGTAAATGTCTTTCCTGCTATTTATGACACGCTGGGCCCACCTATTTTAATTTTCATGATCCAATGTTTATAGCACATAGAGTTCTAGCTTAATAACCTATTCAACTTGTAGAAATTTGAAGTTTGTCTCAGTCAACGCTATAATTTTAGCTTCCTTTCGCTACGCTTTATATCTCTGTGCAGCTCGCTGCCGGTTTATACTAAAACCTCCATTGTCAATACAGTCTGGCGAATGCTTTATTTACGCCACTATTGATCACTACGCTCAGCTTATTACAAGTGCACGACTCATCGTCGTACATATTTATCCAGTTGAATTCCGGTTATGCAAAAATTGATTAAACTCGAACCCTTCGTACATCTCGCACCTTGTCAGTTGCCAGATATGTATTGTCAAAATTGACAACGGAGCGAGCTCCACACAGCTATAGAACGTAGCGAAAGGAAGCTAAAATTACAACCTTGACTAAGATAAACTTCAACTCACTACAAGTTGAATAGATTATTAAGCTACAACTCTCTCTGCTATAAAGCTTAGATCATGAAAATTTCAATCCTGCAAAGACAAATCTAAAATAGCTGCGCCCAGCGTGACATAAATAGCAGGAAAGACATTCATAGACAAAACATCATTTCAGTCTGTCATTTCAGATTCTGTCATGTCCGGTATTTCAAAGAGTAAACTTAGAGAACTTCAAACCTTTCCTACATAAAAATCTACGTGCCAATACTTACACACAACCGCCAGGCAAAAAAGGACGCTAAAATGAGGTCAAAATCTACAAGCGCGACACCACGGGAAACTACAACCGACAAACAGAAACTTGACCTGTAGTCCGTTCCACGCCATTTTTGAAAGGTTTTAAAATTCAGTCTACACTCTACAGTCACTAAAATCCTCCTTAATAAACAACTAAATGTAGAATACCCGTTCAAAACATCTAAAAGTAACAAAAGGCATTAAAATCATGAGCCATTTTACACTCTCGTAACTCCCGTCTTGCTTTTCATTATGCACCTTCCATTTCACCCACGTTAGGTATCCGATCAGCACGTGACCAGCCGATGCCAGCGCCTTTTCCCGCCGCCCCTCTCTCGAACGGAAAAGCCCTGGGAACCAGGTTGCATAGTTTATTATAAAACCAGAGAAACAAAACATCCAACAACTGACATTGTAATCCATTCATCAACACTAACTCAAATATATATACATAGCCCAAGCCTAATAGCGTCGCACTTTGAACAAGCTTAACTAAGGTGAAACTTAACTAAGTTGAAACTTAACTAAGGTGAAAGGTTGGAAGCACAAGAATTAAGATTGACGAATCGGCTATTTTCAATTTTAGCAATTCTCAAAAACAGTATTACGCGACCGTCTGCACAGTACATTTTTATAGATCGTACAAAAGTTCACAAAAACAACGTTTCTCTGTCTAGAATAACTAGCACCACTAGTTTCCGAATAAAATACAGTTTATGTTTGTCAAAAATTGCCCAAGAAACTGATTTGAAAATCAAAAATTGCAAAAATACACAAACATATTTGCATAAGGCGATGGGAGTGAAGATAGAACTGTACTATAAAATCAAAGTCTTGTTTTGTTTACATAAAATCGCTTTTCAATCTATCTAATGAATGAACAAACACATAAAAATGGACAACACAATCTTCTTTCGAAAAAATTTATTCAAATCTCCATTAGTTTACGTTTAAAAGCAAAACGCGTACCATTTAATTATAGCTCATCGAGTTTAAGCTTTCTTCGATGAAATTCAAGAGATCGATACAACTGAATTTAAGCACCTTTTAAAATCAATTCTCCAAAACTAACAATAATACTAATAAAAAGTCACTCACAGATTGATATCAATATAAATTCTCATCGAAAACTGTAATCTGTTTTACCTTTAAGTTTCTCGCTTGCTTGGAAATTCAAATCTCCGCTTCTGGTTCTGAAATCCGTAGAAAACAAAGATCTCCCGCATTGATAAAAACGTAATAATGAAGTTCCTCGAAGCAAGATTTCATCCCTGAAAACTCGTCTTTTTCCACTAAAGCGGCTTCTGAGTATTCCTTAATTAGTATCCCTGTCTTGAGTAGCAAACCGCGAAAAAATGCAGGAAAATAACGACTTTAATTCTCCGCTAGACACATCAAAACAACAAAAGTGTTTACCGAGCTCACGGCTGTGTGGCCGCGCGAAAAACAAAGCCTTGCTTTCAAGATCCCGGATGTTGACGCGCCCGCGAAACATTCCGCTGGCCATGACCATGAAAAATGACGGCGATGCGCATTTCCCTTTCGTAAACGGTCGTTGCCATTTTAGCGACACTTAGAAAAATTTTCACCAATTTTAAAATTATTTTTTCTATCAGAAAAAGAAAAATGTAATATAATTACCTGGAATCGAACCCGGAACCTCTGCATGCTAACATCTCTCTCTTACCACTAGACCACTGGGTTGATCCGGCAAACCCAAGAAAAATTTAATTATAAAAGGTGATTTTCTTAATATATATCAATAACGGGTCACCCTAACCCTAAATCTTACCTAACCGTGAATCTAGCTTAGATCTAATAATCGCTTTACCTAGGCCCAATTTGATCTAATAATGATAGCCTATTTTCGTCCCAGTCCAGGCATAAACTAGAGAGAAATAGCATCGACCATTACAAAAGGCTTGGTTACTAATGAATGCTAATGATGGCATCGACCGTTAAAAATGGCATCGACCGTTTGCTAATAATGGCATCGACCGTTAAAAATGGCATCGACCGTTTACGAAAGGGAAATCAGCGACGGCGATAGGTTCTATGAATATGGAGCTGCGCAGCCAGGCCTTCGACCTGCAAGTGCTCCGCTATTAATCAACGTCACTAAAAAGCTAGCGAGAACACAAACAAAAACTCAATAACAGAATTCATATCAACATAATCAGCACCCTTTACCCAAACACCAAGTGACATTACCACACGACCCACACCATAACTCTCCGACAATTCTGCGTTTAGGTCTTGAAAAACTGGAGCACTGATAACAGCAGATACCCCAATGCTGTACAAAAAAAGTTGTTAACAGAGGGACACGAGTTCTCCTCCTTTTGCAAAATAAAAACAAGCCATCTCGTTAATGCGTTATAATGCGAGGTTATTAAAGAAAAGAATGTTTGTTGTGAAAGGTATTAGGTGGGGTTTTGTTTTTGACTATATTTACCTATCAAAGGAACTCAAGTTTTCCAATTCTTGTTCTTTTTTTTTTATTTGGTAAAGATGCTGTTGTAGGGCACCTTTAGAACAAGTGTTCTTTAAATAGGTACATGCAAACATTATATGATGCAAATCAGCCAATAGAAATTTGTGTTCATGAAATGGGCGTAGTTTTATTTTAGTAGCCATTTGTGTTTACTTTTGATTATTATTATTCTTTTTATTTTGCAAAAGGAGGAGAACCCGTGTCCCTCTGTTAACAACTTTTTTGTACAGCATTGGGGGATCTGCTGTTATCAGTGCTCCAGTTTTTCAAGACCCAAACGTAGAAGTGTCGGAGAGTGATGGTGTGGGTCGTGTGGTAATGTCACTTGGTGTTTGGGTAAAGGGTGCTGATTATGTTGATATGAATTCTGTTAATAATCAAAAGTAAACACAAATCCCTACTAAAATAAAACTACGCCCATTTCATGAACACAAATTTCTATTGGCTGATTTACATCATATAATGTTTGCATCTACCTATTTAAAGAACACTTGTTCTAAAGGTGCCCTACAACAGCATCTTTACCAAATAAAAAAAAGAAGAAGAATTGAAAAACTTGAGTTCCTTTGATAGGTAAATATAGTCAAAAACAAAACCCCACCTAATACCTTTCACAAAAAACATTCTTTTCTTTAATAACCTCGCTTTATAACGCATTAACGAGATGGCTTTAAGAGCCCTTTGATTAGTATCGTTTTCAAGACTCAGATTATGATTATATTATGTAAGTAGAAAGGACAAAAATCTTATCATCGAATAACAAAGCGTTCACTGTAGCATATTTTAATAACTACAACAGCATTTGAGTAAAAATAGCTTGCTCGAATCTAAATTCTTAGAGGTAGCGATAACTAAATTTACAGTTGTGGCACCAGGCTCTGATATTAAAAATACATAACTTTTTGCTCGCTGCAATTTAAACAAAACGGTATAATTAAAAAATCACATTTCAAGTCACAAATGAGACCCGCAAATCAACTAATGTTTACAAAGTTCTAAGTGGTGAAGCTACGAAACGTTCTTGAAAATCAAAAGGCTGCACTCATCAAGCTTCTGATTAAGCGGCTAAAATGACTCATGGCGACTGCCCGGGGGCGACTGCTGCTGTCCTGGGAAAACAGAGAAATGAAATAAGTATAAGAAAAAAATGGCCAATTGTTCTTGCTGCTAGAGATAGAACGTTTTGATACGGATGTCAAGTACTTTATATTTTAACCTAACATATATTATTTTTCTACATGCATGGCCTTCTGCGTCTTTCAAGAACACGCGAACTCTGAAGTTTGATTCATTTCACGTTGCCGTCGATCATAATAAAATTTATTATGGCCACAAACTGATCGGACCCTTCACTGACCCTTGAAACAAAAACTGACAAAATGGATCGAAATCAACCAAACACAACCCACAAATACGACCTTTTGACAATTTTGCGTAAAGCAAAATGTCTGAGACGTCCGCTATGATATTTGCGGCAGTGAAAAACAAAACTGTTGTACCATCCCCGATATATGTTCTTTTGTTAAAACATTAGAATATTAGCACACAAAAGAACGACAATACAATAGAATACAATACCATAGAATATTTTAGAATACATAATTTTACCTAATACAATGGAGGTGTACAATGTACAATGGAGCTTATAAATATATCGGGCGTCATATGAAAACTGTTGGTTGAGTTTTGAGCTTCAGAATTCGCGTGTTATTGAAAAGCACAGTATTAAACGCCAGGAACTTTGCCCACAACATTGATTCACGAAAACGACAAAACGAATCGTCCGTAACGGTATTTAGCATAAATAACAGCTGTTATTTATTTTATTCATCATTATCCCTACCACTCATGGAGGTTTTTTTTTGGTTTGGCTACGGTTGGTTGGTCAGTCAATAACACGCGACCTCTGAAGTTCAGTTACGTTTCACGCTACTGTCGATATTTATATAAATAATCCTAATTTTGGCCACAAACATTGGACCCCTCCCCCTGAAAACAAACTGACAAAATTGATCGAAATCAACCAATCACAACCCACAAATATGACCTTTAGACAATTTTGCGCAAAGCGATGCCTGGCGTCCGCTATGACGATTGCGGCAATTAACACAAAAATCGAGTTGAACGTAAAATTCGCGTGTTATTGACAGGAACAGAATCGACCGCCGTAACAACGGGGTCTGCATACACGCGAGGATCACTAAATCAGCTGATGCAGCTTCGCCACAATCAAAGAACAAGCTAAGAAAGCAGTTAAAAAAAAAAATTTACATTCTAATAAATCAGGGCTTCGCACTTCTGTCTCTTTAGCTGTTACCAGGAGCTCCTGCTGTTACTGAATACTGAAAACAACATGCGAGGGCCTCGCGCGAGAAAACGCGTGTTTACTCGAATTTCAGTTCAGACAGGAGCTTCTGGTTTAAAGAGTTAGAGCTGTGATTAAGTGAAGTAAAAAATTTTCGGAACGGTTTCTGAACGGTAAACGGCTAACATATATATTTTATATAGGTTTTTTTTTTAATTCTTAACCTTGAAGAATAAGTACACGCGAGTTCTCGAGTTTGCATCCCCGTTTTAATGAGGATGATTCTCTGCCTTTCTCTTAGGAATAAAAAGATATATACACTCACGTTCTGAACAAGACCTTTCATCGTGTTCCTGTGCCAGTTTTGTGGTTTCCAGAACACCACGCGCGATCGGCTCTTCTCGTCTGTTCTCAGGGTTGTCCTCTTCGTCTCGGCGTACCCTTGCGTTCCAAATTTTTAAAGACAGCATTGTGACAATACCACCGATCAGTATTCCACCGAACACTGCACTCCAGAAAACACCTTTGGGGAAAATCATAATTCGTCCGCACAGTATTTAGATGTGTATGGAGGAAAAATGTAGAATGGCAGTTTGACACGAAAGTGTCCAGGCGGGATGCAACAACGGCGTAGACGTGATCAGTATGCAGTATGCAAAAATCAGGTAAAAAACTTCTGGTGACGTCAAACATTGGTGTCACGTGTCCTAGCAAAGCATACAAAATGCGGTTAGCCGTATTTAATACTAAATTCGAAATTATTTTCACTGTACACGAAATGTAGCTCACTTCTAAAGCATTTCGCCCCCAAACCCGGTGTCGAAGATGAATGTTGTACCGTCAACTTGTTGGCACGAGCGGAGTCGATCTTTACAGGTACGAAATCAGCTTCTGAACAGTGCAGTGATAAAGAGATTAGCGAGTTGTAGAAACAAACACTGAGGAATCTTGTAAAGGCGTGTTCAGCGTTTGTTTTCTTCTGTGAAAACTGCACAGTCGGGCAGAGTGGAAAATGAAAACCGAGCAACTTGTTACTCCTCCACAAACACTGAAAATAATGCTTGTGTAGATAAACTGCGCTGAAAGTGTTTATATCCGATTTATATAATTATGTGATACCAAAGGAGAACTTGTCTGCATTAAAGAACTTATATTAGTTTCAAAAACGTTGTTGCTGTTTAGGCTCGACTTTCCTGAGGATACACTGTACGAGATTTTGTCATGAGTGCACCCCCTGGATATCTCTACTGTGTGAAAATTCACTTGTTAAATTTATCTAGTCAATAATTAAAACGCTGCAACCTATTGAGCGCAATAGCCTGGTCTAGATTTAGTCACAAACCCAACAATACAATGAGTGGACTGTAAAAGTATAGGTATATGACATATATGTGTTAATAGACTAGCGATCAGATGGATATAAATAAACCTCTTCAGCTTGTATGTTTTATTTTCCCAATGTAGATCATGTGTTGTTACCCTAGAGAACTGTTTCTTTTAAATTTTGTTTTCTTCACGTGCACATGTATGCATAATTTATGAAAATACACAGGACAAATTCCCTCGGCAACATCACATGATCGGAAAACAAAACATACAAGCTAAAGAGGTCTATTTATATCCATCCGATCGCTAGTATTGGCTTCAGTAGCAGCGAAGTTTACCTCGGTTTCCTTGCTTGTAGAGCTAATTGATGACCCCTTATTCACAATATTAAAAGTCTACTGTCTTTGAACGTTCTTTTTTCACCTTCATGATCATGATTGGCATTTGATCAACTGATGAACGAATTGCGCTTGCGTCGTCAAAACATCTATTGTTTTTCAAACATTAGGGGATTCCCCTAATTGAAATTCTGCAGTTGATAGGTCTTGATATTTTGTGTGCGTGCAGTCCGTAAACTCAACCTCAAGCTAGTTTAGTATTTTGCAGAAAGTGTTTTTGGTGTAGAGTGACATTACAGAAAGCGATGTATCACAGTATTTTCGACGCGGATTGCTCAGAAGCGGAGAGAAAGGTCAGTGAATCGGTCGAGATGTTAACATCACGCAGCATTTTACGGTATAAAAACCGTGAATGCAAGATTTGCGTACCGCCAAACATCGTGACTGTCTGTAAAATATAAAAATACACTGACCCATATCTTTGCTTCTAAGCAAGATTCAAGATGACAAGATGATTTATTCAACTCAGCTCAGTTTTACATGACATATAGGTGACATAGGTAAAATTTACATAGGCAACTAAACACAAGTACAGCTAAGGAATAAAAGAAAAATGTAACAAAAAATAGAGAGTGAGTTGGGATCATCCAAATAGCAAAGGCTAATCTAGTGGATGACCCCTACAATAGAATACAGTTACAGACAATTAAGAAAGAAGAAAGAAGAAATCAAAGTCAATCAAAATCAAGAAAGAACGCTCAAAGTTTAAGGTCTTCTTAATTTTAAGGTGTTCTTTCTGGAAGAAGCGATGTTTTTCATATTAACCCGAGCCGAAATAACGAACTTAGAAGACTGCGAGGTTTTAAAAAATACAGGGAAACATCTCGCTTGAAACCCTCTTCAAGTGACACATAGTTCGGAGGCTTTTAGTATCCTTTTCAAGACTCAATTGATGATTATATTATGTAGTTGAAAGGACAAAAAACATATCATCGACAAACAAAGCGTTCACTCAGCATATTTTTAATAACTACAACAGCACTAGCATTTGAATAAAAAAGCTTGTTTGAATCTTAATTCTTCTAATGGTAGCGGTAACTAAATTTACAGTTGTGGCATCAGGCTCTTATATCTAAAAAATACATAACATTTTGCTCGTAAGAAATCACATTTCACTACTCTCTCTCCTTAAATGTCTTACGATTCCACAAATGAGACCCGCAAATCAACTAATGTTTACAAAGTTCTACATGGTGAAGCTACGAAGCGTTCTTGCAAATCAAAAGGCTGCACTCTTCAAGCTTCTGATTAAGTGGCTAAAATGACTCATGACGACTGCTACTGTGGAAAAACAAAAAACTGGAATTAGTGCAAGAAAAAAAGTGGCAATTGCTCTTACTGCTAGACTAGAACAGGAGCTCCTGACTAGAACCAATTCACAATATAAATTAATCCGGTGGCGTCTGCAGCTTCTAGTGTTCATCAATGTTATGTGTTGCAGTTTCACCCGTTAGTTAAATTTATGAAGGAAAATTAAAAGATGAGACTTTTAATCCGGACATCAAATACCTTATATTTTATCCTAAATATATTTTCTTCTACATCGATTACTGCGCCTTTCAATAAAACGCGAACTCTGAAGTGCTGCCGTCGTCGAACAGGACCCATGAAAACAGAAACTGACCACCAAAACGCACTTGACTCGCAAATATGAACTTTTGACAATTTGGCGTAAAGCGAAATGCCTGAGACGTCCGCTATGATAATTGCGGCAGTGAAAAACAGAACTGTTGGTTGGGTATTGAACTTCAGAGTTCGTGTGTTATTGAAAAGCGCAGTAACGCCAGTAACTTTGCCCACGAAAAAAACGAATCGACCGTCCGTAACGGTGTCTACATCTACGCGAGGATCAATAAATCAGCTGATGACTTTGTAGTCTAGCCACAATCACAGAACAAGGAAAGAAAGCAGTTAAAAAAAATAAATACTTTTCATTCCAATAAATTAGGGCTTCGCACTTCGCGGAATAAATCTATCACGTTCGGAGGTCACTGAAAACATAAGGTACACTGAAAACAACACGTGAGTGCCTTGCGCGAGAAAACGCGTGTTTCTCGGATTTTAGTTCAGAGCATTTGAGCCGTGAAATAAAAATATTTTCAGAACGGTAAACGGCTAAAATATATATTTTATTCAGGTTTTGATTTTTGTAAAAAATTCTTAACCTTTAAGAATACGTACAAGCGAGTTCTCGAGTTTGAGGTCCCTTCTTCACAAGGATGATTATTCCCTGGCTCTCTTTTGCGACTTAGGAATAAAAAGTATATACACTCACGTTCTTAAGAGGATCTCTCATCGTGTTCCTGTGCCAGTTTTGTGGTTCCCTGAACACTACGCGCGATCGGCTCATCTCGTCTGTTCTGGTTGTCCTCTTCTTCTCTCCGTACGCTTGCGTCCCAAATTTTTAAAGAGAGCATTATGACAATACCACCGATCAGTATTCCACCGAACACTGCACTCCACAAAAAACCTTTGGGGAAAATCATAATTCCTGAAATTCGTCCGCACAGTATTTAGAAATGTATGAAGAAAAGATGTAGAATGGCAGTTTTACACGAAAAGGTCCGGGATACAACAGCGGCGAAGAAGTGATCAGGTATTCATGTGCACCACTATAATTTATACCATATCAGCTTTGTAGCAGCGTGGCGACCGGAAGTTCCACTTGGTTAATCTGACGTCACGTCAGATTAAAACCTTGGGGTCACGACCGCCTTTCAATTAGCGAGAACTCAGCCGTATTTAAAACTAAATACGAAATTATTTTCACTGCCGCAATTATCATAGATCACTTCTCAAGTATTTCGCCCCCAAACTCGCTGTCGAAGATGAACGTTGTTGGCACGAGCGGAGTCGATCTTTACAGGTACGAAATCTGCTTCTGAACAGTGCAGTGATAAAGTGATTAGCGAGTTGTAGAAACGAACAGGAATCTTGTAAAGGCGTGTTCAGCGTTTGTTTTCTTCAGTGAAAACTACACAGTCGGGCAGAGTGGAAAATGAAAACCAAGCAACTCGTCACTCCCACAAACACTGAAAAAAATGCTGAAAGTGTTTATATCCGATTTATATAACTGACTTATAAGCTTAATTAATTATGTGACTACCAAAGGAGAACTTGTCTGCATTAAATATAAATTAGTTTCAAAAACGTTGTTGTTGTTCAGGATCGACTTTCCTGAGGATACACCGTACGAGATTTTGTCATGAGTGCACCCCTGGACACATCTCTGCTACGTGAAAATTCATCTAGTTAATAGAGGAGTTCACGCTCTAAGTTGCATCATGGGTAATCAGGGCAAGATGACGGGAAATTCAAAGATTTGTATTGGAATTCAAAGCCATCTAATTCTTCCTGAATTCATATATTTGACACTTTCTCATTGAAAAGTGTAACTTATGAATTCAAAGACACAATAAGCTGAATTTGGAGTGCATAATAGTCCAAGATCAATTTTTAGAAAACCTCAATTTTCCCATACATTTTCTCTAATTTTGATACTGTCGAATTACAGAAAATGTATGGAGAAATCAAGGTTTTCTAAAAACTGATTACGGACTTCTTTGCACTCCAGATTTAGTGTATTGTTCTTTGAATTCGTAAGTTACACTTTTCAAAGAGCAAGTGTCAAATATATGAATTCAGGAAGAATTAGCTGGCTTTGAATTCCAATACAAATCTTTGAATTTCCCGCCATCTTGCCCTAAATATATATAGATAGCCTGAGCCTAACAGCGTCGCTCTTTGAACAGAAAGCCGATGATAAACTTAACTGAGGTTAAAGGTCGGAAGCACAAGAATAAAATTGATGACCGGGCTATCTTTTAATTTTAGCAATTCTCAAAAACAGACTTACGCGACCGTTTGCACAGTACATTTAGACCGTACAAAAGTTCACAAAAACAACTTTTTCTCTGTCTAGAATAATTAGTACGACTAATTTCCAAATAAAATACACCTGCTGCTTATAAAAATTGTCCGAGAAACTGATTTGGAAATCAAAATTGCAAAAAATACACAAACATATTTGCATAAGACCACGCAAGTGAAGTTTACAACTATAAAATCCAAGTCTTGTTTTGTTTTGTTTACATAAAATCGCTTTTCAACCTATGTAATGAATGAACAAACACATAAAAATGGACAACACAATCTTTTTTCGAAAAATTTTATTCAAATCTCCATAAGTTTATGTTTAAAAGCAAAACGCGAGGCCGAGATGTCTCCGATGAAAGAAATCAAAACAACTGAATTTATGAGCACGTTATAAACAATTCTCCCGAAAACTAGCGAGAACACAAAAAAGTCAATCACAGATTGATATCAACATAAATTCCCATCGAAAAATGTATTTTGTTTTACCTTTAAGTCCCTCCACTGCTTGGAAATTGTTTAAATCCCCGCTTCTTCAGTTCTGAAACCCGAAGTGACAAACATCTTCCCGCATTGCTCCCATCCCCGAAGCAAGATTTTATCTCTGAAAGCTCTTCTATTTCCATTATAGCGGCTTCTGAGTATCCCTTAATTAGTATCCCTATCTTGAGTAGCAAACCGCGAAAAAATTCAGGAGAATAACGACTTTAATTTAAACGGTTTTCTCCGCTAAACGCAGCAGTGTTTTCCCAGGTGACGTGAAATTGCAAAGATCCCGGTTGTTGGGTGGCGTCATATGCGCATGTTTTGCGACGGTCTACGCGCCCGCGAGTTAACCCTAAGCAACGGCGGCGGGCACACAACGCGCCCGCGAAACATTCCGCTAGCCATGACCATGAAAAATGACGGGCATGGGTTCTATGGTTCTCTGGTTCTATGAGTATGGCGCTCCGCGCGGGCCTTCGGCCCGCAGAGCTCCGCTATTATCCATGATGCAACTTAGAGCGTGAACCCCTCTATACATAAATTAAATTAAAACGCTACAACCTATTGAGCGCAATAGCCTGGTCTAGATTTAGTCAACCCAACAATGCAATGAGTGGACTGTAAAAGTATAGGGTAAAGTATATAACATATGTGTTAATAGACCTCTTTAGCTTGCATGTTTTGTTTTCCCAATGTAGATCATGTGATGTTACCCAATAGAACTGTTTCTTTTAAATTTTGTTTTATTCACGTGCATATGTATGCATAATTTATGAAAATACAGGATAAATTCCCTTGGCAACATCACGACATACATTGGGAAAACAAAACATACAAGGTTAAGAGGTCTATTTATATCCATCCAATCGCTAGTATAGACCAATATCACGCTAGCATGGCACAACAATATATTTAGTTTATTGGGAAAAAGAGCCCAGCATCAAATTCAGCATATCGATATTAGTAATACTACAAAGTTTTCTAAAGATTGCTAGCTAACTGACGAAGATATGAAATTTTGAAACTAAGCATTTTTGCTAAGAAATGTATGGTGGACGGGCATAAATTGCCCGTCCAGCCTCGTTTTCGTGTTTTTCCCATACATTTCTTTGTAAAAATTAGGCCAGAGTACGTACTAAGTTTCAAACGGTTCATATCTCCGTCAGTGTACGAGCAATCTTTACGAAACTTTACAGTTTTACTGATATTAATGTGCTCAATTTGATATTGGACTCTTTTCCCCATTAAATTAAATATATTTTCATGCCATGCTAGCGTGATATTGGTCTATTGGCTTCAGTACCGGCGGTGTTTACTAAGTCAGTTGGCTCTGTTTCCTTGCTTGTAGAGCTAATTGATGACCCCTTATTCACAATATTGAAAATCTACTGTCTTTGAACGTTCTTTTTTCACCTTCATGTTCATGATTGGCATTCGATCAACTGATGATCGAATTGCCCTTGCGTCGTCAAAACAGCTATTGTTTTTCAAACATTAGGGGATCAGTCCCCTAATTGAAATTCTGTGCGTACAGTCCGTATTAAAAACTCGAGTTCCAGTCAGGAATTTTTCAGTGTAAGCACAGCTTTATCAATGATTGCGGCTTTCTTGACTAATAATAGTTTTCTAGCCAATCGAAGCGAAAAGAGAAGAACGAGACCTGCAGAAGAACTGTAAACTGAAGTAATCTAACAAAATTTCCGCTCCTGGAGGAGCTATTGATGACAACGATAGAAATAACGGCTGAGTATCATGACATATCAGAATAAGGCAATTGGAGTAATTAATTATGTTCCTATTATGGATAAAATTACCCACATTATGTCAATCTAGGCATTTTCAAATTTCCTGATATTGTTAAACTTCATACATGTCTCTTTTTCTTTGATCTCTTGTGTGATCCTGAACCCTCCAATTTTATCATATTACTGTTTATATCAGAACATCATAGTTATACTACTCGAAATGCCTCTTCAGAACAACTATATATTCCCTTTTATAGAACAAACATTAGAAAGTTCTCTCCCACCATTATTGGACGATATTTTTGGGACGATCTTCACCTTTCCATCCGTTCTAAGCCAACTAAAAACTATTTAAGAAATCTCTTTTCAGACATTACTTATCCCAATACTAAATAAATGCTAGATTGATAAACTTGCTTTATGTACGGTACTTTACCTCGGTAATAAATTAAAGCTATCGAAACTCTTTTTCAGTTATCATTACAACCAACAAACTCATTAGCCACGTCAAGAACTGAGGCAACGTTTGTCAGTTCTCGATCTGCTTACGAGTGTTAATCAGTTAAGTATGGTTAGGTTGCTAAACCTCTCTTGCTTCAGTGTGGAATGCAGCCAGGTTTTCAATCTTCGAGCAGCGGAAAACGCTCGTTGGTCAGCGGCTCTGCAGGCTATCGGGTTTGCCTGAAGCTTTCAGACCGTAATGTTTGTTCAGTTTTAATCGCGTCCACTCGATCTGGTATTGGTTATTTTTATTTTCAATTTGAACTAGAACAAAAAGCAGATTTTATCAACAAAGCGTTTCGAAATGTCCATCAATAGGTATTTTTCCTTTCTCTCTCCCCCCCCTCCCCCAGCCCCTCCCCCTGCGTGGAGCCTGGCGTTAATCATTTTGGCGATTTTTTTCTTTCCGTTTTAAGGTAATAAGCAAGCTCCTGGCCATTATCATGAAAACACGATATTTCAGGCGAATGGACACTGTGGCTTCAAAGAACCCAACAATTCATTTTTTAGTGTGTTTTCATTAAACGTTGCATCTTTGATCCGGTGAGATTCTTGATCAGAACGTTTGGCATAGTGTCTTCCATTTGACTTTACTATGATCAGTTCAGGTTAGATTATACGGCGGGAATTTGTATACCAACGGTTTCTTTCAGGTAAAATCACAGGCTCGCCATCCTCTGTTGGTCTTCTGTTTGTGTGGTGTTCTGTGCATCTGTAATGGTCGTATCGTTTATAGAACTAGCCACACTAACAGCAAAATTTAGGGCTCTTAAAAGTGATTAAAATGAAATGGAAACTCGAAAATTACTGTTTAAATTTTGGCATTTTGTGGCTTGCGAAAGCAGTATTCTCAAAATAAAGGTTTGACTGTCTTAAAAGTAGAGAGATAACTACTGTTGAGCGAGTCGGACCGTTATTTTGAAAATACTGCTTTCACGAGTCAAAAATCGCCAAAATAAACACAGATAAACAAAGCAAAAAACCGATACGGTCATTACACTGCACAGCACACCACACTAAAAAGAGGATGGTAGACCTGTGGTAAAGTAATCCGAGTTTGGAGTATTTGTTTTTTTTGGTTGTAAAAATCCAATCTAATTCGGATTCTCCACCCAAGGAAAAAATACGGAATTAGTACCCTCACAGAATGAGGTCTGTTAGCCCTCAGGGGCATTGACATGAAGATTTCAATTTCCTTTTGTTAAAACTGTGTGAACGTTACTTGTAGTATACTTCGGTTAACTTACGTACAAAATTATGTTCTCAAGGGAATTTGTCCCTTGTCCTTTCAGAAATTATGCGTACATATGCACTGAAGAAAGCAAAATTTAAAAGAAACATTTCTCTAGGGTAACATCACATGATCTACACTGGGAAAAAAAAACGTACAAGCTAAAGAGGTCTATTATATTAGTGAATCATTAGTGGTAGAACACAAGAAAACCATTTTTTTATTGATTTTTCAAAGTCACGAGGAAAGAACCTGAAAAATTTAACCTGAATTTTTCATGTTGCAATTCATTTCCATCCTGGCCATCTGCATTAAAAGGCACTTATTTATACTTTAATACAGTGATATGGCAACTGTTAACAAAACTGGACCACTATTTTTAGGTTTTCTTTGATACAAATATGTATTTTGGCTTTTTAATGTGATGCTAAAAATGGCGACAAAGCCCCTTTAACCCTTGCACTCCCAAGAGTGTCAAACATCAAAATTCAAGAAAAATCCCAAATTTGATTTTGTAAAATATTTAAAAACAAATGGTACCATGCAAAAGTACTGCTGAAGAGGTTTCACTTGAATGGTCACACCATAGGATTTTGTCCATAGACTCAAAAGTTAGAACTACATCACATGTCTCCATAACTGACTCTGGGAGTGAAAGGGAAAGTAAACCAATGTCACTACGTTTAGCCTCAACAAAATGCTTTCTATGTAACCATTCTATGCAGGCTACTCGAGCAATCTCTTGACTTCCCAACCCCACAGAGTGCAGAGATGGGCCTACGGGCTAAACTAGGAAATTTTGCTGCGGGAACATTGTTGCGGACGCAAATGTTTCTCAGTTTAGCCGCGCGAGAAACATTTGTTACTGACGCAAATCTTGTTTCCCTGACGCAACGAAATGTTATTGAATCAAGTCAAAATATTTTTGCTTCCTGGACGAAAATTTTGCTTCCGAAACAAATGTTTCCAAGTTTATCCACATTACTAGTTTAGCCAGGCCCTAAGGAACCTCTGTGCAGAAGTCCACCAGAGCAAAAATAGCTGCAAATGGCAAAATGCATAAAAAAAAAAGCACGAGCAGCGTGACTGTTGCTAACACTCTGTTTGGAAAAAATCCCACATTGGTTATTAAAAATATAATTACAATACACGAAGACTCCCACTGTTTTTTAAACACTCAAGGAAAGTAAAAATTGTTTGAGACAATAGGAGCTCAAAAAAGCCAGTAACAATTTACTGTACAGTAGGAAAAGAGAGTTCGAGAAGTGTAAGAGATCTGAATTTAAGATCTAGCCGGGAGTTTTATGGACACAATGTGCAGGTATTAAAGAATTAAGATTTAAAGACGTGTTGAAAAGGGAGGTGGATGGCAAAAGCAGTTTTATAGCTGTATATCACAAAATAGACTTTGTTATTCCATTGCTGGCATGAACTGTGCATGGTTGTCATAATATGGTACAGTCTTCCTTTTTGTCTACATTTCCATCTTTATCCTGGTTTTCTATTTCTCTTATAAGAGTCTGGAAAATTTCTTGCACACTCTGTGAAAAAAAAAAAAAACAACAACAAAAAACAAAAAGTTAAGTAACCTATTCTACACTCATAATGAATATTTTTTCCTCAGTAAGGTAACTTGCAATTTGACATGCATGGGAGTCTATGTTCCATGTACCAGGCCTTTCTTAGGGGAGAGAAACAGGAGGGGAGGGGAGGGGGGGGGGGGGGGGGGGGTGGGAGAAAAAGGGAAAGCCTGACACAGATGCATTCATTCCATTCCCTTTCTCTTCCCCATGTGTCATTGAAACATGTTTTTGCAATTTCATTGTCACATTACATGTACATCATTGTAGTTGTTAATTTCATGTTTCATGCTTGTTTCTATATTAAAATTACAGTCGGACCTCTATTAAGCGGCCACCTATTAAGCGGCCACCCTCCATTAAGCGGCCACTTTCCAAAGTCCCGAATTATTTGTCAGTTAAGTGCTGTATTCGATACCTCTATTCAACGGCCACCTCTATTAAGCGGCCGCGGCCACCTTTTTGCTGTTGCAAGTTTAGTATTTACTGTATTTTTACCTCTATTAAGCGGCCAGCAAACCATCTTTTCAAGCGAAATGGTGACAGATAATATGAAGGTGATAACTGATAACAATAAAAACTGCAATTTAATCTCCACTTGCCCAGTTTCACAGTTACCAGGACCTTGCCCTATCTATCGGAAAGCAAATGACTTGATCTTCTCGTTACAACTCCGAGCTCCACGACAGCAAACAGCAGTGACGGATTATTTTAAATAAATCGTCCGTGAAATATTTTGAGCTAAAATTGTTACAGGCTATTGGTGCAAAAAAGGCCTAAGAAACTTGATGTTTTGTTACATGGATTTGCATATTTTTCTGTACCTACTCAACACCAAACAATACTGTACTTATCGACTACATGCTCTGTGTTAGAGCTAGAACTTTCCACGGACTTGAAATGCGCAAATACAGGGCACTTAATTTTTTGTTTGAATAATTTTTGCATTTATCTTCACATATGTTCACTTTTCAACAAGCCTTTTGCTATATAGAGGCAATAAAATTACGTTGACTGCCATTTCTATCCAATTTATACTGTACCTCTATTAAACGGCCAACCTCTATTAAGCGGCCAGTTTTCAAAGTCCCGAGGGTGGCCGCTTAATAGAGGTCCGACTGTACATGGTTTATCAAAGCACTCAATTAGCAAAAAAATTGGAGCACGGACTTGCTGTTGCATAATTTTGAGACTTGATCTCACTTGTCAAGACCCTTAAAAACAAAAGGCCTCGCAGCATTTTGTGAGGAGACAGCATTAGCATTAAAAAATGTTTCGCCTTGCTTTGGTAAAAAAATATCTCGCGAGGTAGTCAGTTGTGCTCAGAATCCACATACATACATGTATTTTATTATAAGATTTTTTTAAAGTTCTTTTAATTAGCAATTGTTGCTGAAAAGCCTAACTTTGGAACATCAATAAAATATGGATGTATGTACAGTTGTATGTACAATGTATGTATTTCACTGGGGGTGACAACTCTGAGAAGGCCTGTTTCAGGAGAAAAAAAAAATTCTTCTGCGAATCTGAAGATTTTTTGAGGAATCGGGAGACTAAAAAATTTTTTCGGGGAAACATGAGATAATGTTGTTAAAATTTCGGGAAGTTTGAAAGTTTTGCAAGCATGTCTCCAAAAAAAATCGGGAAGATATTCCAAATTTTCGGGAAAACTTTCAGTTACACGCAGTATTGCTCAAACAGCGTTTGTTAGAGTTGTCACCCCCCGTTATTTCAATCATGATTTGCGCAATGCTATATTATCTCTGCACTGTTTTAGTATATACCAAAATAATTTGGTGGCTCAGTAAATATTCGCCACTAGCCACCTATCAAAAATTAATAATAGTTGTTAATTATTGGTTTTGATTGGTTAAAAAAGTGGTGAGAAATTGTTAAGCCAAACACAAAGCGTAATAAATGCAATACCAAATCAATAGCATAAATACTTTCAACACTCATTTGAAAAACACTCTATTTTCAGCTTTAGGCAATAGAAATCAAGGAAAGAATTTAAAGTCAACTTACACTATTTTCCTTGGCGGAGGATTCAAAGAATGCTGCTTTCCAAGAGTCAGCCAAGGATTTTCCTGTTTTATAAGTCACAACCCTACAATGCAGGATTAAAACACAGGGCTCTGTAAGGTCTACACTATAAGCAATAGTTTATTTATACCCGGGTAGCATTTGTAACCGTATAGGGTAACATAAATTACATTGTAATCATACAGTCAAACCTCCTGTAAGGGAACACCCTTGGGACAAAGGGTAAGTATCTGCTTACGGGAGGTGTCAGCTTATGGGGGGTTGAAAAAACATAGTGCACCAAGTGCAGTGCTTGACCTTAGCGGTAATCAACTAGTCCAGGACTAGTAAAAAATGGGTTTGGGCTAGTAAAATTTGAGCAGATGATGCCTGTTGGCTAGTGAATTTCAGACCCCACTAGCCCAAGGACTAGTAAGCTAAAAAGTTAAGGTCGAGCACTGCGGGTGCATAATGCACCAGTACATGTCTTTTAAAGCTTTTAGGACCACTTGTAATTGTATTATCCATTACAGGGTTGTTGGATGTTGCTTTTTATATCACACATAAATTTAACACTAATTTAAAACTATGGTTTAAGATTGAGACTTGCACTAAATATATGCACACTAAATATAATTATGTCACACAAACTGATGTACATGTGGGCCAGTAACATACTCAATCTGCCATGTTTCAGAGGTGAACAGAACAGAAGAGCCAAGAGGTACATTTGTACATATACATATTGAAGGCCCAGTATCACCTACGTATTCGGCTTTGCGGTCGTTTGTTTTTGTTTTTAAATGACGAGCTCGCTTGTGTTTGGCTCTTTCGGGAATTTTTGACTGCGTTAAATTCAATCGTTGAGGCAATGGGCGCGCAATACATTTTGG
This sequence comes from Cladopsammia gracilis, assembly GCA_022457155.1. Taxonomy (NCBI): domain Eukaryota; kingdom Metazoa; phylum Cnidaria; class Anthozoa; order Scleractinia; family Dendrophylliidae; genus Cladopsammia; species Cladopsammia gracilis. Next base: position 543,413 of record JAJGOT010000453.1, on the reverse strand, counting down.
GTGACACTGGGCCTTTAATTTTTATGTACATTGCATGAAGTTATTTTCTAAAACGTAAAGACGGGGTGAATCCTTAGGTATGTAAAAAAAAAGAAACTATCTTAGTTTATGTCGACACCTTGGAATCGAAACTGTGACTAGTTTCCTACATGAAACTGTACTATTCTGACTCACACTTCGCTTTTGTTTAGGTCAAGCACAATTAAAACTGTACCTATTTCTCGAGATGCTTACAGGAAGTTAAAAATGTAGTGTTGGAGAGGATCGACAAATCGCCGGGAGCGCAGTTTGGTATCCGCTTAAGGGAGGTGTCCGCTTATGGAGGTGTCAGTTAGTGGAGGTTCGACTGTATTCACTTGCACATCAGCCATATTTTTGGAATTGGAAAAATTCAACTTTTCTTACATTGTCATTACAGTCTGGCTGCTGTTTCACTATGACCTTTAACTCCCAAGAGTGCCAAAAATCAAAATTCAAAAAAATCCCAAATTTCATTTTGTAAAATATTGAAAAACAAATGATACCAAGCAAAAGTACTGCTGATGAGGTTTCATTTGAATGGCCACAACATAGGATTTTGTCAACAGACTCAAAAGTTAGAACAAATGGTACCATGCAAAAGTACTGCTGAAGAGGTTTCATTTGAATGGCCACAACATAGGATTTTGTCAACAGACTCAAAAGTTAGAACAAATGGTACCATGCAAAAGTACTGCTGAAGAGGTTCCATTTGAATGGCCACAACATACAGTGTAGGATTTTGTCAACAGATTCAAAAGTTAGAACTTCAAAATTTAATTACATGTCTTCATAATAATTATTATTGACTCTGGAAGTGAAGTTAGGTTACAGCAAGATATTAATATAAATACCGTATCAGTATGATTATACAAATTATTAAAAATATGGCCATTGGAACAGGATTTATCAAATACATGTAGTTAATAATTTAAGTTGAGAATTTGGACTGGACTGTGAACTTTACCTTTCCAAGTGCAAATCCGTCTTGTTACCAACAAGGACCATAGGCACACTAGGGAAAAACGAAGACCAAGTTAAGTCTTTGAAAGTTCACAGTTTCTCCAGTTAGAACCTGCTCTAAATTTATATACTAAACAACAGTTTCTATAGTAGGTCATAGAGCTGAAACTGTGATCATTAAACCTTTTTGTACCAGTCAGAAAAATTATAGGAATATGTTAAGCAGAAAAAGAATCCACTTTTTAAAAATAAATCAATTTACAATAATAATAAGCAAATTTTGACAGGCAGACAAGCTAGAAATGGCTGCAAAAATACTTACATGTTTAAAAATGTTTAGCTTATTTTAGTTTGTTCTAGAATAGAAATACATGTACAATACAGTACTGCTCAAAAGAAAGTTACATGTACAACCCTCTCTACGAGATTCTTGTAGCCTGCGAAACCCTAAAAACTGTACACACAAGTATCATGGCTCAAAAATTCTTGTGTGATCTTAATGAGCAGTTTTATACAATAACTGAACATAATTAATGGATGCCTCAGTTATTCTATAAAAGCAATTTATACCACAAGTTTCTACGGGTTATCTGTACAATAAACCAACTGGGCTGTTGGAATACATGTAACACTCAAAAATGAAAAGCTTGTAAATTATTTGTCTATGACTTGTGACTTTTAATCTTTTCTCGTGTTCTTCTGACATCCCACCTTGTTTATTGAGCTGATAAACCATAGAAATCAATGTGTGGTCTATTGCTTAAATAAAGAATAACAAAAGTACTGTACATAAACAAATTTGACATTGTTTCAAGCAAAATTACAAAGAACTGTTTTGCAAAGTCTTACCATGTGCACATACTCCCCAGTAAAAATTAATGTCTTTACAGGATAATACTTACTAATTTTGGCCAGACATGTCTAGCAACTTTTCATGAATGACTTTTACAACCTCAAAGCTGTAGAAAGAGGGAAATAAGGCAAATTATTGAGCATGTTTTAAGCTTAATTGTCTACTCATGATTGCATATCAAGATTTGTTCATTCAAAAAAAAAAAAAATTAGCTTACATGTAAACCTTTCACTCCCAGAGTCAATTATGGAGACATAATAATATTATTATTGTTATGTAGTTCTAACTTTTGAGTCTGTAGATGAAATCCTATGTTGTGACCATTCAAATGATACCTCTCCGGCAGTACTTTTGCATGGTACCATTTATTTTTTGATATTTTACAAAATTACATTTGGGATTTTTCTTGAAATTTGAGTTTTGGCAGTCTTGGGAGTTATAAGGGTTAACCAATAAATTGTATCACTATGGGCAACATAATTATTTTAATGTGTACAATGAAACAAGACCTGCATTGTGTACATGAAATACTAGTACAATGTACACTGTAGCATGAATTTTAAAGCCCATTTTTCACTAGCAACATAAGCATACAGTAATTATTATTTGACATACAATGCAGCATTCTGGAGTGCAGATACGCATCAAAATGAGTGCAAATTATGACACGTTATTACACTCTTCTGACTGCGCGCTAGCAAAACAGCTTAAAAAACTAAGTTTTAGGAGAAGATTACTGTCGTATTATAAACAATTTATTCAGCGAAACGTTACAAGTGTAACACTGTACGGCTGGGCATTTTTACTTGTCAGTATTTATTTTTTCTTGCCTAAAGGCTCGAAAAAATAATAACTGCCTCGTAAAAATACTCAGCCATATTACACATCTTCACGCTGAATAACCTCTATGTATTAAAGCATAACAGTGCCAATACATGTATGTCCAGTGAAAACGGGCCTGACATAAACATAAGGATATAAGTGCAAGCATACATAGGCATAAGAATCAATCTTATGCTTACAAGTACCATAGAGTTCCAAACGTAGCAGCCTCCATTACTTTCAGAATTAGCAGGCCCAAGGGGCTGCAACTTTCAAATAGCTGTTACTTTTGGGCACCTAAAATATGTGTGTACCGGTAATTGATGAAAAATAAATGATGATAAACAGATGTTTGTTTTCACTTATTACAAATCATTCTCCCTCCACTTTTTCTTATGTTGCTAGTGAAAGCCTGCCTTAAACTAGGAACGGCCAGGAACAGGGAAAACCTCCTTCAACTTTCATGGAAGATTTCATATACAGTACTTATTAGATGCTGAGCTTTTTCTGTTGTTTACATATTTGTTAGGGTCGACCAGTCATGCATCAATGGCAATAATATTCAAATGTCAACTGACAGTATGTAGAAAACAAATGTAGTAACGATGGAAAATAAAAGAAAACATACAAAAAAAGATGCAATGTCTTGAATATGAACTAAATATTTGAAAGACATCATCTTCCAGATGATTTTAAAAATGAAATCATTGACAGAATTTTCGGCTATAGGTTTATATTACGTACATGTATGGTTCACTCTTTCAAACTGGGCAAAGAAATTTGATCATAATTCCATTTTGGTCTTTTAATCATGCCAATTACAGGTATTTTGCAGTTTACGAGTATGTCTTGCATTTAGCTTGTTTAATTGTTCAGATATTGATCTCCTGTTCGAATAAATAAATGGAAGTTCTATTTTCCCTTCTACTGCCTGACCGTTACAATCAGATCTGATCAGTTACATGTAGGAAAACAACAAAGTGCTTCAAAGGGGGCGTGTCCTTTCCTTTTATAGGCTCACTCTGTGTTTAACCCTTTGAGGACGGTCCCGGCCAAAATCGTTCTTAATGGAACGATAAGACTCCACTGCTTTAAAAAATTGCAACTTTCTCAATCGCGCGAACATTGCAGTTGTGTGCATTGACTAGAAAGTCCTTCAAAATGAGACACCCAATAAACACAAAAAAGTCAGCGATTTTCGCAGAATATCAGCGTTTGAATTCGGAGAAGAACAAAAATGTCCGTTTTTAACGTCATAGAAAAACAACAAAAATCACGTTTTTGCCATCAGTTGTTTTTATTGAAATCATCGTTGCAAACCCAAAAGTCAACATTCACAGCAAACTTCAGTCCTAGTCCTACCTTAGAAGTGATTTTTTTATGCTCTTATTCGTTGCCAGGCCGAGCTGCAGCCTCTCGTTCTTGTGCATCCTGGCCTTGCCTCGATTTTCAACATCACGACCGCACTGCATGCTGGGAAATATCGAGTATTTTTGACAGGGTTCGTTCCGTCCCCCACATATTTCATATTTATACTAAGTCCACAGCCACTCCGACCTACCACCGAAATTTCACGCTTGTTGTGTTCTTCAGTGGTCGCAACTTCCAAAATATGCCGTGGTAGGTCGAGAAATTCATCCAGAGTCGAGTCCCAAAGCTGCTTCGTTTTGTGGCGGCCATTTTTCCAGTTCAACGAACAACGAGCCAAATTTTTAGACGAAGTACAACACCTAACTCGCTTCATTGAGAAAGTGGACTCTTAGCTACCTTCACGCTTAATGATGCTCATCAGGCAGCTACTAAAGATGAAAAATGGCTGTAAACTTACCAAAAATCGCATACAAACCATATTTGATCTGTTGGTATCGCTTAACGAAGCAAAAACACTACGTCAGAATGACGTTTCTTGTAAACGCGAGCCTTCAGTGTTTTAGAACAGCAGCACTTTCCATGGTAACCCCAAACATGGAGTCACGAAATCCTATGGTTCGTTTATATGCAGAAAATCAGTCAAAAACATAAAAAGTCACCGTCGTCAATGGGTTAAGCCATTTATAAGGACATTTGGGATCAACAGAAATTACTGCATGTAATTAAATAGCCAATCAAACAATGCTATTATTAGCTTACCTTTTCGCAGATGTCACTGCATATACAAGTACATAACCATGAATTCCAACTGAATATGACTGAGGAAAAATTGAGTATTCATCCTAAACACAACGAACCAAAATGGAGTTAAAATTACATTGCATTATTAATAATAACTTATGCATCAATCAATTTCTCAGTGTACCCTGGGGCAGTTGACATGCTTGTGTTTTCAACCTCAAATAATTTGGGCTCCAGAAATTTGTTGCAAACTTACTCCAATCAGCCACCAGTCCAGAGGAAAACTGAGGGAAAATGCTTCTCTGTTGACTTAGTTTGCCTTCATACATGTATAACTTTACATAATGTATATTCTTCTTTGTTTAGTATATATATTTTTTTAATGCTTTTTAAGAAGTAAATCTAGTTTTGGTGGCCAAATTTGAATGTAGCGGCCATGTTGGAGGTCAAGACAATGAAATTTCCATCCCGTTTAGGAATTAAACACCATAATAATAGGCAAAAAGTTTTTATTGTTTGTGACCACCAACATGGCTGCCATGAAAACCACCTACATGTATTTGAGCCACGAACTCATAGCAATCACAAGGATCATGGCGGGATGTCACTGTCAATTGTTATGCGGCAGCATGGTGCGATCATGGTGCGATGTTAAGGTGATCGCAGCACAATATTGCCAGTCTGCAATCGCAGTGCGTTTTTGATATTGCCCACAATCGCGGCGCGTTTTTGGCTGCCACGATGTTAACCGCGACCACGCTGGCCAAAATTTTTTTTGATTTTCACATACGTTGGCTAAAAAAACAATTATTTTAGGAAACACAGTACACAAAAAAAAGAAACTTGGTGCAGAAAAAAATCTGTGTATAAAAAGGAAATAAAAAATAAAAACAGGGTTCTCCCTAAATTTCAGCTCAGCAGGTAAGGGATTTTTGCTAAGCGGTAAAGGGAAAACTGTGTGTCTTAAAAATATTCCGGGGGCAAGCGGTTACAGGCGGTAATAAGTGCTGTTTCAAGCGGTGAATTTTACCGGTTACCGCCTCATAAGGAGAGCCCTGAAAAATATATTTTGTATTTTTTCTCATTTTTAGTTTTGAATTTCCTTTTCTTCTGCACTGTGTATCCTGAAGATTGCATTTTTATCAGATTATGAAGAGATATGTACATTGCAATTTTGTCATGACTATTAATGAGAAGTAATTGCATGATTATTTGTGAAGTATCAAAGGTTAAATTTAGATATGGACACAAGCAGGTAATTTATCTCAGAAGTTAATTCTAGGACTTGATACATGTATTTGCAATTGCTATTTTTTCCTTAGTTGATCTTAATGTTTATAATCAAGAGAGTTAAATTGCAATCACACCATTAATACACATAACATTGGTAACATACTATTGCACATGGAAATAAATTATATTTATTTTTGTTATATAGCTGGAGTTTTTGTCAATACAACGCGCGTGTTGATTGGTTGATTCATCGTCACATGACATCTAACAAACAAACTGTTTCCCGCCAATTGTGCTAAGCGGGCAACGTTTGCGAAAGCGGGCAACAATTTTGACGTCAGAGGGTAACATTGCACTGTTGCCCGCTAGCGCACGTGATCAGACCATGATCAGACCGTGACAAAAGGTGGCATGATTATGATGGATCTAGCGCTCGGCGCGTTTTTCAAACTGTCTTGTGTTGTGTTTTATTTTTGTTGCTATATAACAAATCACTTAATGACTGATCCCTCGGGAAACAGTGAATTTTGTTTCCCTCAAATCTCGATGTTTCCCTTGACTTCGTCTCGGGAAACATCGAGATTCTTAGGAAACAAAATTCACTGTTTCCCTCGAGACCAGTCATTAAGTGTTTAGTGTTGAATTTAGAGAATTCTCCTGTAATTATCCTGAGTGGGAAGGTAACAGCTACATGTAGTATATTATGTTCTTTTATATCAAGGGAGACCTTCATGTAATTACATTGTTCAAGAATAAATGCACACTGTTTTCCATCCGGATCCCATACATGTATTTCAAAAGAAAGACAAAATATAATGATCTTGTATTGTTAAAAACTGTACTGTAATTTGTAGCAAATTTAAGCTTAATAATTATTATGCTGTTGAGTGACTATGAAGATCAAAATACATTAAAAGAAAATATTTTTTTCTTAATTCTGAAAATAAGATTTATCTTCCTTATATTAAGAATAAGAATCTTTCTCCTTAAAATAAGAAAGATATTTTAAGAAAAACTCTCAACATACATCTTGTTTCAAGAAATCACTTTCTCAAAATAAGAATTATTTTCCTCATTTTAAGAATTAAGGATTCCTCTTCTTAACATAAATGTTTTCTTCAATAGAACATTTTTCTTAAAATACGAAATTTAATTTAAGAAACAGAAAGTTCTTAACTGGTAAGCTTATTTCGTTTTCCGAATTTTTTTTTTATCTTAAAACAAGATTTTCAGGTTTTAGAGTGATATAAAGTTAATTTACACAACGACGAACAAAAGATCAAAAGTTGCTTTTATATTTTACATGAAACCTAATTCATGTGTCTTGAGAGAATAACTGCACCCTATAAAATAAACAATGAAAACAGTAGGATGACACTAGTTAGCTTAGAAATACTTAACCGGGCTTATCCAAACACAACAATTCACGATCACTCTACAAAAAATTCACTAGACTAGAAATATTCGTACCTGTCCCGCTGTATCTACTAGCTCCAAGACATATTCTTGATTACTGTGCTTCAACTTCGTAGTAAATGCTAACCGAAATAAAAAGAAGACATCTCTAAATTTATAATCTGAAATTTATCGACTACACGCGTACAAATAAAATAACAGAGGGGTTTCATTCCAGAAAATTCCACGAGAAAAGCACACTTATTACTGTTTTCAATTGTCGGATCGTACGAATCTACAAATTGCCCTTCCACGAACTGGATCGTGATTGAAGACTTCCCTGGAAAGGAAAAAAGTTGAAGGTCAGACAAATTAAACCCCAAGATTTAGCTGACAATGTTTGCGCTTCATGATCACAAATACAGTACGTGCAACCAACTGAACCTTGCAAAGTTCGTCAAGCCATAATTACCGACTGAACGAAATCCCATGACGACGATCTTCCTTGATTTCGGTGGTGCCATAGTTTTCCTCAAATTGCTGCTTTCCTTGATGTATAATTCGTTAAATTCCAAATAAAATCGACGCAATTCTAGCTACATTTTGCTTCCTGCTTTGTCTAGTAATCAAATGGCCGGCTTGGAAATACTCTCCCAGAATGCATTGCATTACCCAGCGCCGATTGTCGGTCAGCGGTTGATACCCATCAAATGAAAGGATATTGAAAGTTTCGGTCTCTCTGGTCTCTCTAAATTTTGTTTCGGCGATTAAAGACATTAAAGGATTTTCTGCCCAGGTATGATTCAATCATTTGTTTAATCCAAGCTGTTAACTTGATTTGTTTCTGAATTATCATTAACGCATGTAATCATTCATCGGGGATCTTAATAGGCTATTGTAACAATTAATCTATAAAGTTGTGACACATTCAAGTCTTTAATTTTTTATTATAAGCTTAAATAATTCCTTTCACTAGTACTTGGTAATAGCAAAGTGTTTAAATCAAGGAAAGCGTCCGTTTTTAAGAGAAATGTGGAAAAGGGGCAAAGGGGCTCATCTGCATCAGTTAAAAATATAAATTTTAAAATGTTGTTAAATAATTCAGGGATAATACAGCCGGAAGGCGGAAAAAATAACCGCCTGAAGAGTGAGTTTTCTTCATTTTTTTCGCCTGGAAAACTGTCTGCTTAACTCTTTCTCTCTTTTTTTTTAACAAAATTTTCCGCCTGTACTGAACAAAATTCCACCTGTTGGATATCTTAGCTACATCCCTGTAATTGCATGACCAGGCTCAAATGTTTATACATTTTCATTCAATTCATCGCATTAAAAATATTATTTATAAATAAATATTATATTGTACGGGACCAGGAGAATTGTCTTGCAGTCCTTAACAGAGGTGTCCTTTGATAGAGGTGACAATTAAAAAGATTGTATAAGCATTTTGCTGGCGAGGACCAGAGAAGCACTCTTTTAATGGAGTTGTTGCGAAGTAGAGGTTTCACTTTATAAAATATAAACACAATAGTTGAACACAATAAACCTAAAAGAGAGCTATTGTAGACATGCAAGAGAGTCCAAGACCCCACACAAGGCATTAAGCCCCAATATGTAAAATAATAAGCATTTTAAATTACATGTAGGCTAAAAATTGGATGGCTACATTTGCCGTTGGATTGTTTTGCAATATTTCAGAATAATACAACACTGATACAAACATTCAATTTCTGTAATTAATGGATGTATAAAGAATTTTTTTGTTTTTGTTTTTGTTTGGCTTATTTTTAAGGAGTCTTGTACTCTGTTTTAAGCCTACCTCAGATTTTTTTTTTTGTAATGTAAATCTGAAACTTGATTAAATTAAATTAAAGTTATATATACTAAGTGTATTTAACACATGTATGTTGTAGTTCAATTTTATCCTTGGTTCAAATTTTATTTTCCTTTGTTTAAAACTCATTATCACACATTACCATAGCTAAAAACAGAGGAAAATAAAATTTGAACCAAGGATAAATTTGAACTACAACATGTACAAAGTCATGTAAACATGATCTGTTACACTTACATGTGTACAACAGATTAATTGTGTGGTTTCACAAAATATATCCAGAGTGCATAGCAGCTGTTTCCTTTCTGAGAGTGCAATAATATAAGGAGCAATAATATTCTTCTCGTGACCCATGCATGGTTTAGCAAATAAGTAGTAAATGATATTTTGGTTCTTTTGGGTAAGTGAATAATTCAACTAACCTAGGTGAATGCATTATTTAAGTCACTCACCTGACTGGCAAGTGCATTATGAAAGTCACTTACCTGACTGGTGAGTGCATTATGCAACTCACTCACCTGACTGACAAGTGCATTATGCAAGTCACTGACCTGACTGGCAAGTACATTATGAAAGTCACTCACCTGACTGGCAAGTGCATTATGAAAGTCACTTACCTGACTGGTGAGTGCATTATGCAAGTCACTCACCTGACTGACAAGTGCATTATGCAAGTCACTGACCTGACTGGCAAGTGCATTATGAAAGTCACTCACCTGACTGACAAGTGCTCAAATGCTGCAGATTAAATTTTCAACCCTGCCACTGACTTATTTGTCACCATGCATGATGATCTGCTGAGTTATGATTAGAAGCTTTTAAAAATCACTCTGCAAAGTTTTGATTCAAAAGTACATATACTAATGTAGCTATGATATATGCATAAAAATATAAACATGTATGTGGACTGCTAATTACTGTACATGACAGATGCATGCGACATTTTACAGCAGTTACTCATAACACACTACCAGGGGCGTAGCTACTTGTATGCACGTATGACGCACCAGATAAAGTCAAGAAAAAAGAAAGATTTGGGACTTGAGGGTTGGGCGTGGGAGGTAGGGAGTGTTTGAAAATTGATTGTGCGTACTGAAAAATTCCAGGCTATGCCCCTGACTACTCATAATTTGCCTTTTATTTGTGACAGGTTAAGTTGAGGCCTGTACTATCATTTTGAATCATAACTGCCTTCCAAGTGATGGAACTAACTTGAAAGAATGAGCAATAGGATAGGAGTGATATTGAAAAGGGAAGATGAAATCATGCCCAGAGGAGCCATTTATTCTTAAAAGGAAAAAGCATTGTGGTCTCAGTTGTTTTACATTTTTAAATCTGTTTATAATTTATACCAGGTGCCTGGATTATGGATCCTTTGAAAGAGTTTCACCTTGTTTTGCTTACCGTTGTAACTTTTGTAAGTGTAGCATTGGGTGCTAAGGATAAAGAGCTTTACTGTGGAGGTATTTGTCTTTAGTGCATTTTGTTATTTTCACTTACTACACATTGTTGCTTTTCTCCCAGGAGTTTAAAATAATGGAACTGTTGGGGTGGGGCGTTATTTATTTATTTTTTCACATACATTGTAAAACAGCTAGAAGTACTTCTACACCTCCCTGGGCGGGGTGCAAGTCCATTGCAAGGTTACCCACAAGGCATTATGCTGCCACAGTATCTATTTTAATGTAAAATAACTGTTGGGAACATATATTTTAATCAATCTGCTCTTGTTTGTAACAAGGTTTTTTAATTTAATTTTTTTTAGGAAATTCAATTTGTTTAGGAAATTCATTTTTTTACACACTTGTTGTTATCATTACATTTATGTAAATTTATGCTAAGATTTTTATACCATTTTTGTAATTTGTAATTAGACGTATCACAGGTCCATATCTGCTTAATGCTGCTGGTAACTGACTTGCTGACCTGTATGTAAGAGAGAGAGATGCAAATTATAGAGTTTTGGTTCTACTTTTTATTGGTTGATTGAGTACTGTAAGTTTTTGTCACAAAGCACAGCAGCTATGCAATGCAAATGACACTTGATTGAAAAGTGCTCTAATTATAAAGCTGTTGCTGTTAAATAAAAGTACTCTCAGATTTTCAGTGTTTTTTTTCAGTTTGCCATATCATTGCTGATGAGCTTCAATGGGAAATTAGTCAAGTTGATCCAAGAAAGACTCTAGAGGTAAGTTGAAAAATTCATGTAAAATGAAACATGTCAATTAGTGTCATTCATTTAGTGGCTAGTAAGTGGGGAAATCTTGGGAATGATTTGTAATCATTGATTTGCAGATATTTTTTTTTTCACCTTGATTGTACTTCATAGATTGAGAGCTTTCGAGTGGATCCCAGAGGAAATCAAAATACACGGAAGGTAACATGAACACATTGCAGATAACACCATGCATGTTTTCTTTTCTCCTCGTAATGCATGTACATTTCGGACAAGAGCCTTGTTTGATAACATTAAGGAACCAATTCTTAAAATAGCAAGTCTGAGATAGGGTAGGGATTTTTGATGGCTAGTCTAGTATAAGGTTGCAAAATGAACCAAACACGATCTAATATAGGGTAAAGGTTTCAGAGTCCCAGCGGCACACCCCCACCCAAAAATGTACAGAGTCTGCCCCCCTGGAGGGTTTCCCCCAGACTACAACGTAACAATGAGCTTAGCTAGCTACAATTGTATAGTCTCCACTGTAAACTGAATCTGCAAAAAAAGTGAAGGTACATTCAGCTTTTTTATGTGAGGTACATATGAAGCTTTGTAGCTTGTATCTTCCTTAGCCTTGAACGACAATTGCATTAATTGCATTGAATTCTGTTGCATTGCATTGTATTACATTAAGCTTGTGTTGTTTTGCAATGTGTTTCATATGTTTCATTGCGTTGCATTCATTGAATTGCTTTGCATTGCATTATGTTGCATTGCATTGTATTGCACTATGTTGCATTGCATTGTATTGTATTATGTTGCATTAGATTGCACTGCATTATGTTGCATTGCATTGTATTGCATTATGTTGCATTGCATTGTATTGCATTATGTTGCATTGCGCTGAATTGCATTAGATTGCACTGCATTATGTTGCATAGCACTGTATTGCATTATGTTGCATTGCATGGTATTGCATTATGTTGCATTACATTGCATTGTATTGTATTATGTTGTACTGCAGTGTATTGCATTATGTTGCAATAGATTGCACTGTGCTATGTTTCATTGCATGGTATTGCGTTGCATAGTTTGCATTATTTGCAGTTATGTTGTATTTTTTTGTAAAGTAAAGGAAGCAAAGGTGGTTGAATTGAATCGAACCATATGCAAAATCGACACTGGTAGTATTCACAATTTGCTACTGAAACTGCTGTTCTGCTACTGATTCGGGGTTCAAAAGCGTCATGATGTTAAATGACTGATATCTACTAGCAGATTGAATATTTTTTTACAGTGCATAAATTCAGTGTTTAAGCAGACATTTACAAAAAGCTAGAATTAGAAACAACTGTCTCCTTTTACGGACTCCAATAAAATGGTAACGTCTCTGTCATATTAGTCCGGATATTATCTGCATACCAAGAACAAATAACGAAGAGAAGAGAAAGGAAAGTTAATGTATGTGTTGAAGGGATAGTCCCGGCTGATATATCGTGTTTTCATGGCCAAAAGCTCGCTTTATTATCTTGCAATAGTAAATAAAAGGTACTAGTGATAAAATCAGAGTAATATATTAAACTAAACAGACAAAATTAGAGGGTCCACAATAGGTTTGGCAGGATGCGGGATTTGGCTTTTTTTCGCGGTGATATTCGGGATGCGAGCTGAAAACAGGGGCGGGAAGCGGGAATTTTAATTACGAGCGGGAGCGGTATTTCGTGTTTTTATGGGGTCGGGATGCGAGATTCTCAACGAGAACAGCGCGGGATATGGGATTTCAATTTTTACGTGACTTCACAAATTGACCAGCGCAAAAACCGCAAACTGGTACAAAGGAACCTTTTGTGCGCTAGCTGTGTCATGTTTCAAGTAATGAATAGCAAATAATAATAATAATAATAATAATAATAATAATAATAATAATAATAATAATAATAATAATAACTTTATTCACAATTTAAAAATATCTTAATTACAAAAGATAAAAATAGAAATAATTGATAATAAAAATTCAAAATTCTATAAAATTACAAATTCCATGATGCAGAGATATTTAAAAAAATTATACAATCGAATTATAATGACGGCTAAACCAGTGTCCATAAAACGCCCTGAATATAAAAGCATATAAACTGTGTATTTCAAATATCCGCACTAGCTACATTTATTTTACAGTCTAAGGATTGCTCTATCTTGCTACGAAACGGCGTTCGCGAACCTCTAACGCATGCATGTACCGATCTTAAGAGTTCAAACGAAATCTGTGTCCTGAGCCAAGTGATTACAATATGATAAGGCTCAGTATCTTTCTGAGCTATCTTGTCTGCGAGATGCTAATGATAATGATGCTAATTTTAAAAATGATAATGATAATGATAATGATAATAATAATAATAATAATAATAATAATAATAATAATAATAATAATAGCATTTATTTAAACACGATAAAAATTACAGCGGAGCTGATGTGGTCGTATATTAAAATACTAAGAATTAAGATAGATGCTATTTACATCAATATATATTTCAATCAATCAATACAAATACAAGTTAACTAAGCCACTTATACTATGTACATTAATAAATAAAAATAGAAATTAATTAAGCGATTTTTTAAAAAGGAACTTGTCAGCTATGGCTCTAGTTGTGTTGTCGAGAGAGTTCCATAGAGATGCTGCTTGGTAGTATACAGATTTACGATAAAAGTCAGTGTTGGGCTTAGAAATTGCGAATGACATTTTTCTTGATTATATTTAGAGTCGTATTTTGTAAAAAGGTTCAAGATTGGAACGGGAGAAAGGTCGTAAAAGCAATTATGGGCCAGTAATAATAACTTTTGCTCGTATGAGGATTTAAATGTTCTCCATTTTGTACGTGTGAGGACCTCATTACTTGGTATGTACCAATCCAAGTTATAAATAATCTTCGCAGCGCGCACGTGTATCTTTTCAAGTCTTTCAAGCTCATCAAAAAGCGTTTTCCCACAGGAACCCCAGAACCTTGTCAGGTCCTGTCAAACGTATCCATTATCGCTTACAGTAAAAACCCGCGTATAAGAACACCTATTTTGGCGGTTCAGGCTGATTTGGTTCTTATATAAAGGGTTATAATCTGCCAAATCAGCCTGTAAGTGTTCTTAAGTGTTCTTAAAAAAGTTTCTTAAAATAAGGAACATACTAGGCTACCAATAGATGAAATCAATATATATGCACACAATTGTATTTTAATTTTAAAAAAATTGATAAATCAAGGCAATACAGTATTTTGTTTAATATTTTGTTACATATAATTGGGGTGGAACTATTATGTGTGCAATGAAAAGTAGTGTTGATCTTTGATATTTTTCCATATAAGAACAACTTTCATTTTTCAGGCTGAATGTGTTCTTATATAAATGGCACTTAATTTCCTAAAATCAGGCCTGGGTGTTCTTAATCCACTTGTTCTTATACGCGAGTTTTTACTGTATCCTGCGGTAGTCTGCGATAGTGTTAGGGACGGGCCATTATTTTTTTGACTAGGGGGGTTGGAAATTTTTCGCATGCAAACATTTTTTTTATATGCGGCACCTGCTGCAAACAATTTATTTTATGTCTCCGTCCAACTGCTGTACTTCCAGCAAACAATTTTTTCTTTATTTTTGCTTGCATACAATTTATTTCAGTGTTTATAGCCTCTGCAAACAATTTATTTCAAAATTTTCCAACCCCCCTCCCGTCAAAAAAATAATGCTCCGTTCCTTAGACCGTGTGAGGTCTTTGAGTCCTATTGTGAGCCCAACCATGGTGTGTGAGTCACATCAAATTACGGATTCGAAGCCGGTACACAGTAATGAAATATAGGTAACAAGACGCTGTGGGAGCGTATACTTGGGCGTCGTTGTACGCATATTTAGACATATTCAGTGGAAAATAAATGTCTCGCGGGAATCTGCATGCACGTTATTTCACGGTTTGATGATAGGGAGTATTGGGCAGGGATAGTGTGAGCAGTCTAACAAAGAAGTGCGAGACAGGCTCGCCCCCAGTTTCGCGTGGCCATTATCCGCTCGCTGATGTCTTTTCGTTTCTCGCTCAACAGACTAAGCTGGGAAAGAGAGACTGCTCGTAGTCTAGATCTTTTATGTGATGTTTATCTTAAGTTTCTGTGTTAATTATTAACTTAGTAAATTAATAATTAACGCAGAAGCGTCTTTGAAAAATGGGCGGGATCGGGATTTCCAGGCAAAAAAGGGCGGGATGGCGGGATTAACAGGAAAAAATGGGTGGGAAGGCGGGATCTGAGAACCCTATTGTGGACCCTCAAATTACAGCTAAAAAACTAAAAGTTACAAGAATGACAAGTTTGATTTCTTGACCGCACCTGTCAAAAAATCAAATAAACTGTAATCTAGCTACTTCCAACCTTGTAGTCCTGCATTTTATCCCCAAAAGACTTGTTCTGTTTTGCTCTGTATAGTCATTTTATCCAGATTAGTTTTACAGTATATTTGATGGCATTTGGCAATAATTATATAACATGTAAATTAGGTCAACGGAATTTCAAGACTTCGGAGAGACACTATCGGCTTTCTTCAGTAAACCGACTCATTTGACCTATTGTCGAATGTCTTGTAATCAATACCAGGCGTCGTCGAACAATCTATGGCATTGTTATTCGGCTATGGTAGCCTGCCTAGCAGGCGCGTGAACATAATATGGGCGCAAGAAAGAACGGGGCGCGCGAAGGCTATGGCATCATGTTACCGTATTAGGGCAAGAGAACACGCAAAAATGCGACAGTATTACACAGTAGTATACCGGTTTTACAGGTTATGAAAAGAGCGAAGTAAAATTGTAAATGCGCGTATTCAGGACGAGAGTGAAACACTGGACGAAAACTGATGGTACAATTGAGAAGTTAACAAGGATAAGGTTGCTAACTGATTTGAAAATTAAGCAGTCGAATAATAAATCCTTATTTAATGGCTTGACAGATAATACACGGGGATATTTTACTACGTACCCAGCTCGTAAAATATCCGCGCGTATTATCCGTCAATCCATCAAATAAGGTGTATCTACTTATCGACCATGTGAGCCTACCTCTCAAGTCGATGATTATTGGCTGGGTCAGCAATAACGAAAATTAACAAACTATAAAGCAAATAAAGGCCGTTAACAGGACACGTACAGACCCGTCAACAAAGGAGTACGGACCTCACATTTTCGCCGGTGCAAACTATGCGTACCATGTCTTTTGTGATTGGTACGGATCCTTGTTTTTTCAGGTTTTGGGGCCATGTTTCTTTATTTCTTACGTCAGCTTGCATAATAACTTCGCTGATCGCATGCGCAGTAAAAGTCCACGTGGCTCTGGGTACTAGAAATTGGTCCGGTCCCCCAAAAATAAACGTAACCTTCCAAACTTGGTCCTTAGGGCTTTTTTGTCCCACCTGTAGTAGAACATCCGTGTAAACGGCTAAAATTATGCGGTCCGTACCACTTTTTTGACGAGTCCGTACCCGATTTTTCTGCGGTGTCAACGACCTTTAAGCTACAGGTGCGTGTCTGAGACAGTATATCATTCTGAGATTTAAATGTAACTAAAGAACAGTGCTTATTGAAAATTGTCGAAGGGAAATTGTAACACTGTGTCATTGTTCTTGGAAAAAAGAGAAACGCTCAGAAGTCGCAGAAGTTTGGAGAGGAATGAAGCTTTCATGTTGGATGTGCCTTGTCTTACGCTGAACTTGCTGCAGGAGTCCTTTTGCGTCCACATAAGTCCGCGCATATTTGCCAGTGAACCTAAACGTTTGCGTTAAAAGGGAAGTGTCATGTGGATTTTAATTTTTTTTTGCGGGTGAAAACCATGCTTGAAAAACGGTTCCTTAATTTATGGGTTTCGAGGTTTCTTCCTCAAAAACGTAGCACATGCAGTTCAAAGATGTAACGGAGTGAATAGGGTTCGGAGATATTTTCTTCTTCCTAGCCTATTGGGTTAAACTGCTGGCAAGCCTTCGAACCGCATCGTTATCTGTTAAAGACTTGATGGTCGGTGATGTTTCTCTCTGCCTGCATGCTGCCCGTAAACAAGAAATAAACAAAAAAAAAATGGAAAGAAAAGAAAGGAAAAAAATACGTTGACAGGTTTGGACAGAAAAAAGAATTTTGTTTAACAAAAAAAGTCACTATTGGTGGTTAAATACACCGAACAGGATAAAGCAAAAGCGTCATTTCATGGCTGGTTGATTCTGCTCTGCTTACGCGAGAGTTAATGAAAAATGCGTAAGTCAGTTAATACCATTAAATAATCTTGTTACAACTGGTAAGTGAAATAAGCGACAGCACCTTTTCGTAGCCATTTCGCTTACAAAGGTTTACTCTTATTTCACACAACTTTGAACTGAATCGGCGTCAATTTCATCCTATAAAACAATAATTATGTTCTATTAAAACGTGTCAGATGTTATGAAGGTAATTGTAGGCAAATGAAAATATCGCGATGCATTGAATAGTTCAATGAAATTTTCTCTCTATCGATTTTAAATAGCATTATTAAACTTTTGGCGTTTTCTGTTTGTTTCGAGACATAACAAAGCAATTACGGCGCCCACTGGTAACTACCAGTTTTAACGTTAGGATACATTTTTTGGGTCAACTTTCACCACAAAATAGCTTTTTCAAATTTTGATCGCATTTCCCTTCATAACTGAATTGATGAAAATATCGTAACAGATTGAATAGTTCAGTGAAAATTTCCCCGCATTCTACGGAATTTAAATCGCCTTATTAAACTTTTGGCGTTTTCTGTTTGTTTCAAAACATAACAAAGCATGCAATTATGGCGCCCACTGGTAACTACCAGTTTTTACGTTAAGATACATTTTCTGGGGCAACTTTCACCATAAAATAGCTTTTTCAAATTTTGATCGAATTTCCCCTCGTAACTGAACTGAAGTCCTAGCCGTTAGAATTACCTTGACAATTACTCCATTGATATATCTTTTTAGTCGCCTAATTTAACCTTTGCTTTAAGAAAAAACAATGAGGTTATGGTTTTGCAGGTGACCACCAGTTTTCATGGTAGTAATTATTTATAGCATGCGCTTTTCAAGCTCAAACAATTTACTTTCATAGATTTCTGTTTGTAACTGGCGCCTTTCACGTTTAGAAGTGAATTTCAATTGATGCCGACACATGAGTGTCATTTAATTAGAGTCAAATAATGGTGAGAACCTATTTTTGTCCATAACTTTTCGGAGAAACGATCTTTTTTCTTGAAAAATTTTGCAAAAGAAAAAAATTAAATCAGATCTTCCTGGAAATGGAAAAAAGCTACAACTTAACCGTTGTCGTTATTCCTCAGCTGAGGAACAATCTATGGCATTGTTATTCGGCTATGGTAGCCTGCGGAGCAGGAGCATGAATATAATATGGGCGAAAGAAAGAACGGGGCGCGCGAGGGAGACACGCGTGTCTCCCTCACGCCCCCCGTTCTTTCTTGCGCCAATATTATTTTCATGCGCCTGCTAGGCAGGCTACGGCTATGGCGTAATGTTACCGGCCGTATTAGGGCAAGCGAACACGCAAAAATGCGAACGTATTATGCTGTAGTATACTGGTTTAACAGGTTAGGAAAAGAGCGAAGTAAAATTGTAAATGCGCGTGTTAGGACGAGAGTGCCGGATACACTGGACGAAAACTTATGGCTCAATTAAGGATTTAACAAGGATAAGGTTCCTTACTGATTTAGAATAATAAATCCTTATTTAATGGTCTGTCATAATACACGGGGATATTTTACTACGTACCCAACTCGTAAAATATCCGTGCAGATTATCCGTCAATCCATCAAGTAAGGTGTATCTATTTATTGACCATGTGAGCCTACCTCTCAAGTTGAGGATTGTTGGCTGGGTCAGCAATAACGAAAATTAACAAACTATAAAGCAACTAAGCTACATGTGTGTACTTGAGACAGTTTATCATTCAGAGATTTAAATGTAACTAAAGAGCAGTGTTTATTGAACGTTGATAAAGGGAGATTGTTCCACTGTGTTATTGTTCTTGGAAAAAAAGAGAGACGCTCAAAAGTCGTAGAAGTTTGAAGAGAAATGACGCTTTCATGTTAGGTGTATCTTGTTTTCCACTGGACTGGCTACAGGAGTCCTTTTGTGTCCACATAAGTCCGCGCATATTTGCCAGTGAGTCTAAACGTCTGCGTTAATTTTTTTGGTGAAAACCATGCTTGAAAAACGGTTTCTGAATTTACAAGTTTTGAAGTTTCTTCCTCAAAAACGTAGCACATGCAGTTCAAGGATGTAACGATGTGAATAGGGGTCGGCCATATATTCTTCTTCCTGGCCTAACTCAGTATTGAGTTGAACTGACGGCGAGCCTTCGGACCGCAGTGTAATCTGTTAAAGGCTTGGTGGTCGTTGACCACCAAGCCTTTAAACAAGAAATAAACAAAGCAAAAACATGAAAAATGGAAAGAAAAGAAAAGAAAGGAAATAAATATGTTGACAGCTTTGGACAGAAAAAAGAATTTCTTTCAGCAAAAAAAAAAACAAACAAAAAACAAAAAAACAGTCACTATTGGAGGTTAAAGAACAGAAAAAAGCAAAGCGTCATTTCATGGCTGGTCGATTCTGCTCTGCTTACGCGAGAGTTAATGACAATGCGTTAGTCAGTTAATACCATTTAATAATCTCGTTACAACTGGTAAGTGAAATAAGCGACAGCACCTTTTCGTAGCCATTTCGCTTACAAAGGTTACTCTTATTTCACACAATCGCTTTGAACTGAATCGGCGTCAATTTTATCCTAAACAATAATTATGTTCTATTAAAACGTGTCACAGATGTTATGAAGGTAATCGTAAGCCAATGAAAATATCGTGACAGATTGAATAGTCCAGAGAAAATTTTCTCGTATTCTATCGAATTTAAATCGCCCTATTAAACTTTTGGCGTTTACTTCCGTTTGTTTGGAGACATAACAAAGCAATTACGGCGCCCACTGGTAACTACCAGTTTTTACGTTAATTAGGATACATTTTTTTGGGGCAACTTTCACTATAAAATAGCTTTTTCAAATTTTGATTGCATTTCCCTTCACAACTGAACTGATGAAAATATCGTGGAAGATTGAATAGTTCAGTGAAAATTTCTCCGTATTCTATCGATTTTAAATCGCCTTATTAAACTTTTGCCGTTTACTTCTGTTTGTTTCGAGCCATAACAAAGCAATTATGGCGTCCACTGGTAACTACCAGTTTTTACGCTAATTAGGATACATTTTTGGGGGCAACTTCCACCATAAAATAGCTTTTTCAAATTTTGATCGCATTTTCCTTCGTAACTGAACTGAAGTCCTGGCCGTTAGAATTACCTTGGCAATTACTCCATTGATGTAACGTTTTAGTCGCCTGATTGAACCTTTGCTTTTAGACAAAACAAAGAACTTATGGTTTTGCAGGTGACGACCAGTTTTCATGGTACAGTGTAGTAATTATTTATAGGATGCGCTTTTCTAGCGCAACGTTCCTCTACGTTTTGCATACAGTTTACTTTCGTAGATTTCTGTTTGTAACTGGCGCATTTCACGTTTAGAAGTGAATTTCAATTTATGGCGACAAGCTTGATAAATGAATAAATTAGAATCGCTCTATATCGTTGTAAATTAAAAAGAGAGAGAGAGAGAGAGACCTCTTAGAAATATCAAAGGAAGAAGCCAGATCCACCAATAAGCCTAATGGAGTGTTAAAACCACTCAGTCGTACAACGAGAACAACTCGTACGTTCAACAAGGTCAAGTGTTAACAACGGAAGAACAAAGAACTCAGGAAAACTGTTTCGATTTAACGTAGAATAACAAACAACGGTTAGGATGTAGCTTTATTTTCACTTCGTCCAGATAGATGTTATTTAAATTTTTCCTTGCAAAAAGTTTCACACAAAAAGATCGTTCTCCGAAGAGTTATGGACGAAAATAGGTTCTTGCCATTATTTTTTCGGAGAACGAAATACATTTATCAAGCTTGCAGAAAAGGTATAGGTCGTTGTTGTTTCCTCGTGTTTTCATGTCAATGGCAAGAAGCTTGCGTTAAGGGCCGTTTTAACACATGCGATTTTCGATGCGATTTTTGTCGCGCTCTCCAATGCAACTTTTATCGCAAGTGTAAACTAGCGGCGATTTCTGGAGTTAACAAGGATAAGGTTTCTTACTGAGTGAGAATAATAAATCCTTATTTCTTATGTAACTTTTTAGTCGCCTGATTGAACCTTTGCTTTTAGACAAAACAAAGAACTTATGGTTTTGCAGGTGACCTCCAGTTTTCATGGTAGTAATTATTTATAGGATGCGCTTTTCTAGCGCAACGTTCCTCTACTTTTTGCAAACAATTTACTTAATTCATAGATTTCTGTTTGTAACTGGCGCATTTCACGTTTAGAAGTGAATTTCAATTTATCCCGACATATGAGTGTTATTTACAGTCAAGTAATGGTGAGAACCTATTTTTGTCGATAACTTTTCGGAGAAATGATCTTTTTTTCATGAAACATTTTGCAAAAGGAAAATTTAAATCAGATCAATCTGGAAATGACAAAAAGCTACAACATAACCGTTGTCGTTATTCAGCGTTAAATCGAAACGGTTTTCTTCAGTTCTTTGTTCTGTCGTTATTCAACGTTGAATCGAAACGGTTTTCCTCAGTTCTTTGTTGTTCTGTTGTTATAACTTGACCTTGTTGGGCGTACGAGTTATTCTCGATGTACGAGTGAGTGGTTTTAACACTCCATTAGGCTTATTGGTGGATCTGGCTTCTTAAATAAATCTGAGAGGTCTCTCTTTTTTATTTACAACGATGTAGAGCGATTCTAGATTTATACATTAATCAAGCTTGTAGAAAAGGTATAGGGAAGATATCAATGACGTCACCAATTGTTATTAATGTGCCAACCAGAGCCTTATTAGCTGCCGAAACAAAGGGTTCTTTTGTTCCAGTGGTTGGCACATTTGAATAACAAAAAGAATGTTTGTAAACAGATATCATTCCTATAAGTTGTTGTGGTTTTCTCTTAAAGAGACAGTTTCCCGGCTGATGTATCGTGTTTTCATGATTATGGTCAGAAGCTTGCTTTAAGGCCCGTTTACACGTGCGATTTTTGATGCGATTTTTGTCGCGCTCTCCAATGCAACTTTTATCGCAAGTGTAAACAAGCGGCGATTTCTGTGCGATTTGGGTGCGACATTTGATTTGCTGTGATTTCCCAAAAATCGCCGCCAAGTTGCATCAGGTTTGGAACATGTTCGAAACCAATGCGACATCGCGCGGCAAATCGCTCCCAAATCGCACTGAAATCGTTTAGTTAACACAGGGGATTTGAAGGTGCAACTTGGGCGCGACAACAATTGCACAAAAATCGCCTGTGTAAACGGGCCTTTAAGCTTGCAAACGACTAAAAAAACTCAAAATTCCACCACAATGGAAACTTTGATTTCTTGACCGCCTGTCAGGAAATCAAAATTGATGAACCTCTACCTAGAGGTGCTTTGGTTTTTCTAAAAATGACTGAAGCAGTTTTAAATCGTCGATGAAAATGTTGGACAAAACAAAGGAACTCTAGCTTGTACAGGTGACAACTGACCAGTTTTCATTTTTACTTGGCGTTTTTATATTCAGTTAACAGGTCAAATTATTTTTCGGAACGACGCTCAAAGTGAAGTATACCTTCCTCAGACGGTTTATTTAAATATATCTTCCTTTGTATCTGATCCTTTTATGTAAAGAAGTGTTAGCATTTAATAATGGTATTTAGTGAAAGAAACGGCTTTGATCTTTTCTTAAGTTATTCATACCTTTCAGAGCTTATTGAGTGTCTCTTTTGGTTCTATTTATTTCTAGACTCCTTTACGCTTGTCAAAAGGAGACAAAACAAGATTAATTCGTACATAACGCGCTGAAAACTATTTAATAACTACATCAAGATTAATACACGTACAGCAAGAGTTGCGTATGCTGCACAAGTTCCTTATGTCATTTTTAAGAAGGTAGCTCTCGACAAATTTCAGTAAAGGAAAACGTGAAGCTTGCCAGTCCACGTTCCCATAAATAAATGTTTTGTTGTATTAGTATTATTAACTATTATTCTCCATTGCTTCAGTTACTTATATCGTTGTTGACTCCAAGCAACTTGCCAAAACGGGACAAAGCGAGTTTTTATATACATAGGATGCTAATAGACGTTTGTACAGCAAGACTCGTATAGTTCACTGATTTCCAGAAATTTTACCCGACAACCGAGTGATCAACAAAATAATTCAACGAAAATATCAAATTTCATTATTAAAAAGATGCAATACCACAGGAAAGTATCGTTGAGAACCGTGTAAAACATAATAAACAGCGGCAAAGCACAGTAGCTTTCATTTGAATGGTCACACTGTAGGATTTCATCTACATACTCAAAAGTTAGAATCACTTTGTAAAGCATAGTAAACAGCACCAAAGGACAGCACTGCTCGATAGCTTTCATTTGAATGGTTACACTTTAGGATTTCATCCACAGATTCAAAAGTTAGAACCACCTTGTAAAGCATAGTAAACAGCACCAATGGACAGCACTGCTCGATAGCTTTCATTTGAATGGTTACACTATAGGATTTCATCCACAGACTCAAAAGTTAGAACCGCCTTGTAAAGCATTATAAACAGTACCACGGGAAAGTACTGCTTAATAGCTTTCATGTAAATGGTCACACTATAGGATTTCATCCACAGACTCAAAAGTTAGAACCACCTTATACAGCATAATAAACAGCACCACAATAAAGTACTGCTCAGTAGCTTTCATTTGAATGGTCACACTGTAGGATTTCATCCACAGACTCAAAAGCTAGAACCACCTTATACAACATAATAAACAGCACCACAATAAAGTACTGCTCAGTAGCTTTCATTTGAATGGTCACACTGTAGGATTTCATCCCCGGACTGAAAAAGTTAGAACCACCTTATACAGCATAATAAATAGCACCACAATAAAGTACTGCTCAGTAGCTTTCATTTGAATGGTCACACTGTAGGATTTCATCCCCGGACTGAAAAAGTTAGAACCACCTTATACAGCATAATAAACAGTACCACAGGAAAGTACTACTCAATAGCTTTCATTTGAATGGTCACACTTTAGGATTTCATCCACGGACTCAAAAGTTAGAACCACCTTGTAAAGCATTATAAACAGCACCAAAGGACAGTACTGCTCGATAGCTTTCATTTGAATGGTCACGCCGTAGGATATCATCCACAGACTCCAAAGGTTAGAACCGCCATGTACAGCATAATAAACAGCACCTGCGTAGCTTCATTTGATCATTCACACTCTAGGAAAACAAAAACACTTCGTTTACTCAATCTGAATACGAACAAAATGATTCAGGCGGTCTGCATTCCCCTATATAGTTAGTTTTGTACGCATATTGCCAACGGGCACAGGCGGAAATCCCTCACTGAACGGATGACTAAAACCTCTTCATTCGCGGTCATTTGCGATAACATAGACCTTTATTGAAGATGAGATCAGTTGTATTTTAAACAATGTTTAAGGTTTCGCAACCATTTTTACACTAAAAAAAATTGAAGGGCAATTATAAAAAAGTACGGAAAGATCATGACAAATTCTTTCCTTAGTCATTGCGAAAACTTTAAATCACCTGATTGAATTTTTGACGTTTGTGTCAGACAAAACGAAGGACCGGTTTTCATGTTAGAAATTATTTAGAAGTTTTAAAACAACCATTATATTTTTAAACCAGGCAGCTCACGCCTGGCGAGGTCTGAAAATAAAATCTAATTTTATTAAAATCTAATAAATTACAAGCAAAATAGCTGCAGTTTCTGAGGAATATAAAAGTAAAAAAATAAAAATGTCTGTGCAGTTCAAGTGACACAAACGAGAGCTGTATCATGTAAAATGTTTTGCATATTTCAAATAATAGACAAACTCATACCTGCAACAATGTCAAATCGCCCGATTGAATCTTTGAAGTTTGTGCCATAACAAAACAAAGGAGCTACGCTTTCCAGCAGTTTCCACCAGTTTTCCTGTTACAAATTATTTAGAAGTTCAAATGTCAAAGTTAGATCATATGAAAGATTTGAAATCAAAAGCTGTTGATAGATCAGACTGTCAAACCATTGTCGGCAAACTGTCTTGACGGCAACGACAACGAGATGAGGTCTGTGCTCATGGTAATATGTTTGGCGATATTGATTCAGGTGTCGATTTTCAAATCCGCTAATTGTGAAGATCCTTGGGCGGCAGATACCTTTGCTGCTTTGTACGACCTTGGAAATGTAGCCTCCTTAAGGTCACATACATGCCTTAATGATGCCGAGCGTTTCGATTGCTACAAAAGCAAACTTACTGAATACCTTCCTAATTTTGAAAAATTTCTAACCAATACCCAACTAAGTGAAGAAGTGCGCGATGTAAAATTGTTTGCCCTTCGTACAGCATTCGCGTCTTTTACAGATGAAGCTCAAGATGACTACATTGTCCGGATTGAACGGTATTTTTTAACCAGCTCATCCCTTAAAGACAAATATGATGACACATTCAAGTTTTTGATGAAAAACCTTAGAGACGACGTAGAGGCAACAGCTTCAAGCGATCCTCTTGCCCAGAGCGGTTATTCTTTGCCTTTAGCAACAGAGTGCGCTAAATTACCAGCGCGAGACATTCCATCACTTTCCTTCAAAGATGTTTGTCCAACTCTATCGCAATGCGCTTCTTCGTTCCATTCAAGCACTACGAATGCTTGCGGACAAAACAACAAATGTGATGTGGCAACAGCCGTCCCTTTAATGATCGGGTTGTTCTACTATAAACTAAGCTTTGCATTCGTCGACAGATTTTGCCCTGAAAGATGCTCTGGAGATAATGGTTGCAATATGGAGGAAGAATTTGCATCCATTGCTAAACAGGTTGAACTGCTAAAAGCATTCCTTATCCCAGAAAATCCGTTTGATCAATTTTTCAGAGATGCTGTTACAAGAAGGGCTTACTCCCAAATAGGGCCAGCCATGGAGATTATAAAAGAAAATGAGTCAAATTTTGTACTTTATTCCCTCGATGTTCTTCGTCTAGCTTGTGAAGAAATTGAACATGAAACCGGTTGTCAAGTAACGAGATTTTATCCAAACTACTTACTGTTAAAGAAAACGAATGAAGAAAGGCTTCAGCGGGGCGGTACGAGGGATCTTACCCTTTACGAGAATGTGGACCACGCCAAGGTAATTGAACTGCAACAGGAGGCTATTAAACACACCGAGTTGCTGAGCAGCATACAGCAGCTTAACGCAAACTTGGAAGTACAAGTAATAGGAATTGCTTCTTATTTCGAAGGAGTCGCAAAATTTGATCAAGATATTGCAAACGCCGACGTGGTGTTCATACGTGACAAACTTACTACCTTTGATTCAGATTATACCACACTTCAGGAGAAGCTAAAGAACGATTTCAGAGCCGGTATGATTGCCACGACCACGCTTTTAAGTGTCGCTTTGGCTGAGTCGACCGTAGCGCTCGTTGCGAAAATAGCAGAGGAATCAAACCCCATAGCAGCGATTTTCACTGGCGTCGACACAGCAGGAGTACGCGATCAAATGAAGGAAGTTGCGGACGCAACGGCAGATTTGGCGCACCAAATAGCGCTGTTTGCAAACTTGGATGAACTTGCAGAAGAAACAATAGAAATTGGAACTTGTTTGCAAGATAATCAAAACCAAATAACAACAATGGAGACATTGGTGGACAAGATCAAGAACAACCAGGCAGATCAAATTGGCGATGACGCAGAAAAGTTCATCGAAGAATACTCTGGTTACACACCAAAAGTTGACCGAAGTCGGATGGCCAAAAACATTGCTATGTGGGGAGCTTTCAAAGAGTCTACCTGTAATCTGTTAAATGATGTCGAAGGAATCTTTGCGGCCGCTGGAAAAGCTGTAGCTAATGGTTTTTTATTATGCGAAAATTTGGAAGGTACAATTGCTGAGTTCGACGCCCTGAGGGAAAATATTTTTGACTTTCAATTTGAATTAGTGGACAGTCTGGCCAGAGTTGTACGAGGAAACGTAGCAAAAAAGCTGGCTGACTCAATTCAAGGACAACAGAACGATTTGTTTAAGGCAGATCAACTTTTGGGTGGATTTCTGATGACACAGATTTCTATCCAGTCTCAAGCCTGGCTATATTGCGACAAACTCGAGTATAGGAATGAGGGGACAAGTGTTCCGCCGTGCTCAACAGAAACTGGACTTTTCACAAACAATGATCTGGATAATCTTGTTGCGTACACAGACCATCAAAATTACATCTCGATCGAGCGCACAGTTTACATTCCATCAAAACCTCAACACAGCGGAGACTTGGGCTTTATCAACATCCAGACGTTTGCAAGAGAGAAGACTGCCTCTTTCAGGCTCCCCCAAAATATTAACTGGCTGTACAAGTTTGATTGGAGCTTGATTGGTGAATCCCACGCCCCATACGTAGAGAATTTTCAACTGTTTTTACCGAACAAAGAGTACAAAACTGGCGCTGAAAAGGAAAAGACAACAACTCGTATAGTGGTAACGGCTGATACGGAGACGGGCAGCTTCATCTCTGCAAACCAGGAAAACTCTGTTATGTACAAGTTACCAGAGTTGCAAACGTCGTACGTTACAGTGTACCAAGAGGGCTATCGCAGTTCAACATGCTCTAACGAAATTCCCAACCCGTACAGTCTCTGCAACAATCTTCCTAAGATTTGTCACACGTCCACCAATGTCGCTGGTGATAGTCTTCTTCCCACCACGTTATCCAGATGGAGGGTCACGTATATTGTCCAGTCAGGAAAACAGGAAGTACAATGGTCGGCTCCCAACTCTATGACTGACCTCTACTTCATCGCTAAGCTCAAACTTCGAATGCTCCCTCGCACGTCGGCGAAAACTAAAAGATCTTCCAACCCGACGCCTGATCCAGCAGATGTATGTTGTGAAGACGGCAAATATCGTTCATCGCTTATTACCAGTGAGTGTGTTGATTGTCCCAGTGGATCCACTTCAAAGCTTGGTGGATACTACTGTGAAAAAGATGATGAGCCAAACCCTCCCGCTGGTAAGAAAAAGCAACACGTGTTTCAACATGGAAACTCGCTTAAGCACAGGCACTCGATCAAGGGTGTTACTTCCTCAAAAGCCAGAAAAATACGTCGAATAAAAGGTTTTCAGTCCAAGAAATAGGACTCGGCTTTGTTCACATTCAGTGCGGGAAATGCACCTGGACATTAAAGTAAGGACTTTATTTAAGGTTTAATTCAGTTATTTTCAATATACCATTGTTGTGCCTTACAGTCCTTGGTATTAGTAGGATTTCACATAACGAAAAATTGCATGCTCATGAATCAAATAATACGATAATGATCCAACTGTCAAATGCACCATTGAAAAATCGATTGCACATGACTTTACTCATGGCCATTGTTTATTTATTTATTTGTTCACCTTGTTTTGTATTTCTGTTACCAACTGAAAGTAGGACGTTACTGCAACACCATTCCTTTGAAAACAGTATGGCTTTTAATCCGGCATGGAGAGGGAGAGTGAAGAGCAAACTTCTAAAACTCTCTCTACAGTAGGAGAATTCCCCACTCCAGAAACTATGAAAAATACCATTAAGAGTGTTTTCACACGAATTGCACACTACGAATTGCACACGAATTGCACACTACGGTGCACAATTGTATACGAACACACAATACTACGTCCTAGCGTTCCTACATGTATTCTGAATTCCATTGTGCCATTCTAACAAAGGAGACTTGAATAATTACACCCATGTGAGGCTGAGCCTGCGCATAAAAGATTATTATGGTAATTTTAGCCAAAATTTTGTTCCACAAAGAAAAGGTACTGTGAAAAGTGTATTTTTACAGGCACAAAAACAACGGTTACGCTGTTCCTGTGGCTGTGAAATATGGTTAAACGGTTTACAATAAACTGGATTAACGAAACACAGATAAACATGTGGTTTAAGGATAAAGTCCACGATTACACGTATTACTGATATATGCCAATTTCGGCAATTTGCATACTCTCTTTCAAATAAGCTTCTCATACTCATTAATAATTCATGAGTTATTCAGCCAATAAAAATGGCTAAATTCGTCACGTGCATGAGTTTTGATACCCAATGAAAACCCAGATGAAAACTACGTGTGCTTTGGATCACATATCCAAACCACACGTAGTTTTCATCTGATTCCTCATTGGATATCTAGATTCGCGCATCAAAACAAAAGAAATTAAACAAAACAACAGTTTATTTTTGCACCGTTAACAACAATGTTAATTTCACAATTTGACAGCGAAGCTGAATTAAAAAATAAACAACACCTTTCCTCGTAGTGTCTTTTATCTCGGCGTCAAGACAGCGACGGAAAATGACAAATCTGCAGAAGTAAAACATCATTTTAAACGCCTGAAATAATATACGATCAATACAGATTTCGCAAACAGTATTATTTATAAAACTAGTGTATCCAAAAGATAGTAATTGTTGCGGTAAATTTGTTGTAACAATGCTGTTTTATCGCCTCGCTGGTATTACATAATTTTCTCTTTCATTTTTTGAGGGAAGCAAAGCAAATGTAACCGGGATGAATCGACGAAAATTCCAGCTAATAAGACTAATTTTGGTTTGTAATTCACGCATCAAGTTCCTGCAATGTCTGTAGAATATTGTTGAGTAAAGGACGCGTTCACCACGAGGAAGGTGTGAAAATTTAGGTTAATTACTGTGTGTTCGCGTCTCCCAAGCTCAGCTCAGGTTTCGCGTCCCCAAGCGCTCAGCTCAGTTCAGTCTCATCGACCCCTGTCGGAGTGATTTCAAAATAAATTTGTCGCAGTCCCCGCTCAAATCGTAGTAGTCTTCGACACTTCAGTTCCGATTTCGACTGGGACATGTTGGACCAAAATACTGTATTACAAATCTCGCAGCGAACACTGAGCTTGAAGCAGCAAGCGAGGCTATTGTTCGTGGCGCAGTGCATTCTGGCCCAAAATGTGTTCGTGGCGCAGTGAATTCTAGCTTATATTTTTTTCTCATATATTTCTCTTAAATCCTGATTATGTTGCTGCTCACTCGCTACGCTCGTTCCGCAGCAATAATGTTTCTACCATTTACCTTTTATCCTCGGCTTGTAGTGGATTTAACGTTTCGCTTCCCACAGTTTCAACAAGATACCTCCGAATTCCACAGATAATGCCATAAAGGGTCTTCGCTGGATACATCTCCCGTTTATTATTCGCACTGACCTCTTGGACAAATTTGCCGAGACAGTAGTTTAATGAGCAGGCATCCATTCTTTCTAAATCTGAACTCAATGGCTGGACTTTGTGCAATTCTTGATAACATTTGAATGCTCCACCCGGATCAAGTGTACAGGAACTTTAACTTTCCGATTAATCTGCCAGTCACGAAACATTTTGACCGCCCATTTAGTTTTGTAAGCTGTTGACTTGGGAATACTCTCTTCTAACAACTTCAATTCCTCTTCTCCACTTTTGGCTTTTCAAAAACGACCTTCGATGTGCTCCTCAACAGACGCTGCCATTTTCAAACGCGCATGAAAGCACACTGACACCCAAAATAGAATTCAAAACCAAACCTAAGATTATTCACATTGCCTCAGGAAAAACAAAGCCATATCACACTACCCTGTGAAATTGCATTGTGGCATACTTTGAGAAGCCAGATCAAAAACTCGTGCTTCGGGTTTCATCAGGGTATCCAAACACCTTGAAACAATAAAAGCACTCGGCCGAAGCGGCCTCGTGCTTTCATCTGTTTCTCGGTGTTTGGATACCCTGATGAAACCCTCGCACTCGTTGTTGATCTATTACATCAAATTTTTAGGCCCGGTTCAAACGTCGGACTTCACATGTGCCGAACCTAATGCAAATTAGCAAGAACAATAGATTTTGCTCATTTGCATTAGGTTCGGCGCATGTGAAGTTCGACGTTTGAACTAAGCCTTAGTTATGTGAAATCACACTACTGATGCAACTACAATTAAAGATAAGTGGTAAGAAAAACGGCAATAAAGTGCGGGATTACAGAAAGTAGTTTAATGAGATGGAAATCATATTTCTATCTCATTAAATAACAATACATCCCATTGTATCATGCTTCATTCTAAAAACAATCTGAATTAATTTTCTGCCATCCTACACCTCACTCAAAAAATATATATTTTAAACATTAATTCACGAAAGGAAATTAATTAATGTATCGTTAAACCCTATTCAGACCGGGGGGGTAAGTGCTCGCGCTGACTTTGATCGTTTATAAGTTTAGAGGGATTTAACAAATACCTACCAAACTTTGCGTGTTTTTCTGAAATTTATCTAGCAACGTTCTGATGTGACAGAGTTTTGTTCACAGCATGTGACGTTTTCATGGCAATATGTTGACAAGCATGTTTGATTAAATTTTGTTTTTCTTGTCACATTAACGTGTATGCGCCGAACATTACTTTTTGTGGTAAATTTTACAATTTGAGATAATTTTAGCGGTTTTCTTACATGACATAACTCCAAGATGGCGGATCCAATATGGTAGGCATTCGGAATGAATATGCAATTCTCGCGTCATATGACATCATCACGCCACGTGACCTACCTTAACTTAGACAGTCTTTGATATACCATGAACCTTTCAAGTATAGCATTACAGTTACAGTGGGCGTGGAAGAAACTCGGTCTGAATAGTGTTTATTATGGGACAAAAATCTCAACTATCATGAATACAAACAAATATGTAAGAAAATGAATTCACAGTCTCATTGTTTGTGTTATGGTTGTCTGTTTTTAATAATTATTTCATCTTGTGATATTCAAGAATCATGAATGACTTGTTTTCTGTTGCTCAGGGCCTCTATTAAGTAACTGCAGTCTTCTCACTGAAGGAGGAACCTGTTTTACATATATTTTGGTGATGGTTGTTCATTAAAGTGGAAAGATTATTCGAACAAAGATAAGTTGCCGAGTCGTTGATTTTATTTGGCTTTTCAGTGGCCATTCACTACGGGTAAAACCGCTTAGGAAATGGAGATTAACTCAACAAGGTCAGGTGTTGCTACCAGAATAAAAAAACAACAACAGAAAGTCGTTTCGATTTAACTTATAAGGATACGCATAAAGAATTAACGACACGGTTATATTGACAGAAAAGACTTGGTAACTTGATAGGTGTCAATTACGAACAAATATGATATCATAAAACAAATGTCGGTAGAGTGAACTTAGCGCTAGAAAAAATGCATTATTTTAATAATTACTAAACTAAACTTACTAAACTGGTGGTCACTTGTGGTAACCATGACTCCTTTGTTTTGTCCTGAAACAAATCACGAGAGTTTAGTCAACGAATTTAAGAAGAAGATAACTTGTGACCACTTTGCTTATTCTTTTTTTTATATAATAATTTTTTAACAACATTTACAAGGACAATTTGTCGGGTCAAAAACGTAACAATTGACTAAAAAATATTCGGTGTTAGGGTCAGTTAATTTGAAATTATTTTGGCCTTATCATTTTGCTAGTCGTTGCTTGAACCGCGTATTTAGGATTGCACGAAAGGGGTAATGTCCATTTGGTTGGGTGGATGGATGGATAGATGGCTGGCTGGCTGGCTGGATTGTTAACTCGTCTGTAGACGGCATTCAATAATGCACGTTAATGATCTGCCAGTGTTTCACTTTTGTCTGTCACTTCAAAGAAAGACCAATGTTTTATTACTGCAATGTCAATTCATTTCGCCTCCATTTGGAAGCGGTGTTAAAAAAAAGTATCATAGATTTTAAGGACAAACTTGCCCGCGGCCTATTGCGAAAATAAAGTAACTTTATTAATCGGTGAGCATCTTAACATAATCTTTATCTGCAATGGACTTTTAATGTAGTGGTGAGCAGTCCCACTACGTACTTCTAACAAAACCTTAATGATCAGTTACATCCGCGAGCATGCCATTGAGCGCGTGTTTTTCTTTCTCTCAAGAAAGGTTGGGAAGCATTTACATGATAAACTGTTTTTTAATCATAATGCGTGTATGAAAATATAAATTCATGTGAAATGCAGAGAAAGAATTAAAGAGAATGTGATCATCACACTTGTCCAGTAACTGAAGGAGTGGCAAGTAGAGCCATTTTTTTTTCAATTGCACTTACAATTGCAATTTCATTATTTGCTGCATAACTGCGTTGATCATATTCTTTTTAATAGTTTTAATCAGTTAGAAAAATGGTCACGTGTACACTTTGCTTAAGGTGGCTCGATAGTCCAAAAATATGATGTCTAGCTTGCAACGTTCGATTTTTTGAAAATGGCAAAATTGGATTCTTTAAACACTTGAGAATCCCATTTTGAAAGAATTTCACTAAATTTGCAGCACTAAACAAGTGAACTATAAGATAACTGAACAGTGGTATATAATTTTCCCGTAGTAACGGCCCTAGCAACTATTGTTTACATTAGTTAAATGCTCATAAAACGTGCTTAATGAATGCTTCCGCGCCTTTAATTGATCTAGAATCGATTGTTTTAACTTTAAGTCCATTTTTCTCAAATGTTGGAATTTGACTAAACACGTTGCAGCTCAATACTTCTCTCTGAATGAGTATTTTAACTAAAGCAATAAATTTTGCTACAGTCATTTTTGAAAAAATGCTCTATGCAATGAACTAACATCAGAATAATTTTCCAAATTCTAACAATATTATCCAATAATATGTTAATAGGGTGTGGTAAGAAATGTCTTTGTCAGTTTGCACCCTTGTAAAACGAAAGAAGACTGATGTAGATTGTCATGGTTTTAGTTCATTGCACAGATCTATGTGTGCTAAACAGACTCTGAAATTTTCAGATCCAAATGTTGCATAAATGGAGTGCTATTGCTGCTGGCGTTTTGCTAATAAAACGTGGAGTTTAGGGCGTGGCATGGTTGCCATGGAGACCATAAACCCCATAACATGTCAAACAATTTCTCTTGATGAGTGAAATAATTTGGCATTAAGTAATGCTCCACATAAGAACGGTAGCAAACTTCATTGTTCTGCGGCATTGGCTCTTCCCCACATAAAATATCTTTGATTTCAAGAATAGAGGAGCAGCTGATGGTTAATAATAATATTTCATTATAAAAATAAAGAAAATCCATTTGCGTCAAACAAATTTTAGGAAATGTTCGTGCTTAACCAATCAGAAAAGCAGAAGACAATAGCTAATAATTTTGCTTCTTTGATGAAGTTCCCCAAATACAATATCTTTTAAAAATTGCATGTTGTGCGATTAGGTCTCAAATTACTTGAAACCTTAAAAAAATTAGACCAAATGCACCTCGAACCTTAACTTTTTAGCGATTTTTGAGTATAAGCCAATGAGATCACTAGTTGTAACAATGAAAAAGTTGACATTCCATCGTGCATTGCCGTTCAGCGCTATCCTTCTTGTGCGGATCATTAATTAAAAGAAAATTTCTTGAACTTAATGCATAATTTTCCATATCTGGCCTATCGAGCAACCTTAAGTAAATGCGATAGATAAACAAAATCGATTGTGTTATCCACTCCCCCCCCCCCCCCCCCCCGCCCCACCTTTTGAACAACCGGGGCCTGCTTAACAGCTTTCTTGTGAATGGTCACGCGCTATGATTCCATCCACAAAGTCAAAAGTATATCATTGTTAAATTAACATTGTTAGAATATTTTGTAAGGACATTTTACGGTGAGCTTAGCGCTGGTAAAAATGCTTCCTTTAAATAATAACCTAAAAAAAACTTGTGATCAATTGTGGAAATCATTATAATTCCTTTTATTTAAATTGAAACAAACGTCGAGAGTTCAACCATGCAATTTCGTGTCGATTTAGAGAGTTGAGGGGTAACTTACCTATTCTTTATTTTATTTTAATCATTTTCTTACTAACAAGACTTATACATTTAGAAGGAGAAATTAGAAGGGCCAAAAAAGTAATAACAGTTCGGTAAAATTATATCGGGGTTAGGATGAGTTAATTTGTAATTATTTTGTCCTCGTTATTTTACTAATGGATGTACGAAGCACTGAACTAGAATAGCAGTAATAGGGAAAATGTCTATTTGAATGAATGGATGGCTTGCTAACTCGATTGTAGGTCATCTCCAATCATGCACCTTAAGCTTGGTTTCCATATAATCGCAACGATCGCAGCGATCGAAGAAAAAAGTGTTGTGCGACCCTTGCGATCATATGGAAACCAAAACGTTGCGATCCTTGCGATCGTTGCGATCGTTGCGATTGCGATCAAAGAGATAGAAATTTTTCTATCTCTGCGATCGCAATCGCAACGATCGCAACATCTTGGTTTCCATATGATCGCAAGGGTCGCAAGAATCGCAGCGATCGTCGATCGTTACGAGCGCTGCGATCGTTGCGATTATATGGAAACCAGGCTTAACCGATCAGCCAATGTTTCGCTGTTGTCTGCCACTTGAAGAAAAGAACAATACAGCATCGTCCCCAAGGACTTCTCCTTGTTTAAAATGGTGGCATGGCGGCATGGCGGCATATCCCTTGGGTAAAGGCTTCCGAAATACTCCAAGAACTGTGAAGTCCCAGGGGGGGGGGGGGGGGGCGGTACTCCCTATAATGGGCTATACGGGGATGCTCCGCCCGATAGGGGTACCTTTTTGAGGCTGGAGGTATATGAAAGGGTAGGGATTTCAAGGGTTGTAAAGTAAAGTAAAGTCGCACACGAGCCAGATGGCCCACACGGCCGGAGCTTAACCCGGTTTCTGTAGCATGAAGCGACTAGGAATATTGCTACTCCCCCCTGGATGGGATGCTAGTCCATCGCAGGGTTACCCCCAGCATTTTGTCGCCGGTACCCATTTATACACCTGGGTGGAGAGAGACAGATGTGGAGTAAAGTTTCTTGTCTAAGGAAACAACACGACGGCAGAGACCAGGCTTCGAACCACCGACTTTCAGGTTGAAAGTCCGACGCGCTAACCACTAGACCACCGTGTCTCCACACGATTTCAAGGGTTGAAGTATATGAAATGGTAGGGATTCCACGAAGTATAGGAAAGGGTAGGGAAAACACGAGCTGAAGTATAAAAAAAGGGTAGGGAAAACTGCCATTTAAAATATATCAAACAGACGCACGTAAAGGCTATATGAAAGTGGTACCATTTTCAATGAAAGGTATATGAAAGGGGTACCTTTTCTGTCAAAAATTGTACATGAAAGGGTAACGGTTTGGACCTCAGGGCGGAGCATCCCCGTACAAAGCTTGGTTGAATACCTCCCCCCTCCCCCCTCCTCCCCCCTCCCCCCCCTCCTCCCCCCTCCCCCCCTCTTAATTTGGTTAATACCAATACCAAGCGAGGTCAATTACTGAAACCCGTTGTGAAAAATGTAAATGAAGACGGTCATGTTTCTCATAACGTTTTGAGTTTGATGTCCAACGCAAAATCGCGATGACGATGTACAGATATCTTAATTTGGTTAATCTGTCAGCATTTAAATATCGTTTTATCCCGTTTTGACTTTTGTGTCGAAGAAACCGCTTGAGCAAATCTGGAGAACAGAGCAAAAAAGCACAGCTGGAGAGCGGCTTACTAGTAATCCAACGTTTGAACAGAAATTTAAAACGCGCCAAAGAAGAAAACGTATGTAACGAATTAACAAAAACGGTTTCATTAACAGAAAAAAATATCGTTTACATTAAAGGTATCAGTTATGGACAACAAATAGTTTTCAAAGCAAATTTCATTGTAAACTCAGCGCTAGAAACAAAATACCCTCTAAATAATTACTAACATGAAAACTGGTGTTACCTGTTGAAACTGTTAAAATTCTTTCTTGGATGATTATGCATACCCATGTGAGCCATGAAAGCCACCAGAGCGTAGAAGAAATTCTTCGGATGACTTTGTCGGTGTAATCCGTTGAAATTTTCTTTGAATTTTGATCATCCTTCACTTTGTTTGGACTAATTATGGTACGTGATTATTGAAGTAAATGTAAGTGGTTTTTTAACCGATAAAATTGATAAGAAAGCGAATAAGGCATTTTAATCTGTGCGCATACGCCTAACCGTGAAACCATCCCTTTAAGATGAAATAGTGAACAACCACGCTCGAGTCCGCCTCTCGATTATGGCCGTGATCGATGAAATTGTTTCAATTCCGGCTTCTGCCCAGTCGCGTGCTGTTGTGATGGTCGGTTTGCTGGCTCCGAGTTGCTTATTGTGCATACAGACTTCTGGGCTAATGAGCAAATAGATAGTGAGTACTGTAACTGAACAATCACAGCTAACTCTATATCCTGTTTAAAGCTTATCCATGGTATGTTGCACGTATCGTATTCAAGGCTAATGGTATATTGCTTTGTACGCCATTCTATTCAAATTAAAAACTGGTTGTTCTATTTTCTATATAACGCCTATGGTACGTTGCAGTATATCCTATTCGAAGCTAATGGTATATTGCTTTATACTCAGATTCAATATTCCAGGTCGGAAACACACCTCATAGAACAACTGGATAACATGTGCGAGAAAATGAACTCTTATGCAGAATCAACTGACCCTGCTACTGGCAAGAAGTCATATATTAGAACATCATCTCGCACTGGAGAGGCCGTAACTCTTAGCAACGTTGCTATCAGTGGAGACATAGCACAAAAGCTCAAACATGCAGTAAGTAACTCATTTTTTGTACAGCAGATTAAGGACCTTCAGACTGAAATTTGCCATTTAGACACCCATTTTTATAAGAACCAATTCAGCCTGAAATTTGGAAAAGGTTTTTTTTTTGGTAGGCAAGTAATAATTATAGAATGAGGAAAAGACTGAAGGCTTGGCAGTGATACAGTTCAGTCCAGATAAGTGTGTTTCAGGGTATTAAACTCCTTCACTGCAGGTATTAGTTTTTCATGAATCTAATGTCTGAAATCTAATAACTT
Source organism: Cladopsammia gracilis (assembly GCA_022457155.1). Taxonomy (NCBI): domain Eukaryota; kingdom Metazoa; phylum Cnidaria; class Anthozoa; order Scleractinia; family Dendrophylliidae; genus Cladopsammia; species Cladopsammia gracilis. Next base: position 504,976 of record JAJGOT010000453.1, on the reverse strand, counting down.
TACACCACACCAATGTTATTTCAAATTTTAATGAACTGCACCACTCTTTGAAAAAAAATAAGGACCTAAACAGGCTTATTTCGTGTTATGCATCCAGTATAATATATAAGAACCTATTCAGCCTGACCTGGGAAATTGTAGGTTCTTATACGCGAGATTTTACTGTACCCTTAAACAATGAAAATAACAAACTAAAATGTAACTTCTTGGTCTGATTAAAAGTTCAGTCCTAAAAATGCTGCTATATAAAGGTTTTTGGTTGTTGGGTCGGGTCCGCATTTTATTTACCAAAATTCTAATGAAAAATACCTAGTAACATTAGACCTTATTCCAAAATGACGGGCAATTTATTATTCTTTTATATGTATCATGTTAATCAGCCATCTTGACCTCATTTTCACGTGAAAATCCTTTTGCATTTTGCACATGCTGACGAGGGAAAGAGGTCTAATAAAATAATAAAATGATACATACAAAGAATAAAGAATACATACATAAGAATAATAAATTGGCCGCCATTTTGTAATAAGGTCTATGTGCTTAAGAACATATTTCCCTTTAGTGTGAGAGTATAATTGAAGACTATGATGATGACATCATTTCCACCTTCAAGAAAGAACGCAAAGATCCCCGGGAATACATGTGCCGCACAAGCACTGGTAAGAAATGTTATACATTAGAGTAACGTTTTCGATGTCCGCCAGCACCCATTGCTTTTGTTGATTTTCTTTTAATTGAAGATCCAGTTGACTGCAAAGTCCTTTGAACGCGCAAGGGGGTTAAGGTAAAGACCAACCAATTGGGGTTGACTTCCATATAAAAGCGATGGGAGTAATATTCACTCTAGTTGTCGTTTTCTAAGGGAGCATTCAATTACAGGGGAGGAAAAATAAGCGATTTTACTTTATAAAGCAAATTTAGTTCAGTAGTAAATCGGCCCGTTTGGAGTACCTTCTGAAATTGCTGGATATCTGCAGGGTATTCTCTGAAAATTCTGTATTGTGCGTGAATTGAACGTGCATGTCCAACAGTGCCCCAAGATCATCGACAGTTGTTTTGCATAACAGTCTTACTGGATGGTCATCGCGCATCGCACTCATTGAGAGGAAATGTTTCTTCAAACCATCCAGTTATCCAAAACTAAAACAAAATCTGTTTGCCCGAATCTCCGTTTGGTCATTGGCAGTCTAAGTCCTGTCATATGCGTTTATTCGAGAAAATAAACAACCGAGACAGAAGTAAAATTCGTGATTACTGTTTTATAACAGATCACATTTCATTTGACTCACCCTCCATTGTTTTCTTGATGTAGGTTTATGCATCGGTGATGATGAAGAGTTCACGGAATCTGATTACGAAGATGATGATCATGACGACAAGACAGAGAATGATGCCTCAGAAACTGACCACGATGAACTTTGACCTCAACTGAACAACTACATTGAATTGAGCGAGTCACACGGTGGTTATTTGCATTTGGCATGTAACTTCAAACTTCAATCATTGGACCTCATTTTTGTAATTTTTCTCAATGCACTGGTGAATAGATCCTGTTACCTCAGCTTGTTTGTTTATCTATTTCAAATCATGCGATGTTACTCTAAAGAATTGCTTGTTACAAATGTTATGATATTTCATGTTTTATGTTTTCATTCACGTGACCGGCGGCCATACTGGAGTGCTAAAACAATAGGAAATATTTGAATAAAAATAGAGCTAAAGTCCCACAGGATTCGTTTAGGGTGGTGACTAGAATGGATACTCCAAATCAGGTTGGACTCATTATTAAGACTTATATAACGGAGTAACTGGTTAGCTTTCAGTTGAGGTTAGGGGTAGCAGTTTATATAGTTAAATTTAGGACTAAGCAACCCGAGAAGATAGGTGGTACAGTGGTACGGTAGGCTATGTACGCCTAAGCCTAGCTGAGGTCACAGGTTCAATCTTGAGTGGGAATTTTAGATTTTCTTTTTTACACTCGTGTCGACATTACGTTATATAATTCTCAGTAAGTGTCCGAGGTGATCCAACCTGATTTTGGAGTATCCATTCTAGTCACGACCATTCGTTTAGGACACCAATATGGCCGCCATTTTTATTGTTTTGGGACACCAATATGGCCGCCGTGACGTTACATGCTAACGCGCTTTTACGTGGATAGGTGGTTTTTGCGACGGCCACATTGATGGTCAGAACTGTGAAATTTCCATCCTTTGGGTATAAAACTCAACATAAAGTCTCAACATGGCCGCCCTGAAAATCGTCTTTATGAATGCACAATTTTTAGAAAGATTAAATAACAATTCTCTAGAGAACGTTACACGATCTGGATAACTGGTCAAACAAATAAGCCAAGATAATAATGGTTTAAGGAGTACTTGCGCAGTTGTTAGAATTTACCAGGTTCAAATTTAATCTGGGAAGCAGGTAGCTCTTGGCCAAAATGTCTCAGTTTGTTGTTGCAATCGCAATGTTTATCTCAGGAAAGGAGGGCGGTGGGGGGAAGATAGGCTTTTACTTCGGCAACCGTCGCACAATAGGAAACATTGTTTTTTCCCATTGTCTTTGGGTCATGGGATTTGGATGAAAAACTGCTTCTTGTCTTTGTTCCTTTTGTTTTACATGATCTGTGTTTGGTATGTACAGGAATTAAAAACCGAATGACATGCTACAAAATTGATCAGTGTCTTCGTAAAGTCTCGCATTAACTATTCTATTCCTTTAATCCGAGGTTGATGTGTTAATTCGTAGTTTCTTTTCGTTCCTTAATTTGTTGGTTTTGTAGGAAGTGCACAATTATTTAATAAAAAGAAATGCTATATATGGTTATCAACACACTAAGTGCAGGGTCAGCTTATAGTGGCTCGTACCAACAAATGTTTTTGTGTTAGTGTAACATAGTATAATTGAATATTCATGCAGTAAACGTTCTTGTTATGATGAAAAATGCTAAAAATTGACAACTACAACAAACCCATAATGCTGAATGAAATAACGCCCTTCGTCTTTTGATATGAAAATAATTGCCTCAAAGAAAGCTTTTTACAACATCGCGACCTCGTGCTTTCATTTGTTTATCCCTGAAACTCCAATACAACACTCTCTCGTTTTGTAAACGCTACATCCTGGATTGGTTGTTCTTTGGCAGGCGCGAAACGGTGACCGTGGAAAGTACAAGAAGGCCTACCAAGATGATACTCTAGTTTAGTTAGTATATGTTTACAGTGAAGCCATCGTCCTACTCTAGTCAAGAATCGCCTGTAAGGCCGAGTTATAGCTTTTGAGCTTATTTTCCTTTGTTTGCACTCTTTCCTTTAACCCCTGAACTACAGCTTCCTTCTTCTTCTTTTCCGCACGAAGCTGCTTTAGCCGTTCTTCACATTCGTTCAGGACCTGTTTTGCTTGCCCCAGTTCCTTTTTGTCTTGGCTCAACTCCAATTCAGTTTCGCGGATCAGTTTTCTGAAAATATCTAGTGCCCTACTTTGCGTATCAGTGTTGCTGTCTCCCTGCGTGCCTACTGACTGGTCCGGGCTACCAGCACCATGCAATTCGCCATCTTGTACTTTGTCAGGTTGGTCGGTTTGCAGAACGTGTTGTCCTTCAATTCCCTCGACTACAGACTGCAGAGATGTCAAGTGATAACTTGTTGTGTCTGAGGAGGCTCTTGGAAAAGATGTTGCGGGATTTCTTTCTTTCTTCTTTCTTCTCCCCTTCCACCATCACGTTGGACTTCAGGGTGAACTCCGGTATTGCAATCCCCACTGGTACCAACAATATCTTGGCTTGTTATCTCCTGCTTCACATTAGCATAATCCCTTGAAGGTCTGTCTTCACCTTCGTCAGGGGCTTCTATCAGTGAATGACACATTTCTTGGGTGCTCTCTTTGCAAATGTCGTCGGTAGTTTTTCCGTCGTCATTTTTCATCTTCTCAAGAGACTGCGTGGGAAACGTTTCTTCTGCGAAGTTGATGAACTCTCTCGCCTTTTTCCCATTGCTTCTGGCAAAAGTATGGAGGAATGTGTCGCCTGCTGTGTTTTTGCTTTCTAATATGTCTTTTAATGGCAGATTTGTATTCTTCTCGGAGCTCAGATCCTTTAGCTTTACCAGTATTCGTTTCATGTACATTAAAAAGGGAGCAGAAGAACCTTCCTCACCCCGGGCACACAGGTGAAGAACAGTTTCTTTATCATTGCCTTCTTGAACTAGCAGCACCCCTGGAACATGTTTTAAAAGTACATCGAGTATACTAAGAAAATATTTGCTGATTTGATGAGGATCGTCCGTCTTAACTCCTTCATGAAGGAAACGCGCCATTGAAAACAGCACAGTTTCATTGGATACATTTGACAGGCTGCACACAAGATTTGCTGGATTTATGGAGAAATCTATAAATTTTTGTTGCAACAGCCAGGTGACCGCCTTAACTTTTCCAAGCATTGCCGCCCAGTGCAGTAGTGGGTAATGTAAGTCAAGACTCGGATCTTCCAAGGGCTGCTTGAGATTACGACTTTCCTTAGCTTGATTGATATTTGTTTTCCATTCTTCTAGCTTTGAATCTTGAAGGTTAACCAGAGAAAGAATCAGCTCATCATGACTACCCCTGTTAGGGCAATCGTCCTCACAGAATGGCGGACACAATTTTTTAGCCGTGCATTTCTTCTTGTCGTCTTGGACTGGATTTTCCGCGTCTAGCTCATCTGCCGAACGTTTCATTGTCTTCAATTGAGAAGTACCTCTTTTCCGTTAACTGACTTTAGCGCCTTGGAGATGTCTGACAACCAAAGTTAGGGTTGAAACAGCTTAAACAGAAAACACAACAATGAGATTACATGCAGAAAACATCCGATGAGCATCACTGTATAAAATATCAAACTGAAAAAAAAGAATATTAACGGCCGAATTTTCTCTGATTTTAGTACATTTCTATTTGGTGTGGAGTGGGATTGAGCGAACGTAGCCAAGAGAGGTACAGTATATATAGACATAATAAAGGACGTATTGTGAAGTGCATGTTGCGTGATCCGCAACAGATTCCAAGAACCGACTTCCGGTTTTCCAAGAACTCGGCACAATCGCTGACAATGAGAAATGGCATACCATAAACAACACTGTCACATTAAAATACCCTAAAATAGCAGGAAGGATTTTCAGGAGTTTTACTTCGCCTGTGACATTTTGTTTAAGCCATAATTCAGTTCCAAATTTCGAACCGAATGAAAAAGCAGATGCGCGCGTTGTCGCAGAAATTGGGAATCATCGGTTAAACTTGATACTTAACTGAAACTAGTTTATGATACGTCTATGCCACGGATTAAAGCCATGTTTTCACTAGCGAAATAAAGATAAGCGGTAGCATTACAACGCTTATATGCCCACGTAAAAATTGGGCCCGACACAAGCTTAAGCATAGACATAAGCCCAAGTACACTTATGTGGGTTATTATGGGGGGCAAATTATATGGGTGTAAATTAAGAACATAATATCATTTTCATCGCAAAATACAAACTAATCCAAACACTGATTGATACATAGCTATTTCCGAGTTCATTAATTTAAAAAATTAAAACGAGTTTCTAACATAATTTGATAACTTTGATTTAAAAAAATCTAGAGCAACTTTGAACATATTAACACGTACCTGTTGATCGCACTAGTGCCCACGTTTGTCGATTGAACGGCGCGAGAGACTGACGTTCCGTTCAAGCAACTCATAATCATGCAACGCGGGCAAAAAGTTAATTTATACCGTATTGACTTCCGTTTTAGATGTCTTTCCGGCTTCTCATCGCACTCGCTTAAAGGCTTTCAAGTCCCCTTCATTCCCATTAGTTACAACTGATAACTGAAAATTTGCTTTAGTCTTTACAAATAGCTTTAATTGCCAGCTGCAAAATGCCGCCTTTTTAATCTTCATGTCAGACTCATGATTATGCGAATGTAATAAATTATTACTGTTTGCGCGGATTTGCCGAGCAGCTCACAACAGGATATTTACTTTAGAATTCCGATTTATATTGACTTTCTTTTCTCCTCCTTCTCTTCTCCTTTTTTTATTCTTCTTCCAGTCCTCTTTTATTCCAGTAAAATTGCGAACACTTGACGTGCAATTAAGGGACTGTGCAAAAATTATCAGGAGGGGGGGGGGGGGGGGGGGGGGATGGGCTTCAAGTAGGAAAATATTAGGTAATACCCCCCCCCCCCTTCAAAAGAACTGAATTTAGTTATTGCCCCCCCTCCCACCCTCTGATCAGTCAGAAATTCTGTATGACTCCCCCCCCCCCCCCCTCCTTCAAACACCTTTTATTTACAAATACCCAGCATTTTCTTAATATACACCCACCTGTTATTGCTACGAGGTAACGTTTGTTCCAGACGTGGATATACAGCAATACTACATGTTTACTGTGGGACATGTAGCAGGGAAAAAATGATAGCGCTTGCACACCGCATGAAAATGTCGCGGGGACATGTCTAAGGGACATTTTGTCCCCGCGACATGTCTCACGGTGTTCAACTTGTTGAACTTCATGAGACACGTCGCGGGTGACAAAATGTCCCCAAAATTGGTGTTGCACAATTATGATAGCATCAGTTCAAACGAGGGGACGTGTCGCTGCAACATGTCCCTGAGACATGTCCCCGCGACATTTTCATATGGTGTGCAAGCGCTATGAATTTTTCCCTGTTACATGTCTCTGTTGCACTCCCTGCTACATGTCCCTCAATGTGTACTACACAAATTTTTGTCGCTGCTACATGTCACTGCGACATGTTCCTGCTACATGACCCCTCATGTCTGACCACCTTAAGACCATGCTGGTTGAGGTACATCTTCAATCTGTTGCAATACAATTATCTATGTTGTAGCGAAATTATGATTTTGGTACAATTTTGTCCGCACCGCACTGGTTCAAATTTATTTTGAACCAGTGCAAAATATTTGAACTAGAGCAAAATATTTTCACCAGGGCAAAATATTTGCACTGGTATATAACTATATTCTACTGTTCAAATGTTGTTGACAATAGCACAATTTCGATGTATTTAAATTCAACTTGAAACAAAAGACAACACTACGAGGCTTAGGGAAATAAACTATATAAATCCTTACTATCATTCCCCTAAGCCTCGCAGTGGTCTTGTTTCAAGTTGAATTTTAATATATCGAAATTGGGCTATTCAAATTTAAAAAGCCAGAAACGTTTTATCACAATATTCGTCTCTATATTATAGAGATAGAGAAGAATAGATAATCGTATTGCAACAGATTGAATTTGCAGTTCAGCCACAGAACAGATCATCATGTCTTTCAGTGAGAACTATAAACACTTGAAATAAAATGTTAAGCCCCCCCTCCTCTTGAGTGACTTATTTTACTTTGAGCCCCCCCCCCCCCCCCGTCCTTGCTTTGATTTTACTTCATGCCCCCCCCCTCTGGTTTTCCAACCCCCCCTCCCCGATAATTATTGCACAGTCCCTTAAAGTCGGGTGAGTTTTGGGAAACAATTTTTATCCCACTTCATTGCCACTCATAATTCTGTTAACTTTATAATGACTTTCATTTGCTCTTCAAACTCGTTTCTAGTCCGTTTTTCCCGTACAATTTGCAAGCTCTTGGGGTACAATAAAGCGCACGTGGATTTTCTGAAAATATTTGTTAACCCACCTCAGTGACCACCTTCCTTTGATTACAGAGCGTGGGGTTAGGGTTAATTGGCGACAATCTTTATAGTGTCGGGTGAGAAATTCCCGCGTTTTTAACGATCGACTTTTCAAACTTATGTTATATTATATTATATTATATTATAGATATATATATATTATATTATATTATTATATTATATTATATTATACTTATATTTCAAACTTATATTAACTCTCTATATTAACTCTCGCATGTACAAGTAGGGGGTGGGGGAATTGGAGCTGTTCGCTTATCCCTGCCAAAGTTTGGTATGCATTGGTTGCTATATGGTCACGAGATATAATGTCATAACTCATAAGTGGCAAGAGGTCAAGCAATTTATGAATAAGCAAGACGCTGTGGGAGCGTATACTTGGGCGTCGTTGTACGCATAGACAAATTTGGCTAACGCATTGTTGTACCCAATTCAAACCTTTTAGGATTAGAACTCTTTGTTCGTCATATTTCCATATCAATAAAGCATTGACATGGAAATTATATGAAAATACGGTGAACAAAGGATCCTATTCCCAGAAGGTTTGAATTGGGTACAACAATACGTTAGCCGAATTTGTCTATTAGGCATATTGGAAAATAAATGTCTTGGGAATCTGCATGCGTGTTATTTCATGGTTTGATGATAGAGAGTATCGAGATAGTGTGAGCAGTCTAACAAAGAAGCGCGTTAACCTTTTAAAACAAGGAGACACAGTACACTTAGCGTGCGACATCGCGCGCAAATTATTTAAATAGCGTGTCAACTGTGTCAGAAGCTTGCCAATTGCTTAGCGATCGATTACTGAATGAAGTTAACCCTATTCAGACTAGGCTTTTTTTGGCAATCTGTGACTGGGGAGGGGCTCCTCGGACCCCCCCTTCATATCTCTGGAACCAGTAAGGCTAGGACCATGAAATTTTCACACAATGTTCATCTCCATACAAGGAAACATCATACCCAGTATTGACCTGCCACACCCAATTATGACGTCACAATGACGTCATTTTTGTTTTTCTGACGTTTCTTTGATATTTTTCCATCCAGATACTTAAAATATCAAATATAACTGTAAAATCATCTCTTTAATATTAAAACATAATAAATACAAACAAGGACACACTTGTAAAGCGAGAAAATGCAAAAAATGGCGATAAAACTATAATTTTTGAAATTATTGTCCGCCATCTTGGATCCGCCATCTTGGATTTCCTTTTTTTTCGTTTAAATTAAAATTTAAAAAATATCTAAAAGAGAAAAGGATCAGAATGTATAAAACACGTATCAAACTAATGTCTATTATCCAAACAATGAACTAAGAAGCGTTATTTAATAAATAGTACAAAATTTGTCTCTATAAGTAAAAGAGAGCAAAAATTTGCCTACCCCTCCCCCCCAAATATTTGATGTTAAAAATTTTTGATGTCTTTCAAGAACTAGTCCCAAGAAAAAACTATTCTAACAAGAAAATGCACTATAAGTCAAAGAACAAGATCTTAAAATAAAAAATTCACCATATTTTAATATTTTGAAAACCTATGTGTCAAAAACCGGTTGCCATGGCAACATGATTAATCACACTGACATGTTATGGATACCAAAATGTCCCTAGATAAATTCTAGGAAAAGTCAGAAAATTTCAGCCTCATAGCTATTTCGGTGTAAGAGTTATCACAATTTTACTGGAGGGGGGGTTCGAAAAGCCGCCCCCCAGTCTGAATAGGGTTAATGTAGTGTGCACTGACATAATTTATATTTCTCTCAAAAGTACACAAAAATGCTAAAAACTTACTATATCAACAATGTAACCATGCTGAACGAAATAACACCCTTAGTATATTGATATGGAAATAATTGGCAAAAGGAAAGCTATGTATATAACATTGCGACATCGTGCTTTCATCTGTCACTGTTATAAACTCCGATAATACACTCGCTCTCTCTCGTTTTGGAAACGTTTCGCTCTGGATTGGTCGGGTTTTTCTCTGACAGTCGCACAACGGTGACCGTGGGCAGTACAGGAAGGCCAACCAAGACGCTACTCTATAGTCCAGTGAGTATAGGTTAACAGTCAAGTTGTCGTCCTACTCTAGTTGAGAAGCAACTGCAAGGCCGTGTTATAATTTTTGAGCTTATTTTGCTTGGCTTGCACTTTCATTTGTAGCCTTTGAACTTCTGCACGAAGCTGCTTTAGCCGCTCTTCGCATTCGTCCCGGATCCTTTGTGCCTCCTCCAGTTCCTTTTTATCTTGCCTTAACTCTAATTCTGTTTCATGGATCAGTTCCTTGACATCATCTTGTGTTCTGCTTTGCGTAGCAGTGCTACTGCAGCCTGACTGCCTGCCTACTTCGGTTTGTAGAGGGTTTTGTCCTTCATTTCCCTCGTCTGACAAAGGCTCTTGGAAAAGTCGTGGTGGAATTTCTCCTTTGTCTCCCCTTCCACCATCAGGTTGGACTTCAGGCTGAACTCCAGTATTGCACTGCAAAGTTAACAGACCTTGGCTCTGTATCTGTAAAGGTTCGACTCTGATCTCTTCTCCGCTCCCACCAGGGCATTCCCGATCCCCATTGGTACCAATAGGAACGTGGACTGCTATGTCCCGCTTCTCATAAGCAAGATCTTGTGAACGCTCTTCGTCTTCTCTGTCAGAAGGGTCATGCATCTCTTGACTGCTAGTCTGATATACGTCAGGATTCGGCCTAAATTCTTTCCAAATGACTTCGGCAGTTTTCCTCTCGGCATTTCTCAAGCTGCCAAGAGACTTAAATTTATCTTTTGCAAAGTCAATAAGCTTCTTTGCATCTTCTCTTTTGATTGTACTTCTGGCGAGGAGATGAATAAATGCGTCGCCTTTTTCGTTCTTTTTTCCTAGTATGTCAATTAGATCTGTTTCTGGAAGTCGACTGTCCTTCTTCTTGGAGTATTCTTCCAGCTTGCCAAGTATTCGTTTCAAGTACTTGAAAGGGGAGCAGTTGAAGAAGGAGAAGTTGTGTCGTCTTCTCGCCGGGCACAAAGGTGAAGTACAGTGTCTTTGGTATCACCTTCTGGAACTAACAGCAAGTTTGGATCATGTTTAAGGAAGACATCAAGTATCTTTGCGAAATATTTATCCAGGATATCGCCTTCAATTCGCGTCTCCACACCTTCATGGAGGAAACGCACCATCGAAAACAGTACCTTTTCATTGGACAAATTCGACAGGCTGCTTACAGGATCTGCTGGATTTATGGAGAAATGTATAAATTCTTGTTGCAATAGCCAGGTGACCGCCTTAACTTTTCCAAGAATTGCTGCCCAGTGTAGTAATGGATAGCGTAACCCAGGATCCGGATCTTCCAAGGGCTGGTCAAGATCAAGACGTTCCTTAGCTTCATTGATAACTATCTTCCATTCTTCTATCTTTGAATCTTGAAGGTTTACCAGAGAAAGAATCAGCTTATCATGGCTTCCCCTGTAACGGCAATTGTCCTCACAGAATGGCGTACACGATTTTATCGCCATGCATTTCTTCCTGTCGTCTTGGATTGGATTTTCCGCGTCTAGCTCATCTGCCGAACGTTTCATTGTCTTCAGTTGAGAAGTGCCTCTTTCCCTTCAACTGACTTTGGAGATGTCTGACGACCAAAGTTACGGTTGAAACACCTTAAACAGAAAACACAACAATGAGATTACATGCAGAAAACATCCGATGAACATCACTGTATAAAAGGCAAAAACCAATAATAGAAATAAGCCAAGTTAAAAAATATCAAACTAAAAAAAGAGAACATAAACGGCCGAATTTCCTCTGATTTTAGTACATTTCTTTTTGGTTTGAAGTGGGATTGAGCGATAGCCAAGAGAGGTACAGTATATATTGACATATTAAAGAACGTATTATGAAGTGCATGTTGCGTGATCCGCAACGATTCCAAGAACCGTCTTCCGGTTTTCCGAGAACTCGGCACAATCGCTGACAATGAGAAATATGGAATACCATAACCAAGACTATCACATTAAAATACCCTAAAATATCAGGAAGGATCGATTTTTACTTTGCCTGTGGCATTTTGCTTGAACCATAACTCAGTTCCGAATGAAAAAGCGGATGCGCGTGTTGTCGCAGAATATATTGGGAATCATCGGTTAAACTTGATACTGAACTGAAACTAGTTTATGATGATTAAAGCGATATTTTCACTAGCGAAATAAGGATAAGCAGTAGCATAACAACGCTTATGCCCACGTAAAAATTGGGCCCGACACAAGCATAAGCATAGACATAAGCAACCATATACAGAAGTATAGATCAATCTCATACTTATGTGGGTTCTTATGGGGGGGGGGGGGGTGGGGGGGGGGGGGTGGGGGGGGGGGCAATGTTCGTTTACACTTGACGCAAATTCCTATGCTTCCGCTTTTATATGGGTGTAAATTAAGAATATAATATCATTTTCATGACAAAATGCAAACTAATCCAAACACTGATTGATACATGCAGCTATTTGTGCTATTAATTCGTGTGTCAACTTCAAGATTCAGTGTTCGATCTATTGAATACTCTTGTAATTCAGCATGAATGTTTTTTAAGCTAAATAATCGCATTATCATTCATGGCAACAACCCGACGCTACGCAAATCAAGGAAACCGTTATTCAGGTTATTAAATGGAAAAGGATTGAGATCGATCAATGTGTGCAACCTAGTCTCTTGACTCGATTTTAAAGGAAATATTAAAGAAAATGTTCATTCTGTCCTAAACTAATTAAAGGCCGTATCATTGGATTTGTTTGTGAAAATGAAGGGCTGTTTATCTATGTCCCCGCGTTTGGGATGCACATGGGAGTCAAAGCAATTATAGCTAATGAGAAGCGACGAGGGAACGATTTGTGTCTCAGGGAAGTGTGTAAGGAAATCTTCTTCATGCTTCAAATTTGAACACATTAACACATACCTGTTTATCGCAGTCTTAGTGCCCACGTTTGTCGATCGATTGAACGGCGCGAGATACTGACGTTCCGCTCATGCAACTAATCATCATGCAACGCGGGGAATGAAAGTTAATTTACATCGCCTTGGTATATATTGACTTCCGGTTTAGATGTCTTTCCGGCTTCTCATCGCACTCGCTTCAAGGCTTTCAAGTCTCCTTCGTCCCCATTAGTTTGATGGTGCTAGCTACAACCAATAACTTAAGTCTTAAATTGCTTTTAATTGCCAGCTGGAAATGCCACCTTTCTATCTTCATGTCAGAGACTCATATTATACGTAAGTAATTACTGTTTGCGCGGATTTGCCGCGCAGCTCACAGCAGGATATTTACTTTAGAAATCCGATTTATATTGACTTTCTTTTCTCCTCCTTCTCTTCTCCTTTTCTCCTTTGCTTCCAGTCCTCTTTTATTCCAGTAAAATTGCGAACACTTGAGGTGCAATAAAGCGAGTGAGTTTTGGGAAACAATTTTTAACCCACGTACTTCATTTCGAACGCAGATTTGCCACGCATCACAACGGAAAAAATACCGTTGACTCGTTTCTATTCCTTTTATGTCGATTTCTCAATTACAGAGCTTGTGGTTGTGTTCATTTACTACAATCTGTATAGTCAGGTGAGAAATGTTGTGTCATTGTTTAATACAGCTGCATGAGACATGGGATGAGTTCCCCTGTTCCCTGAAATTATGTTCCATGTTCCCGTGTTCCCCAAAAATATCCTTAAATGTTCCCCACAATTCACAGAGCTTCTGGAGCATGAAATCGTAATGATCCGTGATGGCAGTCAAAATGGCGGTCAAGTAGAATTTTCCCAGGTTTTCTTAGTGAAGAACAAAATTGCGGCCAGGCCTCTTTCCTCTTGCACCGGGAGACAAAAGAGAAACGAGTGGCTTTCTTCTGACCTATCTTGCCATAAAGAAGTATAAAAATTTCTTGAAAATCTAAATAATCAATGTTCCCTTGTTCCCGAAAAATACTCAAAAGTTCCCTTGTTCCCTAAAAGTAATTTTAAGATATCCCTTGTTCCCCAAAAATAAATGGCCATGTTCCCTTGTTCCCTAAAACCCCTGGGAGGCCCTCAACCTCAAGGCTCCCGGCGAAGAACTAACTCCCCCGCAACGATATTACAATCAGTTATAATTTAATTTAATTTATGACCAGCCCTTACGCATAATATTAGGTGCATATTTTTATACTGAAAGTCAATATGTTTATGATTAATACTAGATTGAAGCAATCAAGGTCAGCTCCGCGTCAATGAATGCCACAGTGAAGCTATTAAAGAGGTAAGTAAGTGAGAAGGAATTCATACATTCCATTCCTTTACTGCATCTGTTATGGTTTGTTGTTTTAGTTGATTGACATAAAGTCGAACTGTAAAGACCATTTTCAGTCCTCAACGCGTTGTTCAGTACGGCGACGTTGGAAGTGAGTGCAGAAGGGTTCTCGTGTCCATGAATCAAATGTCATTGTAAATGGCCCCTCTTCCCCAGTTCTATCGACCTCAGCTAACTTAATTGATTTCCATCGATCATATGTAATTCGTAATATGCCCTCTCCATTAGTCTCCTACGTTGCCGTCATAGTCGTCACTTGCGTGACGACACAACTAAAGGCTGCATCGAACGTGAATTTTAAAACTGGCTTGTGAATGTTTAATTAATATAGCTACAAATAACAGAAAATCACGCCAAAAAATCACAGCTCTTCTACAAATCTAACTTTGTTTACTTCTAGTAGTGCAGTCCATTTCGGACGAACAGAAGGTTAACGAGTTTGTGTTATCGGGAGTTTATACATCACTGTTATATAGTGAAGCAGAGGACACTATTTTAGTTTGTCTTAGGGAGACTTCGAGGTTAGCGAATGTGGTTTAAGTTATAAAGATTCTTCGTTTGTTAATTAGATAGATGTCATTATACAGACGAAGTATATATTTGAATATCGTGTGAACTGGAACAAAATTCTTTTTGGAAGTCGAAATGTGCTTCTGCGTTTTTTTTTGTTTCCAAATGTCTGAAATTCGACCAATAAGGTTTCATTATGGGTTAATGGAGCAAACCTGAAGGAAACGCGAATATTGAACGCATGAAAATGTAGCTAATGACAGTTAACAGAAATCTTAATTCCCGGAAAAGCACGGTCAGTTTCTCAGAATTAACTGCGGGTCACGCATAATAAATATTCCGTCACGGACGAGGTGTTTCCATTCACGTTCGCTTCGTTTATGCAATCGCACAAACAGTGTAATATTCTACCCTGGGTATTGTTATTAATGACATGGTAATAAGATATGGAGAATCGCTCTGGCCTGGGACAAGCCCAAGACCAGGCGAAGATGGGAGCTGAGGGGATCAAGCCCGACTTACTCGATCGGGTGGGAGGGTGGGTTGCCAAAATCTTCCCTTCTGCGGCCTCGAGTAGAGTGATGGGGTGGGGCACATGTAACTTCTTTTTTAGTCTCATTAACATAATCCCCAGGGTATTAATTACCAATGCAAATTGAGTTTGCATAGTGTAATATTCTACCCTGGGTATTGTTATTAATGACATGGTAATAAGATATGGAGAATCGCTCTGGCCTTCCCCAAGCTCACTTCCATTCTCATCTTTTCGACACCACAGGAAGTTTATAACACAAACATGATCTTACTCTTCCCAATCCTTACTCTTTCCAATCTCCACCCCTACTCTTACTTATCCTTAATATGTAATATAACCTAATGTAACTCGTAACAAACCTATGAGAAAACTAATATGATAATACTGTACACAAATAACACCTGACAACTGTTGATTTAGCTAGCAATGTCCAAGCTCAATTGTAATGCTTCTAACTCAGGAGACTCGCCCGACGAGAGCATGCCACTTCAATTAACTACCTCTGTCGCTCCCTCCTGGTCAGGAACCCCGTTTATATCCACCTAGGTCATACAGAGTCTCGGCTTGATTCCCTTAACCCAATTCCGAAACTCTACCCAGTAACTTGCTTGTTTCGGAAACCCTTCACCAAATATCTAAATAAAAGAAAGGCTTAAAAAGGGACGTCACCTATTGTCAAACCGATCGATAAGATGTATGGAAAACAAACACGTCTAGTGGTATCGGGGTTCCTGACCAGGAGGGAGCGACTTCAACACGTCTGGAGCAAAACGTCTGGTGGCTACCGAGATATACGGTATACCAACAGGAGTCACTCACGCTGAACAGGAGCTATTAAAAATATAGCCGAAGAAAAACGGCGGGGAAAATAAAATAAAGTCTACGAGGCTACGACAACAATTATGCCAGGGATGGTTATTAAATAAAGCATTCTGAAGAGTACATTATTCATCCAGCCATCCTGTTACATTCAGTGTTCTTATGTCACCTCACAACTTCGGTTGCTCCAAATAAATTTGCCACGCCGGCGAGCCTCACGGGCAATGGAACAAATTGTATGGAAGAAATCACGCAGAAAAGCCTCCCATGCGATAACAGAGCAAAAAATTCGCCACGCAGGCAGACCTCACAGGCAATTATCAGTACAAATTCACCGCACAGGAAGGCCACACAGGCAATTATCAGTACAAAAAATTCGCCACACGGCAGGCCTCACAGGCAATTATCAGTACAAATTCACCGCACAGGAAGGCCACACAGGCAATTATCAGTACAAAAAATTCGCCGCACGGCAGGCCTCACAGGCAATTATCAGTACAAATTCACCGCACAGGAAGGCCACAATGAGGCAATTATCAGTACAAAACATTCGCCACACAGGCAGGCCTTACAGGCAATTATCAGTACAAATTCACCGCGCAGGCAAGCCACACAAGCAGTTATCAGTACAAAAAATTCGCCACACAGGCAGGCCTCACAGGCAATTATCAGTTCAAATTCACCGCGCAGGCAAGCCACACAGGCAATTATCAGTACAAAAAATAAAATTCGCCACACAGGCAGGCCTCACAGGCAATTATCAGTACAAATTCACCGCGCAGGCAAGCCACACAGGCAATTATCATTACAAAAAATTCGCCACACAGGCAAGCCTCACAGGCAATTATCAGTACAAATTCACCGCGCAGGCAAGCGACACAGGCAATTATCAGTACAAAAAATTCGCCACACAGGCAGGCCTCACAGGCAATTATCAGTACAAAGCCACCGCGCAGGCAAGCCACACAGGCAATTATCAGTACAAAAAATTCGCCACACAGGCAGGACTCACAGGCAATTATCAGTACACATTCACCGCGCAGGCAAGCCACACAGGTAATTATCAGTACAAAAAATTCGCCACACAGGCAGGCCTAACAGGCAATATTACTTCAATGCCGCCACACAAGCAAGCCACACAGGCAAATTCGCCACGCCGGCGAACCTCACAGGTATACATCAATACAAAAACTTTATCACGCAGAGAAGATACGCAAGCATTAACGGAGAAAAAACTTCGCCACGCCGGCAGACCTCACACGCAATTATCAGTGCAAGAATTAAACAACAAACCAGGGACGCGAAGAACAAAACACACCTGATAAACGGTATCTCATTCGCCTGTACAGCCAGTCAAACTTCAGCCGCTGTGAACTGCCGCGTCGGCTGGAGAGCTTATTAGCGCTGCTATTGTTTCATCTACCACAACGCGAGGAACTTGTTCCACGTCGGCCATCGAGTAAGTCGGGGTTGATAACAGAAACGCCAAACTATTCACTTTTGCGGCCTCGAGTAGAGTGATGGGGTGGGGCACATGTAACTTCTTTTATAGTCTCATTAACATAATCCCCAGGGTATTAATAACCAATGCAAATTGAGTTTGCACAGCGGGTTTGTGCGACCCGGGTTGTGGGATTGGAAGGGATGGCACCTCGCATGGGACCTGAGTCCCGTTCGTGCCTTTCCCTCTGGTCAGTATGAGTCCAGAAAAGTTGGATAGAAACAAAATACAGTCGTGATTGCAGTGAAATACTCCTCAAAAATAGATAACAAAAGAATACTCGAATGCCGATATACGTATGATTAAAATGAAGCACATTTAACGGATGGACACGGTCCCAAAGAAGTATTCACAGAATAAATTATTCCAATAGCGATATTTCCCGTTACGTCACCTATTGATATTAATGTGCTAACCAGGTGTTTATTGGCTGCCGAAACAAAGAGTTCTTTTGTTTTGTGCTTGGAAAATATGAATAACAATAGTCAGTGTTTGTAAACAGGAAGTATTTCTTTGGGAGATTCCAGTCTAAGAGCGCATGCTCCCAGTGTAATGTACAATTAACCAAGTTACGAGAAATCTTTGCGCGCGTTCTTTGATGGCCTTTGACGAAAATTTGCAATATATGATTTACAACAATTGTCAATTTCTATTGTAGTTTTCATTTTCGTTATAGCGGTTACCAATGAAATCAATCAAATCAATCAATCAATCAATCAATCAATCAATCAAAGAAAAGCCGTTAATTTCTAGTCCACATGCAAAGCCAAATTATTATCAATTTTGTCCGCTGAAAGAAGTGTGCGTCAATATAATGCAATACATTGTCGTCTCAATGTAATATCTAATATCTAAGCGGCCCATTTTTAATCTTCATTTTTTGCAATCAAACAATGATAACAGGTCACGTGACTTAAGCATTCAACACTTGAAGCCACAAATTAGCCTGTTTTCTTGACTTCTTTTCCTTTTACCGACTGTTTACCGTGTCCTTACATAGAGAAAGTTGTTTTGGTGTAGTTGTGGATTTTTACTTCATGGGCGCTCGACTTCCGCGAGAATGATTTGCACAACTTCATTTCTGAATTTAACAATACTTCAAAAACGCGTAGAAAATCGTTTTTCTTTAAATGGAAAAACAACTCTTTTCAATTCGCGCAATTGAACGTTAAAAATGTACAATGAATTTCCATTCGCACTAAGGAACGTTTTTAAAGTTGGCCACATTTAAATTGGCGATAATGAATCTTCGTCTTCACCTTGCACCTTCATTTTATTGAATGTTGCATTGACACTAATAAAAATGTTTATCCTGATAATAAAGGGCAAAAGGTGTAAAGTCAATAAAGCATTTCACCTGGTCGACGTTTAAATTTAGAATCTAAAGTCTCGAAGTGGAGGTGTGCAAGGCAGTCATACCGATACCCTTCATACCGCCATTTTGGACACTCGGAGCCTGGATCAGCCAATATGAATTTTGAATATTAATTCAGTTCTTGAGCGCTCTGCAGCTGCAGGTATTAATCGAGCTATTTTGGCTTTATAGTATTGATTGTACATTTGCCACTTTTTCGAGCCAAATAACTCGATTCTAAAAGCTTAATATTGGTCGTAAAATAGTACTGTAATTTACTCATTAAATTGTCGCTATTTTTGTTGGGAAAACATTTTGAAGTTGCAAAATATTAGAGCAAAAACGTTAAATGCCAAGCTTACAAATCCCTTCCTCATCGTCTGCTTCTTTGTAATGTAGCTTTAGAAAACAACGTGGAACTGTAATGCAGCGCTTTTAGAATTCAAGAGACCTGTTTGGTCCCACTCACTTTCCTTGTAGAAAATGTTGTTCTCAAATTGACTCGTAGTGAACAGCTGTTCTCACTATTCCTTTATGTCTGTTTTTCGTTTCAAGGTTGATGTAAGAGTCAGAATAGTCACCTTATTACCGGCAGACTGACAGAACGCAAAGTTCAAAACGCAGACTATGAAACGTTCGTCACAGGATCCCTTAATGGAGAATAGTTCAAAAAAGAAAAGGAAGACATGCACGAAAGTCACACAATGTACACCATTTTGTGCAGAAGATTGCGCCTTCCAGGGTCGGCATAATAATCTGATTATTGCTATGGTTGGACTGAAAGAGTCACGAAGAAAAAGCCTAGAAGAATGGAAAACGTATATAAACGAAACCAAGGAGATGTGTGATCTCAACCAGCCCTTGGAAGATCCGGATCCTGACTTACATTACCCACTACTGCACTGGGCAGCAACGCTTGGAAAATTTAAGGCGTTTAAGTGGCTATTGGAACAAGAATTTATCAATTTCCGAACTAATCCAGTAAATCTTGTGAGCAGCCTGTCCAATGTATCTAATGAAACTGTGCTGTTTTCAATGGTGCGTTTCCTTCATGAGGGAGTTAAGACGGTCGATCCTCACCAAATCAGCAAATTCTTCCTTAGCATACTTGACGTACTCTTAAAACATGATCCAGGCGTGCTGCTAGTTCAAGAAGGCGATAATAAAGATACTGTTCTTCACCTGTGTGCCCGGGGAGAGGAACATTCTTCTGCTCCCTTCTTAATGTACTTGAAACGAATACTGGTAAAGCTACAAGACGTATCCCAGAAGAATAAAGGACTGCCATTGAGAAACATTATAGAAAGAAAGAATAAAAAGGGTGACACATTCATTCATGTAGTTGCCAAACGTAATGACAAAGAAGAGTCAAGGAAACTCATTGACTTCGCAAAAACCAAACTTTTTGGAGAGACATTTTTGAAAATAAAAATAATAAAAAATGGCGATGGAAAAACCGCTGAAGATATTTTAAACGAGCCGGAACCAGATCCAGAATTGTCTGAGAACCATCAGTCTTCAGATACTTCTGACGACAAGGACGACGATGACAACGACGATCGTGACGATGATGATGATGATGACGATGCTGACGATGATGATGATGATGCTGACGATGATGATGATGATGACGATGATGATGATGATGATGATGTTGTTGATGATGATGATGATGATGAGGTGGACGACGACAACGTTCATCAAAAACAGGAAATACGAAGTAGCACATCTTTGCCGCCTGCCTCTTTCATTATACGTTATGATCCGATAGCCCCAGTTCTGGGAGAGGAAGGCAGTACACGCAAATGCGTACGAGCGCCGAGGCCAGAGCACGTTTCACATTCGGAATGCAATACCGGAAATGGCCCTGATTCAAAGTCTGATGAAGAAACTGAAGACAAACCGAATGAAGAAATCCCTCCACTAGTATTTCCAGATTCCACATCTTGGAATTCGCACCATTTCGATGATGAAAGTGACTCCAATGTCCTTTCGTTTCCGGTTGAAGGAGCTGTGGAAGACCCGGAAAAGGATTTTCATGACGTGCAATTAACAGGTTGCCAAATCCAGTTTAATATTTCCGAAGCAGTAAGCAACACCGACGCCCTAAAGAAAGCAAAGGATTGTGTGGAGCAACTGATACGGAAAACGGAGTGGAAGCTGTCCCAAGAAAGAAGCAAACTGAAGGAATCCAGATTGTCACTTGGAAAAAGCGAAAAGAAGATGAGGCGGCTTCAAAAAGAAATAGATGAGAAAAAGGGTGAAGCTCAAAGAATGGAGGAGACAGTCAAAGCTACAGAGGAACAACTGAACGGTTTTAAGGAGAGTTTAAAGAAGCTAGTATAGACATTGATACATGTACTTGCTGCATGATTTCATATATTAGCAAGTCGCATATGACAGTATTTACTTGTTCGTTTTAAAAGCAGCACAGTTTATAGTGTGATAAGATGGAGAAGATATTGCGATACTGATTTTTCAGGTACAAGATATGTTTTACGTTACCATAGAATAACGTTTAGCGTGCATTATTTTTAACCAATTTCTTAAAAAATTGAACAAAATGTTTAATATCTAGTTTCAGAATGTCGATTCTGTCTGTTTTTTTTTTAAAAAAACGCAATAACGATTCGTGAAATGTTTTTTGAAATGACGAATTAGGAAGCATATTTAACATTTTGTTTAATTTGGTTAAGGGACAGTGAGTGAAATCGGAGGCGAACTAATCCTGAGGTGCGGGTGGCCTTGAACCTAAAAGATGCGCTTAAAAGGGTGGCTTGAAACTACATTTACATGTATACACATTTTTTTTATACGGAATTTACACTTAGTAAACTGAATTTGAAGATCACCAGGCTGAAAAGCGGTTTCAAATCCTGACAGGACCACTAACCAAAGTCTTTAAATAACCGGCAAAATCATGCTATTGTTGTAAACACAATATGTCAATATCTCTTTCAGGCCTGTTCTTTTCCTCGTTAAATATTGAATTGAAAATTATTAGTAATGACACATCAACGGAGAGTGCATAAATGGGTACCAGTAGCTTGGCTTTGCGCCGGCTACATGAAACTTAGAGTTGTAATTGGTTCATTGGAATGTCTGCGTCGTGTGATTGGGCAGTGTGATTACTTTGGTTTTGGTTTATTTAACCCTTTAAGCCCTAATATCAAAATTTAAATTGTGATTTCTAGTCCTATACATTTCCTATAGAAGTAGTAGGGAGAAATTGTTTGGATATCAAGAGAATTCATCTTGTGTGATCATGTCCTTAATTCTCATGATCTTTTTTATTGATAAGGTATTGATATTACAAGGAGAAATTTGATGCTGATCACTCTTGAGGCTTAAGGGGTTAAAACTGCCCTATCAAACAAAAGCCTTAAGGTACATGATTCTGTTGTCCAACACGCAGTGTTCAGCTGCATGGGGTGTTGTTATGAAGCGACAATCCTTGAAGAAATGTAAATGTAATGTAAAATGTAAATGTTGTTTATAGCGGACGAGCACTTAGCTATCAAGCTAATTCACAGGCACGCCACTCAAATATGGAAACAAATATTGTAAATTGAACATAACATGTTAAAAATCCCAACTGGTGGAAGGAGGACCAGTTGACTATTTTACAAGCGTGGCCGAGGAATTGAACTCGGGTCTACCGTGAAACAACTACAGCTAGTGGTCAGAGCGAGACCTGAATTCGGGACCTCCCGATTTCAAGTCCGGCGCCCTAACCACTCGACCACGCTGCCTCCCATAACAAATTTCAACGTCAAAAATACTTTGCAGCCTCGAGCGAGCAAAAGTACTTTTCTCTTTCCAGTGTCTTTGTAACGGGAATTTGGAAAGCTAATAGAATACAGATTAACTTAACCAAAAAGATTCTGAGGTTACAATTACATTGCTTTAACGAATATATCATTCTGAGTCTGACTACTTCACAGCAAGGAGAACTTTTTTCAATTTCAACTCTGTAAAATTCCAAAGACCAGCAGGGCCCGGTTTAAACGTTGTACTCACATGTGCCGAATCTAATACCTATTTGGGTCGACTCAGATACTTAAATTCGACATTTGATTTAGACGTCGAATTTAATAGAGTCGCATTGAATTCACAAGCGAGTTTTTATAAAGTTAGCAAAAAATGTCGAATTGTGGGTAAAACATAATTTAAAAATTCGATTCGGCACATGGGAAGTTCGACAACTGCCAAACTTCTGACAAATATTCGTCTGGCTCAGTCATTGATACGCACGGCAGAGATCGCATTGTCGAATTTAATTTGAGTTAAACGTCGAACTTCACATGCATTAAATTCCTGAATTAGATTCGGCTATTGAAATGCGATGTTTAAACTGGGCCTAAGACACTTTTAACGGATGTTGGTAAGCACCGTAGGGACGTGACCTAAACTGGAAATGTCAGAATGTTGCACCGATAAATAACCTATTATGACAATTTTCCCACATTTCTTTAGCCAATTATCTTTTAACTTTCAACATTTCGCCTAAAACGTTTCAAAACCTCGTCCTATTTTTCCACATCTTCGTCGGCAATGGCCATTTTCAAACTAGAGGACGGACAAGCTGTCTGACAAGGTATTCAACTTGATGTGAGCACTAGATATATAACTCACTTTTCTTTGGCAAGTTTAGTCTAACTCCCTTTTGAGTGATCTGAGACCACGATGCGGTCATTTCGTTGTTCTTCTGATGTGAACTAAATTTAAGTTGGTTTTGGGCGACATATCTAATATCTGTTTAACGGAAACACTTACCTCGAAAAATCGTCCAAAATAAATGGACGCAAAATCAGAAACCGTTAAGGTCCAAATCGTGTCCGTCCCGTTTTCAAGCTAATAAATAAATGGGATATAGCTTCAATGGAAAATGGAAATCCACAAAGTGGCTCTTTCTTCCGCTGTTTCCAGTCGATATGGAATTGAATTGATATGATACAACTTCTCCGTCTGAGGCGACTTCTATCGTGAAAACGGCCGATGTCGGTCCCCAGAACCCGCGCATTTTGGGTCAGCGGAGACCAATCCCTCCGGCTAGCTTCCTTGGTGATGAGCACAAGAAACGCGATCTCTGGGGACGGGATTCGCTTTATCCACAAAGCTTCAGTGACGTCACTTAAAACTAAGAAACAGGTGAAAAGGTGTTAGGTTTTTAAACGGCCAGTGGGAGAAAGGAACCGAATACAATAAAATCCTAGATTATTTTTCAAGGTTTAGACAATTTTGCTAATCGATGAAAAGATGTTAATATACGCAGGAAAAGCATTTTGACTTTAAACATTGAACTAAGATTTAAGTCGTTATTTTCAAAGCAAGCCTTGGCTTGAAACAGCTACAAACAACTTAGGACACAATTATGGACAGACGGACAACTGTCTCTGGATTGAAAGGCATATGTTTAATCTATTACTGATGCAGTGAAAACTTTCCTCGTTTCCTGTGTATGATTTCGCTTAGCTCTAACTAAAAAGTGCACGTAGTTAGACAGCTATCTAACCATTATATGTATTTTGTTGTTAATGTTCAGTCTAAAAAAAGAACAAACCCATTAGTTTAGTAAACCGCAACGTATATAATGACACTGCACTGCAATCACCTAACAGGTAGCTGTTCTACAGAAATGCCAATAAACGACCGGGCTAATTATGCAGAGTTTTTAGTACAAAGAAAGACCATCTGAATAATCGGGCAAGTTAAACCATGGCCGATCATTTCTGCACTGCCCAGTTGGATGTGATAGCACAACTTGTTCGTCTCCAGGGAGCTTTCATTTTGGCTTTCTGTGTTTTAAACTTGGTGTTTTCTCTTGTAGCAATTCTTGGAAATATTTTAGTCCTTCACGCCCTGTGGAAAGCTTCATCAATGCCGGCAAATGTAAAGAAGTTGTTCCTGAGTCTTGCTTTCTCCGATCTTTCTGTGGGAATGTTGCCGCAACTTATGTTCGGTGTTATCCTCGCAGTATCGTTAAAGATGGCATCAACTGGAGACTATAACTTTGTCTCGTTCTGCCCAACAATGTTCCCTGTATTTTTTTATCTTTCTACTCTTCTCGCCACTGCATCTTTCTTCACTATTACCGCCATTGCAGTCGATAGATTTCTCGCTGTCTCACTCCATCTGCGATATCAGGAACTTGTCACTTCCAAGCGTGTTATTATAGTCTTGGTGACTTTATGGTTAACAAGTGTTGTCACTGCCTCCATATTAATTTTCCATCCGGAAGGCTCTGAAATGGAAGTCACGGTTGCACTATTAGTAGTTCTACTAATAGGACTATTTTTGACAACTGTGGCATATTTTCGTATTTACAAAGTTGTAAAATATCACCAGAATCAGATACAAAGCCAACTTCAGATACAGAATTCTCAAGCAATTGAACTACTCCGACAAGGAAAGTCCGCCTATAATGCTTTGTTTGTATATATTGTGTTTTTCTAGTTTGCTACGTTCCATTTGTTCTGTCTCTGGCAATATCGTATGCGACAAAAACCTGGGGAATTTCCATTTTGCTAGCTATAAGGGCGTCGTTATTCTTGATTTATTTGAATTCATCATTAAATCCCCTTGTTTATTGTTGGCGATATCGAGAAATTCGCGAAATTCTAAAAAACACAGTGAAGATAATATTTCGCATTAACGAGAATATGACAGAGGAAAGAGACGTTAATTAGATTGTTGATAGGCTTAGTACGATTGGCGACATAACGATCATATTCATCATGTCTCAGTTGCAACAACTAAAAACATAATCATAAGAGTGTATTGTCTTATATTGCGTTACGAGCATGCGCACGACAGAGTTTTGAGAGAGTTGTATGAACAGAATTACAAAAGTGGAAGTTTTCATTAAAATAGTTCAGAATAACAATCAAGGATTCCATAACTGGCGACAAGGTTGCCTGAACATTTCAAGGACTGTGTGGTTTGCACATTTGCCTGAACATTTTAAGGACTGTGTGACTTGAACGATATGTTGATTTTTTTTTTGTTCAGTGACATGTACCCTTCTCATTCTTAGAGGAAGGGAGAGATGCAGTGACTCATATTGCGTTACGAGCATGCGCACGACAGAGTTCTGAGCGAGTTGTACAAGCAGGATTACAAAAGTGGAAGTTTTCATTAAAAGAGTTCAGAATTACAATGAAGGATTCTATAAAGAGCACTAATCATCGACATTAATCATAATACTCGATCACCTATTATGATTTATGATTATGTATGCGGTCACGATTATGTCGCGCTTAAATTATTATGACTATGTCGCGCTTAAAAATTAATTAGCGACATAATCATAATCATAACGGGTTAACGGATAAAATGTTTGTACAAGGCAAAATGAAACCAGTAGTTTGTATAGGTAATCACATGATTTCGAGTGCGATTTGGAATAAATGAGCACGAGTAAATTTTTCAAAGACTACAAATTGCACTTGCTGAAGCGGCTCGTGCAATTTGTAGTCTTTGAATCAGTTTTCTTTCAAGACTTTCTATTAAAATTCCATTATACTGTTTGAATCTTGTTTAATTTGTGTCCGCCATTTTGTTTCTGCATGGCTCGAAATCTGTTCAGCTATCCTAACTGTCAATCATTTTAATTTCAACTTTTTGCACTCAATTTCATCTTTTTGCACTAAATTTCAACTTTCCTGCACTGTATGGGATTAATTGACATTCTCTCAGCCAATGAGAATGCAGAAATTTTTGCATGTATATTATTAGGGAATAAATTATAGGTTGACAAGGATGGGAGTGGATTACAGTTCATCAAATGTTATCCGTGACAGGCAGTGGTGGAACTTTAAGAGCCGGTTATTTAAACTAGGTCTAGTTCGGGCCGTCTTACATTTTCTCAAAGAGTGATACCTGGTATTTCTCAGTTGAGAATATGGCTATTATACAGGAGAAGTGATCACGAACAATCCACTATCGCTTCAAAGCGGGCGACTGCAGGTGTCGGCCCCTTTGTGTCATATCATTGTCTTGAGAAGCCGATGAAAATCACCATATCGAAAAGCGAGCGTCATATGCATATTGATTTCGCAGATCGCTCCCGGTTTTGGCTTTGACTTGCGCAAGAAGCCTCAGTGAAAAGAGGGGAAAGATTATGGACGGCCGATTATTTTTCATGGCTTGTACAATTTTGCTAATCGGTGAAGACAACTACTTTAAAGATTTAAGGCGTTTTTTTTTTTAATAAAACAAGCAGCTCCGTCTCATCTCAAAACTGCTTAGCACTCCATTATGGATTGACAGGTAACTGTTTCAAGATGGAATGGGAACTGACATAAGCAATAGCGTTGTTTAATTCCAATGAAAACGTTCAAAGTTTTCATTGGAATTAAACAACGTTATTGCGAGTGACTCGTGTTTCCTGCGTCGCTTTTATCCGATATTTCGCAGCTCTAACTATAAAAAATGCACTAGGTTAGACAGCTCTTTAACCATACATATAATTGTATTTTGTTGCTAACATTCAGTGTAAAAACAACCAAACCCATTAGTTTAGTACCTCGTGTGCACCTCTTACTTCATTCGTTCCCTTTAACGACAGACTTTATTGCTATCAGGGCTAGGGACATTGCTTAGCTCTTTCATCTGTTGTTTTCTCAACCAATAGTGTTGCCGCGTCAGTGAAGTGCTGTTTGCCCCAAGTAAACCGCAATGACATGTACTCTAGTGATCTAAAAGGCAGCTGTTCTACAGCTTTGCCAACAAACGACCGGGCTAATTATGCAGAATTTCAGCAATCAAAAGAAAGATCCATCTGAATAATCGGGCAAGTTAAGGTTACAGTGTACCTTCGGGGGTGTCTCCAGTATAACAGCTCTAGCGTCTTAAGATTACACTTAATATACCTAAACCCAGATATCAAATTAAAGCTTATAGAGCTGGCTATCTAAATCT
This sequence comes from Cladopsammia gracilis, assembly GCA_022457155.1. NCBI lineage: Eukaryota > Metazoa > Cnidaria > Anthozoa > Scleractinia > Dendrophylliidae > Cladopsammia > Cladopsammia gracilis. The sequence goes on along the minus strand of JAJGOT010000453.1, from coordinate 477,343 downwards.
GGAAACCATTTGGTAATAAAATGAATTGTCGAATTTTTTACGACGTCTAAATTCGAACGTCCGAATCAGCTTTAAAACGCTATAACTCAAAGCGATTATTATATTTTGCTAATTTGATTTGTTCTCGGGTTTCCGGACACGAAGCACTAAAAAAACGTGTCGGCGATTTCCCATATTCAATTGCAGTGAAAAGTTACAGAATATTTTCGAAAAGGGGAGAAAAAAAATTGGAATGATCGCACGGAAATGGCTCTTGACGAAAACGTTTTCGGAATTAAGAAATTCGCCGACACGCTTTTGTTGATTATATGTTAGCCTAGCTTCTGTCCAAATTTAAGGAAAATCGAACAAATTCCCTTTGAGTTGTAGCTCTTTAAAGTGTCCCCAACAAGCGAAAAATGAACTTTGAGAAAACGGCGCTTAAAAAAAACATATCGCTTAATAAACAAACTCCGCCCACAAAAGTTATACCGTCATTCCTCCGTTAATTTTCACTATTTTTCGATAATTTTTTTTTGGATGATGGTTCATCCTGTAAACTTTATTTTAACGCCAAAAAAAAAAAAATTCAATAAATTTTCGATCTGAAGGTACACTGTAACCTTAAACCATGGCCGACCATTTTTGCACTGCCCATTTGGATGTTATAGCACAACTTGTTCGCCTCCAGGGAGCTTCCATTTTGGCTTTCTGTGTTTTAAACTTGGTGTTTTCTCGGGTAGCAACTCTCGGAAATACTTTGGTACTTCACGCCCTGTGGAACGCTTCATCAATGCCGGCCACTGTCAAGAAGTTGTTCCTGAGTCTTGCTTTCTCCGATCTTTCTTTTGGAATGTTGCCTCAACTTATGCTTGGTGTTATCCTCGCAGTATCGTTAAAGATGGCATCAACTGGAAACTATAACTTTGTCTCGTTCTGCCCAACAACGTTTACTGTATTTTTTTTATCTTTCTTGTCTTCTCGCCGCTGCATCTTTCCTGAATATTACCGCCATTGCAGTCGATAGGCTTCTCGCGGTTTCACTCCATCTGCGATATCAGGAACTCGTCACTTCCAAGCGTGTTGTTATGGTATTGGTGACGTTATGGTTAACAAGTGCTGTCACTGCCTCCATATTAATTTTCCATCCGGAAGGCTCTGGAATGGTAGTCACGGTTGGACAATTAGCAGGACTCCTCATAGGGTTATTTTTGACAACTGTGGTGTATTTTCGTATTTACAAAGTTGTACAATATCACCAGAATCAGATACAAAGCCAACTTCAGATGCAAAATGTCCCAGCAATGGAACTACTTCGACAAAGAAAGTCCGCCTATAATGCTTTGTTTGTCCATGTTGTTTTTCTAGTTTGCTATGTTCCATTTTTTCTGTCTCTGACAATATCGTATGCGACAAAAAATTGGGGAAATGCCATTTTGGTGGCTACAACGGCGTCGTTATTCTTGATTTATCTGAATTCATCATTAAATCCCCTTATTTATATATAGTTGGCGATATCGAGAAACTCGCGAAATTGTGAAAAGCACAGTGAGGAAAATATTTCGCATCTGTCTTAAATTTATGATTATGATTATGATCGATATGTTGCTAGCGGTCCAAGCCTTACAAAATCTCTAAAATAACGACCCTCCAAATGCAATGAATCCAAGAATTTAAAGATATCGATAAAAAGCAAACAGATAAATATATATTAATAGTAAGTTGATAATTAATAAATAAATAGAAAACAGATGAAAAGAATCTCTGTGACTTCTCCTTTAGACCAAGTAACAATAATTATATGCAACAAAAAGTGTACAGAATATTACCAAACATTTGTAAGTTAATAGGGATGTCAAAATGTTGTCCTTATAAAATAATCTATTATGACAATTATGGCAGTGTTTAATTTCTTGCATTTGTCTAACTAAAATGGTTAAAACTTCCGTCGTGTTTCCTGCATCGCTTTTGTCTGATATTGCTTTACTTTTACAACACTTAATTTATATATATATAGATAGGCCAAGCTTAACAGCGTCGCACTTTGAATAAGCTTAACTAAGGTGAAACCTAACTAAGGTGAAAGGTTGGAAGCACAAGAATTAAGATTGACGACCGGGCTATTTTCAATTTTAGCAATTCTCAAAAACAGTATTACCCGACCGTCTGCACAGTACATTTAGATCGTACAAAAGTTCACAAAAACAACTTTTCTCTGTCTAGAATAACTAGTACGACTACTTTCCGAATAAAATACAGCTTTTTTCGTCAAAAATTGCCCAAGAAACTGATTTGGAAATCAAAATTGCAAAAATACACAAACATATTTGCAAAAGGCGACGCGAGTGAAGACAGAAAATCTAAGTCTTGTTTTGTTTACATAAAATCGCTTTTTAATCTATGTAATGAATGAACAAAGACATAAAAACAGACAACACAATCTTCTTTCGAAAAATTTTATTCAAATCTCCATTAATTTATGTTTAAAAGCAAAACACGTACCATTTCTAGCGCATCAAGGCAGATCTGTCCTCGATGAAATTCAAGATAACAACACGACTTAATTAGTCATGCGCATTGCGCGCATGACTTAAAAAATGGCCTCGGTTTTTCTTCTTCTTTTTTTTTTTTTTTTGGTGTCACGATTTTGCATGCAAATTTATGCACGCATATTTTAGTAACCGGGTCTCGGGTCACTTACCAATTTCTACACAAATGGCTACCACGCTCGGCATGTGCTTGGTTTTTAAAACCGTAGATTCGTGTTATCGGAGTAATTACTCACATTTAAAATATTCAAAATGGAAAGAGAAAGCTTTAAAGAATACTCAGAAGCCGCCATAGTGGAGAAAAAGGAGAGCTTTAAGCGACTAAATCTTGCTTCGAGAAACTTCATACGTTTTCGGGCGATCAAATCCAAAGAAGCGGAGTTTTAAAGAATTTTCAAGCAGGCGAGGGACTTTACCGTAAAAGAAATTTCATTTTTCGGTGAGAATTTATGTCGATATAAATTTGTGATTGACTTTTTGTTTGTGTTCTGTGTTCTTTTGGAGAAATGTATGTTCCATGATATTATGTAAACAAAACTTGAATTTTATAGCTCTATTTAACTTCGCATGCGTCGCCTTACTCAAAGATGTCTGTGTATTTTTTGCAATCGGTTTCTCGGGCAATTTTCAATACACAACTGGTGTATTTTAGAAAAAAGCAGGTTGCTGAATTTAAATATCTAAATATTTATTTTGTGATGTTTATGATATAATTCGCAGACACCAGCTCTCTGCGCTGCAATTAGGATAAGCTTATTAAATAAATCGCCAAGCCTTCCGGAAGCAGAAAATCACTGAATTCTGATACGTGTTTGACTCTTTTAATCAAAGGAAAGACATTTTCATTCAAGGAAATATGAGTCATTCAAAAGTTTCGACCATTTATAGAAAATATATTTTGGATTCAGTGGCCATATAAAAACATGTACAGCTTGCTGTCAAATTACATTATGAAATTTGCATAAAGCAAAATTGTGTATTGTGCTTTGAAGAAACTGTGAAGCCTGGAAAAAACTTATTATATATGGCAAAATCAAAGCATTTTTTTAAAGAACCAGCTTTAAGTTATGGAAACATTTCATTTCGATTTGGTCTTAAAATCACGGAGAGATTTTAGTGAATGCGTCACGCAACGTTTATTTACAAAATGTTTGACTGATTCATAGCAATTATCACTAAAGATTTGAAAACTTTAAAAAAATGCCAGATATCCTGAATGCGATTTCCTGTTTATTTAGGGCCTACAAAAAGTTAATGGCAATCCGGGCAGGAGGGGGTATCTGGGTTAAAAATCAAGGTGCGAGGGTGGGTCTGCCTGGCCGGGAATGGGTAAAAAAATCTTGCATCCGTCGGGGGGGGGGGGGGGGGGATTTTTTTCTGGAATAACCCATTTTACACACGTTGCATGCGATGTAGTAACACAGGAATACTAATTCTTTATATTAATTATCAATTTTATTTTTACAGCATGTGGGCCACATGCAGTCCTCGACAGCCTATTTTTTTAAGTAGTCTTTTCAAATGTTACAGAAATAATTCACGGCTTGGAAAATAATAGACGAGTGTGGATTTGATCAGAAATCAATAAATTAAATATTAAAAGCGAGTACAGGACAATTGGTAACTTCAATCAATGCGTCTTAGAGTCTCATGCGCATGACTATAGGCTAAGTGTAGCCTCTTGTTTGAACACGTTTCATAAACATGTCTCCAAAACTTAAGAGAACACAAAGGAAAAGTCAATCAAAAATTGATATCAACATAAATTCCCATCGAAAAATGTGATTTATGTTACCTTTAAAGCACTGGACTGCATGGAAATTCGTTAAAACTCCGCTTCTTAATCCGTAATAAGAACAAGGCATCTCCCCGCATTGCTCCTACATTGATAAAAACGTATAAAGTTCCTCGAAGCAAGACTTTATCCCTGAAAGCTCTTCTTTTTCCACTAAAGCGGCTTTTGAGTATCCCTTAATTAGTATCCCTGTCTTGAGCAGCAAACCGCGAAAAAATGCAGGGAAATAACGACTTTACTGCTCCGCCAGACACTGCGAAAGATCCAACTTTTAAAATGTGCGTGTGGCGTCGCACGGACGTCACACGCGCATGTTTTGCGACGTCATACGCGCCCGCGAGTTTGCCTTGCGCGACTGACACATGTCACGGAGGCGCGCCCGCGCAACATCCCGTTAGCCATGACCATGAAAAATGACGGGCATAGGTTCTATGAGTATGGGACTGCGCAGCCGGGCCTTCGGCCCGGCGAGTGCTCCGCTAACAGTCACACACATAACGATATAAATGGGAGATTAGTTAGACTTAGTCTAACCCACATTTACAGTAACGGACAGACTGAAGTAACATAACAGAGTACTAAGAGCAGAATGCATTTGCACGCGAATCGCAAACCTGTCACAAATTGGAGATCCACAAAGTGAACTCAAAGATAGTTCCTAGAATTCCTTTTGTGGATGTCGAGTTTTTGACAGGTTTTCGGTTCGCGTGCAAATGCATTCTGCTTCGAGTTATCTGTTAGGTTACATCTGCTGGGTACTGTATTTGCATTTTCTTGTAAACGTCGAGTACGAAAAAAAATAACTCCATTATAATTAACGCTTAACAGGCCACCGTTTTACAGCTTTGCCAATAAACGACAAGGCTAAATGATGCAAAGTTTTTGTATCAAAAGAAAGATCCGTGGCCGACCATTTATGCAATACTAAGTTGGATGATCTAGTTCAAAGTTGATGATCTAGTTCTCGTAGCAATTCTTGGAAATATTTTAGTCCTCCACGCCCTGTGGAAAGCTTCATCAATGCCGGCAAATGTAAAGAAATTGTTCCTGAGTCTTGCTTTCTCCGATCTTTCTGTGGTAATGTTACCGCAACAATCCCCCCCCCCCCCCCCTTTGTAAAATGGAACGTGGAGGTATCACTTTGCTTGAACGTCCAATGTGGGCGTTCTCAAAAAAATTATTCCTTAGTTTACGAAACAAGTCGCCATGGTACAGCGCCACTTGATAGAAAAAAAAAATTAAAAAAAATAGCTTTGAAACAAAATTTGAAAGTTTCATTATAAAGTGTCTTATTAGTGTTGCTATGGTAGCCGCTGTCGCTTGAAAACTAGTGACAAATAAAACTTTGATCACATTTCATAAACTTGGTGAAGTATGAAAGCAATCTAAGCATGTCTTCCCTGCGAAGTGTCTATTTCAAAACATACACCCCACGACGAACAAAAAGAAGTCGAGCCTCCTCAATGGCTGAAAACAGCGAGCAAAAATGCGAGAGCCGCCAGATCGAGAGTACAAATTGGAATGTTGAAATAGATCGGTCGATTTTCTCGTAAAAATGAAAGCCCTTCGGTAGCACAAATGTACTTTCCTTTGTTCACTTTTAGTATAAATTATAAATAATAAAAGTTACATTTTTTATTGAATTATCTTTAAAAAGCTTACACCAAAATAAAATATAACTACATGGACTGCTGCTCTCTTTAGTCTTTAGATTTTTGCTTCATCCAGCACGATAAATAACACAATCAAAATTACATTCGAATATAACGTCAAGTAAACAAGTTGAGTGATAGTTAAAACGCGTTTTAATAAACTTGATCTTATTCGGCGTAGATTTACTGAAATTAAAGATGATATATCATATAGATTAGATTTTTAATAACAGTTTTTAAATTAACAACTGTCTAGTGCCTTTCCTTTCCGAAGTATTCAGCAACCTTAAACTGCACTATAAATGACTTTAGTATTTACAATTAAGTGCAACTGTCGACACATCAATTCTAAACTACTTTTACATCAAAGCCAAAACAAAGTTGGCGTTTAGCATTTGACAAATACTGCTGCTATAAGGCATTTTTAATTTTCGAATACGATAAAAACACTCAGCTGCCGAAAAGTGAAAAGAAAATTTATATATCATGTGATACCCATTAATTTTAAGATGTAATGTATATTGAAAGAAAAATCGAGAGTCAGTGGAGGTCTTTTATAAAATATATCGGGGCGGTTTTTTCATTTACAAGAGGCTCCAAGCAGCCTTTACTCATGCGCATGCGTAAGAACGTTTTGTGATATATTTTAAACATGACAAGAAGATGTCCGATATGGAGAAGAGTTACTCCTTTCATTCAGTCATCGTTCCTGCAAACCATGTTGTTAACTATTGAATGTTTTGTAAATGAAGACTGTACCACAATGAAGCCAGTGATTCTTTTAAGTCTTATATATACCAAACGTGAACATAGTAATGTATGTAGGGTTGTAGGAGATGCTGTCGTGTCACTTAAGTAACGCTCTTTTACCGGAAGTGAGAGTAGCCGGAAGTCACTAAACAGGAAGTGTGAATGGCAAAGATATGAACCGGAAGTACACAATTTAAAATATGCGCGCATAAATGTCCATGCAAAATCGTGACAAAAAAAATAAAAACAAGAAAAACGGAGCCGAAACCTTACTCATGCCGCTTCGCGCATGAGTAATTAATTCAAGCTATGTCGTTATGCTTAGGCATGATGTCATAAAATTCGGTTCTCATAAAGCATTTTTGTCGACTCAGTATTGCACGCTTTTCGTTTAGATTGTGTAATGTTCTTTATATCGCACCTGTATCAGGTATCTTTCCAAATTTTCTAGGTTGGGCTAATCGTTGACGACATATGATTTCTTTTTCCCGATAAAACGCAAAATAACGTGAAACATGGCAATTTTTCCTCCCATAAATGTACCTAAGTATTTAAGAATTTTCGTAAGTCCTTGGCGATAATTTTCACTAAAAATAAAGCAGATGCAAGGATTTAAAACATGGTTTGCTTGAGCCATAAAGGAGGCAATAAACCAGAAGAGTTTTATAATCCCGCAGCGGATTTCGATGGTGTTTTCCCAGTCAATGGACATTAGTAAGTAAAAAGTAGAAAAAGGGGTCCAGCATATTGCAAACCCAAACACAATAGCAATAACCATCCTTAGCACTTTTCTTTGTTGTTCCAATCGTTGTTTCTGGACGTTGAATGAACTCTCTAAAACCTTATGTGACTTAAGCTTTAACAGACTGATAGAGTAAAGTATTGTTATCAAGCTAAAAGGAATGAAGCACAAAAAGCTTAAAAGTGTTAACAGGTAATCTCGATTGTCTGAGGTTTTTCCAAAGGTTTCCTTCCATCGTAGCTCGCAGATAAGTTTCCTTGGGTATTCAACAACAACAACAACAACAACAACAACAATTTATTTACAAATAAATTTAAAGGCGATTAAATATAAATAAATAAATAAATAAATAAATAAATAAATAAATAAATAAATAAATAAATAAATTTAAATGCGTTTAAAGACGAAGAGATTTGGGAAAAACATTGTTATAGCGACGATCCAAGTAGTGAGAATAAATAGAAAGCACAGTTTTGAGTTGAAAAATGGGTAACGAAGAGGAAATACTACAGCTCCAAATCGATCCACTGCTATCAGAACTAGGCTCTGAACAGACACACCAATGGAGATATTCGGTAGGAAGTAGCCCAACTTGCAAAATGCCTGACCCAAAAGGTGACTGAAATTCCAGGAGTCCGCATACACTTCAATTAGAAACAACGGAATAATGAAAATGGGATGCAATACATCGGAGATGGCCATGTTAACGATTAAAAAGTTGATTGGTTTTCTCATCGCTTTCGTCCTGTAGACTATTATACCGATGAACGAATTTCCAGCCAAGGAAAAAGCAGCGATTAAGCAATAAGCCAGTGTTGTTCCAATTCTTTCGGCCTTAGGATTGCTCGCGTTTGAGCAGCTCGATGGTTGTGTTTCATTCGTAGTTATGTTTAAGATTGCCGACATGCTGATATAATGATTTCTCTGTCTTCGAAAAAAATTTTTTTTTTGTCCTTCAACTATAAACTGAAGATGCGAAAATAACTTATCTTTTAATTATAATATCACAGATCTCCATCACCCCCGCAGAAGGATATAAAATGTCAAAATGATTGACACTACACAACAGTGATGAAGCTATGTACTACAAACTGCTGATCTTTCGTGTACTTCATTATAGGGTTGCTTTTAGACCGGAGAGCCGAATTTCTGATTCACTTAAGATCGAATACGTCAACCGATCTTTCAAAAGGAGACAAGAGGCTCCAAGCAGCCTTTACTCATGCGCATGCGTAAGAAAATTTTATGATATATTTTAAACATGATAAGAAGATGTCCGACATGGAGAAGAGTTACTCCTTTCATTCAGTCATCGTTCCTGGAAACCACGTTGTTTACTATTGAATGTTGTGGACACGAAAGCTGTACCACAATGAAGTCAGTGATTTTATATATACCAAACGTGAACATAGTAATGTATGTAGGGTTGTAGGAGATTCTGTCGTGACACCTAAGTAACGCTCTTTTACCGGAAGTGAGAATAGCCGGAAGTCACTAAACAGGAAGTGTAAATGGCAAAGACGTCAACCGGAAGTGCACAATTTAAAATATGCGTGCATAAATTTGCATGCAAAATCGTAACACAAAAAATAAAAATAATAATAATAAAAATAACAAGAGGCTCCTAGCAGCCTATACTCATGCGCATGCGTAAGTAGGCTGTACCACAATGAAGGGAATGATTCTTTCAAGTCTTATACATACCAAACATGAACATTGCTAATGTAAGTAGGGTTGTAGGAGACGCTGTCGTGACACTTGAGTAACGCTCTTTTACCGGAAGTGAGAGTAGCCGGAAGTCACTAAACAGGAAGTGTAGTGGCAAAGCTATGAACCGGAAGTGTACAATTTAAAATATGCGTGCATAAATTTGCATGCAAAATCGTGACACAAAAAATAACAAGAGGCTCCAAGCAGCCTATACTCATGCGCATGCGTTAGAAAGTTTAATGATATATTTTAAACATGATAAGAAGATGTCCGACATGGAGAAGAGTTACTCCTTTCATTCAGTCATCGTTCCTGCAAACCACGTTGTTTACTATTGAATATTTTGTAAATGAAAGCTGTACCACAATGAAGCCAGTGATTCTTCTGAGTGTTATATATATCAAACGTGAACATTACTAATGTAAGAAGGGCTGTCGTGACGTTTCAGTAACGCTGTTTTACCGGAAATAAGAGTAACTGGAAGTCACTAAACAGGAAGTGTAAATGGCAAAGCTATAAACCGGTAGTGCACAATTTAAAATATGTGTGCATAAATTTGCATGCAAAATCGTGACACAAAAAATAACAAGAAAAACGGAGCCGAAACCTTACCTCATGCCGCTTCGCGCATGAGTAAAAATAATAATAATAACAAGAGGCTGCAAGCAGCCTATACTCATGCGCATGCGTACGAAAGTTTTATGATATATTTTAAACATGATAAGAAGATGTCCGATATGAAGAAGAGTTACTCCTTTCATTCAGTCATCGTTCCTGCAAACTGCGTTCTTTACTATTGAATGTTTTGTAAATGAAGGCTGTACCACAATGAAGCCAGTGATTGTTCTAGGTCTTATATATACCTAACGTGAACATGGTAATGTAAGTAGGGTTGTAGGAGATGCTGTCGTGACACTTCAGTAACGCTGTTTTACCGGAAGTGGGAGTAGCCGGAAGTCACTAAACAGGAAGTCTATTAACCGGAAGTGCCAATTTAAAATATGCGTGCATAAATTTGCATGCAAAATCGTGACACAAAAAAAATAATAAAAAAAAGAAAAACAGAGCCCATTTTATAACTCATGCCGCTACGTGCATGAGTAAAAATAATAACAAGAAAAACGGAGCCGAAACCTTACCTCATGCCGCTACGCGCATGAGTAATAAGAAGAAAAACGGAGCCGAAACTTTACCTCATGCCGCTTCGCGCATGAGTAATAATCCGAGAGACCGGCATATTGTGGGAGTGATTGCAATCACTATATAAATCTACCTACGAATGGTGGATTTTTCGATAAGTTTATTTCAATAACATGGTGGCCTATTCAATTACGAGACAGTCTGCTAAAAAAGTGGTTATTTACCTTTTTACTCCCAAAGTCAGAAAATTAAATCGCATATAAATATATTATGGTCCCACTGTTAAGTCTATAGATGAATCTCTACACATGAAAGACTTTCAGTGGTACAAATATACGTGACGGGGGTGAACATCGCACATTTTAGGGGTTACATTTCGTGATTTGGTACCACTAAGGCGGCATGTCTTTGAATCGAAAATGCCTGCTTTCCTGCTTTAGCCAGAAAAAATATGCTGACAGGAACAACTTATCAGAGATAATTGGTACCTATGAGGTGTAAAATTTAATGGAGCCACACCCACAAATCGGGTTTCTAGTACCTGTTAGGGACTCCGACAAATAGCCCCGTCGATTTTTTATTGGTTACCCCACCCCTCAACCCCCTCCCCCCCCTACCTACCCCCCTCGGGAATGAAGGTTGGATGACAAGAATGAATTAAAAATTATTGGATGAGGTTGAGCATGATAGCGATAATTATCAAGGCCTCAGTTTGTGTTATCCGCCTCAGCCTTTGGCTTCGGCAGATAACACAAACTTTGGCCTTGATAATTATCGCTATCATGCTCAACCTCGTCCAATAATTGTTTTATTATGCATATTCCTGAGCTGCACTTGTAAAGACAAGAGCGCGCAAAAAAAAGTGATCAATGCACAGCAGACTAACTATTGTCTGTGGGTATGACGTCACTTCTACATATATAAAATTCATTGTCTGTAGGTATGACCTAACAGAAACAGCAAGCAATAATTAGCTGCGTGCTTAAAGCCAATCAAAATCGAGCTAGTGACACCAATGTATAATAATACAATTTCATGGATTGCTCTGTTTAGTCTTCAGATTCTTTGCATCCCCCACATCAATTCAATATTGATCACCCCCGTCAATTCAATCCACCCCCCATCACCCCTGTCAATTCAATATTGACTCCCCCCCCCCCCGATTGTTTTCAAATTATCTTTAAAAAGGTTACGACTAGAATGAAATCAATAGGTGGTTTTCACGTTACATCACGGCGGCCATGTTGGTGCACACCTACAAAAGAATTTTAATGAACTTCTTTTGTTATGGCCTTTGTCATCTAAGTCCCACAGGACTGAAGGTCATGTGAGTGAAATCCATCTCTACGACTACATCGATTGCAATTGCTCTCTTTAATATTAAGATTTTTTGCTTCATCCAGCATAATAATAAACACAATCCGGGTTAAGTAATTAAATCAGAATCTACCACTGACTACAATGAACACAGCCTGTCTCACACATTCAAATCCCGGGGGGGGGGGGGGGGGGGGGTACCCGACAACGTTTTGTACGGGGATGCTCCGCCCCAAGGTCCAAACCCTTACCCTTTCACATACCGATTTTGACAGGAAAAGGTACCCCTTTCATATACCTTTCAATGAAAATGGTACCCCTTTCATATACCTTTCATTGAAAATGGTACCCCTTTCATATAGCCTTTACTTGCGTCTGTTTGATGTATTTTGAAAGGCGCTTTTTATATACTTAAATGGCAGATTTCCCTACCTTTTTTATACTTCAACTTGTGTTTTCCCTACCTTTTCCTATACTTCGTGAAATCCCTACCCTTTCATATACTTCAACCCGTGAAATCCCTACCCTTTCATATACCTCCAGCCTCAAAAAGGTACCCCTTTCGGGCGGAGCATCCCCGTATAGCCCATTATAGGGAGTACCCCCCCTCCCCCCCGGGATTCAAACACAACGTCAAGTAAACAAGTTGAGTGACAAGCAAGGTAAAGCGAGTTTTAATCAACTTGATCTTATTCAGCTTACATTTAATAAAAGTAAAGATCAGTGATACGTTATATGGGCTACAGATATAGCTTTTTTAAACAACTGTCTGGCTTTTCTATTATTCGAAGTGTTCAGCCTCCTAAACTATACTGCATAATGACGTAGTACTAACAATTCAACCTCGTTCCCATGGTTTGTTTTTTTCCCACCCGCAGGAACAATTAAGGAAAACTGTCACCTCATCAATTCTAAACTAGTTTATCAAATCTAAATCAAAGTTGGCAACCGCACAGTGTATTTAATCTGTCATATACTGCTATTATAAGGTATTTTTAATTTCCGAATACGATAAAAACACTCAGCTCTCAGAAAGTGAAAATAAAATGTATGTAAACCTGATTGCAATAACGTTGTCATATCAAAAACCAAATAGCAAAAAAAAAAAAAAAAATCAAATAGGTATTTATTAACCCTGTGATGTAATTTGAAATTCGGCAGATGAATCAGCCTCGAATTGCATCAAAATAACATCAAGATACTGATGCAAATGATTTCTCTCAATAACATGATAACGTATAAACGTCCGTGTTGTGAATGTTGAAACTATGATGATATTTAATTCCTATTTTTTTTGCTTTTTGCATTTTGATATGACAACGTGTATGTATGTCATGTTATACCCATTAATGTTAGATGATATATATATATATATATATATATATATATATATATATATATATATATATAATGAATATTGCTGTGTGAAATAATATATATGAAATAAATCATATATGAACTGCGGAAATGAAATCAAATGAAGAATGATCCTCGCAGTTGTGAACGCAATTTAAGCAATTCCGAAAAGAAGCTTGAAAAAAAAAAAAAATCCAGGACTTCAACGGGGTTGATATTATTGTAACACCGCAAAAACCCAAGGGAGGGGTTGCAACCACTTCCCCCCTCCCCTTACTACGACGGTGGGGGTATTAGTTTGTGTCTTAAGAATAAGCTAATAAGCTAACCGAGCCATCAGCGGCGGGAGTCAAGAAACAACCGATTTCTCTTATACTACTCTGTCAGTAGTAATGCTAGAAACCCGATGTATATGTTACTTATATTATCAGCCGGAAGCGCTTTAATTTGAAGATCTGACAACAAAATCCATTTTTGCAAGGTAAAAGCGAAATGGATAGAACCAAATCCTAAAATTCGGTTTTAAAATCTCTCATCGCGCTAGCAAATGAAAGCGCATTAGCAAATTTTGTATTTACGGGAAAGTCTACTCTCAAACCTTAGAGGACAATTAACCCTCGGACGTACACGCACACGTATACCCCAACCGTGGTACAAGGGGGGGTTGTTGCAACCCTCCCTTGGGTTTTAGCGATGTTGCAATATTTCGGAAATATTGATGTGCGATGTGCGATGTGCTCTACAAGATGAGGTAAAAATTATGGGTTGGGGCGCTGCTGGGGTCCGTGACGTCATCCAAAATGGCCGCCAAGGTGATCGCCATCTTGGATTTTACTAGAAATTCAAAATTATCAGAAAAATGCGACAATTGCAAATATTGTCTGCTAGAGTTGCAAAATAACATACAATCAAACATTTTGATGCTTTTGGTAGCATTTTATATGTTTTTTTCACTGAAAAAAGGTGAAAAAAACGCTTTTTTCGTCAAAAATGGGTTGACCGCTTGTTACTTATGACGTCATATCTCGTTACCATAACAACCGGTTGTGGCCAAACTTTTCCAAAATGTGTCTCAAGGCTAAATGAACAGCTACTGAAAACGGCATGTGCTAACCTTAAATGGTCTTGAAAACATCGGAGAAAAACCTTAAGGGGTGGCAACCACCTCCCCCCCCCCCCCCACACCCCTTGTACGTCCGAGGGTTAATACAAAAGCTATTCTTGGTTTTCACATGACGTCATAAAAATTACAAAATCTAAAGTATACGTCCTTCAAAGCTGTTTCTAACATGATATGTGGATACAAGTGTTATAATCTTTCACAAAAAGTTTCAGGTTTTAACGATGTTTTGCTTCCGATTTACAAAGGTTTTAAATGTGTCACGCAATGCGTCACGCTATTTCAGATAAGCCACGAAAATAAACAAAATTGAATCAGCTGAAAGTTATTGTTTGCATTTTAAGTGCTTATAAGCCAAGTTAATTGAGCTTATAGCAAATACAATATTTTTGGATGTGATTTTTGGTGTAATTAAGACTTTGAATTTTTGGCCGCCATCTTTGTGCCCCTGAGTGGGGCACAAAGATGGCCGCTCCATACATTTCTTACTAAAAATATCTAATACTCGTTTGCCTATAACTCTTGAATGAAATGCTTTTACGCTTCAAAATTTGGCCAAGATGTGTAGTTTTAAACCCTCTACAATTCCATAAACATTTTGGATTCGAAATCTATTTTTTAATGCTTTTGAATTTTGATGTGACGTAAGTGAAAGCCAAGAATAGGGTATACTAATGTTACACTGTTTTCAGTAATACCGTGCCCAAGAGCATCTTTTGCTCACTTTCTTCGAAAGTGTCGTCGATAACACTGGTCAGTTCCGAGGTATGTTTCAGTCAACAAGAATTGAGCAAATTTGAAGTTATGATGCATATCAGTTTATTCAGGAAATATTAAGAATATATTATGATTTTTATCTCAACAATTTCAGATTTGGCCCGATTCTTAAAAAAGTCCGCGTTCTTAATCACTTCCAACCCAGAATTGACTCGTTGAATTTTTTGAGGAAGTGCAACGGAAAGCTGGGTTGGAAGTTACGTAAAGCCCGAAATTATCTTCGTTAACTACTGCCCCGGACTGTCCATCAAATTCACACCCGAGTAAGTAGCCATACCAACTGTCTATGTGAAGAGAATCTGTAGTACTGTAACCAATAAAGACTGTGCAGTTGG
The DNA here is from genome assembly GCA_022457155.1 of Cladopsammia gracilis. Lineage (NCBI taxonomy): Eukaryota > Metazoa > Cnidaria > Anthozoa > Scleractinia > Dendrophylliidae > Cladopsammia > Cladopsammia gracilis. Next base: position 462,121 of record JAJGOT010000453.1, on the reverse strand, counting down.
TACACTGATTTCCACGGATATTGACAAACTCGGAAAAAAGGCAGAATGCATTGGCAGGAGGCTCCACAAACAGATCCATCATTTCCCGCGACACTCTCCAGTAATCTCGGAAGTCCACACCATCGGTTGTAAAATTACAAGTGGCTCGAAAGTGAGTGGAGACGGACTGGATCGACTTCATTCGGGACATTGACAGACGGTACCTGTTCCATTCAGGTGCATCTTGGTTGATTGGCATGTCATGCAGATAGAACGTTTTTCTTTTGAACGCGTCATTGTTTTGAAAGGAGTGAGACTGGATCAGAGTCCATGCCATACCTGGCTCAGAGTCAAAGTCGCAGTAGACTGGGAATGAAACGTTGTTTTGGTCTACAATGTTGTAGAGTCCATTGATTTTCACGTTTTTAAACATCATGATGTCTTTACACGACCGAGGTGGCAGCATGATTTGACATTTGTGTCCGCTGAATCCAGGTGGGCATGTGCAGATAAATCTTCTCTTTGTGACGTCGCACACTTCATGACACGTGCCGCCATGTTGACAGGGGGTGGAGTCACAGCACTTGTTATGACAGGATGGATCATTACAGGTTTGGCGTGGGGCTCCCTATAAACAAGACGTTAATTATTAACCTATCAGGAATGGAATGAAATTTTGTTTAAATATGGTGTCGCAATTTAAGTAAACTATGTCAAGATTGTTTTAAATGCTCAGCGCGGAAAAGTTGCACTGCATTGTTTTAAAATTAAAATTCGCATAGGTTTTGACAAGCAGCAAAATTGCGCTACTGTTTGCGCAAAAAATGCCTGGTGAAACTAACCCTTCAATTGCGATTTTCCACGCCGTTCTTTGCCCCACAAATGTTCGGTAAATTGTACTTGGTTCATCTGTTTCCACAAACCAATTTACTCATGCAAACTGTGTCATTATGTTGTTGAGGAATAATGTAAATGAAATGTAGCCTACGAAACACATTCGTAAATGAAAATGAACGGTAATGAATACCCCGCTGATTAAGAAAGCCCGTGTAAGAAAATTATTAAACACTCACTTCTATCTATATTCATAACAATATTTTGGCATTACCACCAGCATAAATATTGCGAGGATTAAACGAGCATTATATTATAAATGGGATGTGCAGTGAAGTACTTACATTCTTGTCGTAATAAGCCCTGACTATTTCATAATATACAACACCTTCCTTTTGTTTCAGTGCTTTGGGTGTTAGTTTTGCTGTAGCATCGTTCAGCTCACAATTTTCCGTTTTGTTGATTTCGTTGAAGTTGAAGGAGAGACACTGGCATTTCCTCACACACATGTTATAACATTCTTCCCAGATTGAAAAATTGAAAGCTTCAAACACGAAATCATGAAGAGAATAGTTGTGTTTCGTGTTGGCTTTTAGCGATAGAGTTTTTCTCTCACACAATCCGCCAGCACACTGTGAATAAGTATTCGGGATGACAAATAGTATTACAGCAAACAATAATAGAAAATGAAAACCGCGATCCATTGCAAGTATTGCTGCCTTTTTAAACGGAACAAACTTCGCTCCTGTGACTTTGAAAAGTCTTGAACACTGAACTGAATAATTTATTAGACTGTATGGATATAAAGTAGGATGTTAATAACCAATTGTTTGCTTTTTGGTGTTTTTTATTAATAATGCAGTAAGCAACTTCAACATTATTCTTCACCTGGAATGCATTTTACCAAACAGACAAAAAACATATTTTGAACACTAAATGATAAATTCAATTTGTGGGGTATTTTGCGATGGTGAAGGCATTAACTATTTAACACTTTCAAAGCAAACATTCTGACTGAAAAAGTTGCTTTTCGGTAATGAAGTAAAGGATTGTTGACCTTTACTTAAAATAGCATTGAACATAACACTGCATGTGATTCAAATCGCCATCCTGTCTGCTTGACTTTCTCACTGCCAAGAGAAACCAGACTCATGTTCTCTTTACAAATAATTTACCATAGAATACCCAAATAACGCCCATTTCTCCCAAAAGTAACGACCCTTCTGAAAGTGACCACGGCACCTGAAAATAACGGACTCACTAACTCACTCTAGCGCTTATGGTACACCCGAAGAAAGATACATTTGTTTTTAGGAATAAGCTTATGATAAGGAATTAAAGATTACATCAAAGAGTTTTTAGCTTGCCACAAGCCCTTGTAAAGATACCACAAAGATGAACAAGATCAGACGTAGCTGGGATACAAAAACCGATTTATCAAGTGACTTGGGTTCTCAATCAGGAGTAGGATTCACGAAGCCTTCCTAACTTAAGATATATCCTCAGTATTGTTTCTAACAATAGCCTATTGCCATCCAGACATTATAATGTCTGTACTGTTATCAAACACTTCTTAGGATATATCTTGACTTTGATATTGTTTATCTTAATCCCTTGTAAGGATTGATTATTTCTTGTCTGAAAAAGTGAACAGAGATGTTTTGATACCATCAACATCCTTTGGTTATTTTCTTCATTCATTTTCTTCAATACTTGCCTACATTAATTCATTGTAAACTAATTTGCTAAAGTAAGGGGCAGAAGTCTCTAGATATAATGATTTTGATCAATGATATAAGAATGAGAAGTATTATTTTCTTCGAACAATGGCTCCTGGTAGGTATAAAATCATCAGCCCTCTTTCTATTTCAGTTTTCACAGACAAATCATCGATGCTTCTGGAAAGAACAACTTTAAATTAGCAAAGCTTATAAATCTGTTCCTAATACCTTGCTTAGTAAAGGATATATATGTGTCCAGAATGTCGAGCGAGTGTTATATGGTGGTAGGCATACACAGTATGCAAAATTTTTGTACTAATACAAACGTCTCTAAAGCTCAACAAAAATTACTGACTTATGTCCTCGCTTCACAGAAAGACGCTATAACGTTCAAATGTTGCGGTCTTTCTGATTGTAAGGTGTTCTTTCTGGTAGAATCGATGGTTTTTCTCTCCTGGTCAAAATTTCACATTAAATTTAAAAAACTATATACGAGTTAGTCTTTTAACATTGTCTTTAGACACCTTGGGGAAGTTAAGAGACAGTTATCGTAAAAGCGGTCCGGGCGATCTGGTTTGAAAAATAGATTTCGCTTATTTCTTGTGTGTTGGAAGACTTTCACGTACTTATACTAAAACCACAATCCGTTTGTCCGGATCTGTTAAAATTTTCGATTTTTGAGAGATTTCGGTTCTCCCGAGCGAACGCTCGTGGAAGCCCATATCGAGGCTTAAATTGAAGGAAACTTTGAAGATGAATTTTACAAGAACTAACAAACTCTTTATAAAACAAACACCACCATCAGTAATATTATGTCTTACTTAGCTAACAAAGCGACTTTTGTAAACATTGAGTGTGAAACAAGCCCATAGCGAAACTAAAACGAACCCGATATCTCACTGCTTCATGAAACACGCGAAAATGGGTCAAATTCAAACTTTATTTTTGAAAACATGGGGCAGCCTATTTCAACCAAACCAACATAATTGGAAAGAAGGTAACATTGAGAATGTCATTACAGAAAGAAACCTAGCGGTACCTCGCTGGTAAAAAAAATTATAGCTGTGTGAACTTGCCAAATTTTCAAAATATCCAAGTTTTGTCCCATTACAAGACGCCTTGTAGCATCCTCACTCGTACACGGATCTAAACCCATCAGAGATACAGGAGAAACTAATTAAATCGCCTTTTGGTTGAGACAAACTAACTTTCGAGTTAGGATTTCGAATTGGATTTCGAGTTGGATGTAGAGTTGGTTTGATTTCAATCACAAATGTACTCTTGAAATGAAAATCAACTTTATTTATTTATTCTTTCCGTTATCCCTTGGCTGAATATGCATGACCTGAAACAAACAACAGTTTAATCAGTGTTGACTAAAACTTCTTTTAGGTTTATTGCAATGCTAACAAAATAATGTCAATTGTGGGAGATGTGGTGGCCTAATCAAAACGGTTAAGATGCTTGACTCTGATGGTCCAAGCGGTCCGGATTTAAGCCCTGGCTGGGATGACTGTGTTGTGTTGTTGGGCAAGATATTTTTACTTCCACAGTGTCTCTCTCCACCCAGGAGTATTAATCATGTTAATGGTACCAGCAACTGAAAAGAAAAAAACGGGCGAAAACAGAAAAACAAAAGGAAATCATCTGCTATCGCAGACCACGTCACATCAACTGGTCACAACTTTAAATGGGACCACTTTGAGATATTGGCAAAAGGTCGGTCTGATACTCACTGTAAGGTTAAGGAGACTCTACTTATTCAGGAACTCAGACCTACCCTTAACGATAATGTGAGCAGCGAAAAGCTAATTCTTTATTAGTTTGCATCTTTTATATGCAAATTTTTCTCATCTTATGTTATTGTTGTTGTTAATTAGTTACTTATTATTCATTTAAATTTAGTTGTTATTTGTATTCTAAATCATTGCATCATAATGTCCAGTTCGAAGTAAAAAAAAAAAAAGAAGAGTCACGGCCAACAATTGAACCCCAGCCTCCGAGTACAAATCCGGCACCTTAGTCCACGAGGCCAACGAGGAACACATGCCCACTGAGACTAAAGTTTGTTATTTAAATGTAGATACACATCAAAACGCGCGTCTCAATTAGAAAATCCTTTGAGATGGATTTTCCAAATGCGAAACATCTTTAAACTTATTGTTGTTTGTGTTTATATTCGTTTACAACAAATTAGACTATTGTTATCGCTGGATTCACGCTGTTCTTAACATGAATCGTCATCCTGGCTGCTTGACTTTCTTACTGCTAAGAGCAACCAGACTCAAAATCAACTAAAGCCCTCAAGTTCTCTCTAAAAACAATTTACCATGGAATACCCAAATAACGCCCATTTTCCCCGAAAGAAACGTTATAATTTGGACTTTGCTAGCAATTCCCGAAAGTAACGACCCTCTTGAACGTGACCACCTGAAAGTAACGGACTCGCTGATGTTAGAAAACTTTGGAAGACAAACTACATATGTAACTATACAAAAGCAGCCCCGATCAGTGGCGGATGCAGACTTCATTGCAGGGATTGGCGGGGGTGGGGGCGGCCCTGAGATCCATCGCTGCCGATGAATTCTTGTGTTAACGAAGAAATCCAATTTTGCGGTCATATTGACCGTTTTGAAAAACTGTTTTGAAAGTATTTCATTTAGCAGTCGGAAAGTTGTGGCTTCTTAGGACTGCAAATTCCGCAAGTTACAACGGTCGCTACTTTCCGAATTGTACTGTAATGCAAACAGTGCCACAAAAAAGTTCTGCTGAATGAAGGGCTTTTAATTTGAAATATTTACCACTGTAGGGTATTTCAGGCAAAAGTTGGAATCACATTAATAATGAATCACCCTACGAAAAGTTTAATAAAAACTTATTGTTTAATTCTTGTTTATTTATTTCATTTTAACTAAACAAACATTTAGGTACATCGTTGAAATCGCGCTTCAATACTTAAGAGGCATCAGATTTCATCCTTTTTACCTCATTTGATGTTTTCCAGTTTTTCTCACCCTTGCGCTTATGGTACATCCGAAGAAAGATAAATTAGTTTTAGTAGCTCGTCACTTCGTAAGATATATTTTGACTTTCATATTGTTTATATTAATCCCTTGTAAGGATGGATTATTTCTTTTCGGAAAACGTGAACAGAGACGGTTCAGATACTTTCCACATCCTTTGGTTATTTTCTTCATTCATTTCCTTCATTACTTACATTATTTCGAATATTGCACAATTGCAACTACATGAATTCATTGCAAACTTATTTGCTGAAGTAAGGGACAGAAGTGTCTGGATATAATGAATTCGATCATGATATAACAATTAGGCGCTACGGTAGTATTACTCATGCGCAGAGGGGCGTGAGTTAAGGTTTGGGCTCCGTTTTTCTTGTTTTTTTTTTTTTTTTGGTGTCATTAGTGCATGCAAAATTTATGCACGCATATTTTAGTGTACGCGAACTCGCCCCTCTCTCCCCTAGAAAGTTCTTTTTGCCCCCTATTGTCATAAAAAGGCTTCAGGAAGGTTAAACCAATCAGAATCCGTCTACTGCCCATATGCTTGGACTTTAGGGGCGACAAAAGAGAACCCATTGGTCACTCGGAGAAGAATATCAGATTTCAAACAAAATTAATATGGCCGCTTCTGTACATGTACTCCACACTTCATTTTTTGAGTAATACTGTAGCTATTTCAGACGTTCATTTTCCATTACCAAAATGTAAACACCCCTTTCGAGACTTCCAAATGAAAAGAAAATGTCCTTAAGAAGATTTATATGCCTTTAAGTAACAATCCGTTTAAGAAGTAGGCAACCCAAATGCACGGAATGCAGAAAGGTGTGAATTGTGCTATTGTTGAAACCGTCCACCTCATTGGCTAAAACATGAAAATCGACCATAACTTCACGAGGCAGCGCATTTATTTATCTCTAGTTTACTAATCGATTCCCTTTTAGTGAAAACTATTGCGACTTTTAATGCAACAAAAATTATATGTGATGAACATGGAAAATTAGAAGTCTTTCTTGGCCATTGTTTTGGAGTCTCACGATTGGATGAAATCTTGTAACGCAAAAGAAACATCGCTTTAAAATAAAGTTTCAGTAAATTTTATTTCAAAACCATGTTGTCCACAGGTTGACGTATTCTCAATACGAAAATCTAAACATTCTTATCTGGGGAAAGCGAAATGCAGTGGAACAATAGAGAATTGCCTAATTCTTACACGGATTGTTACTTAAAGTGGCAGTTCTAGAGTTGAAAGCGATGAAATCTTCCTTTGAGGATCAGCATCCATTTATCACAAAGTGAGGACATGTCTTCCTTCAGAATTCATACTCGAAACGGCAGATTTTTCTAAGAATTTTCAAGCATTCCTGGCAAACTAAGGCAGAGAAAGTCCATTTACTTTGTAAGAAACATTTCATAGACTGTTTCTTGTGTTATCAGTGGTTTTTAAGAAATATTTCGAAAACTCAGCCACATTCGGTCGAGCAATTGTGCGAGAAATTCGCCATGTGCTAAACAAATTTGCTTGCTTGGCCGACAGTTTCTTCGATGCGATAATTTAACACATTTTGTTCTTGAGACTAAACTAGCAGATATTTGAATAACATTTTCAACTGAGAAAATTCGTAGTCCATTTCCTGTGTTTGTTATTTCAAGAATTGGTCTGAAAGAAAACCAGATTTGCATTTCGCAGTGCTAATTTCCCTCGCGTCGCAAAATCCAAAATGTCTGCGTATTTTTTGATATTTTTATTTTGAAGTTAGTTTTTCAGGCTAATTTTTAAACTCAAACTGTTTTTTTCATTCGAAAATTGTTCAAAATAATTATTCAAGACAGAAATGTTTTTTCAAGTCTGTGTTCGGACCAATTCTAATGCGCATTGCCCAGTTTATTATCGTTAATTGTTTCTCGTCGATTTGTTCAAAGACTGAGAAATCGCTCAGGAGTCAGTCGATTTTAAGTTATTTCGTTGCTTTCAAAAACAGTCTTTTCAATAGTAACAGAAATAAACCACGGTTTGGGAAGTGTTGGTTTGATCGGGAGTCAATAAATTAGTAAATCGATTCAAAGCGAGTACAGAAAAATTGATACCTTCAATCAACTTGTCTTGAATGATCGTGCAATGTGTGTCATGCAAAATTCGTTGAGGGAGGAGATGCGTGACTCGTTTAAAACAAACCATAATTCTTTTTTACGCATGCGGATGGGTATAGGCTACTTGTAGCCTCTTGTTTTCCTCGAACAATGGCCCGGTTGGTATAAAATTAATAGACCCTCATAGTTTTTCTATTTTTCTATTTCAGGTTTGACAGACAAATCATCAATGCTTCTCGAAAGAACAACTTTAAATTAGCAAAGCTTATCCCTGCTTAGTGAAGGACATATAGGTGTCGAGAATGTCAAGATATTACATATGGCGATAAGAAAATCTTGCATACCCATTTTGCACGATTTTTGTACATAAACAAACCTTGGCTAAAGCTTAAAAAAATTACAGACTTATATCTTTACTTCTAAGAAAGACGCTATAACGCTCAAATGTTACGATCTTTTTAATTATAAGGTGTTAGAATCGATGATCTGGTAGAATCGATGGTTTTTCTCTCCTGGTCAAAATTACACATTAATTTTAAAAAATCTATACGAGCTAGTCATATTAACTACATTGTCTTTAGAGACCTCGGGAAAGCTAACACCTGCTTCAGTTTCCTTTGTTTACCTTTAACTTTGACAATTTGTGTCATCCATAATCAAATTCATTTGTTTTATTTAACTCTTTTGTGCTTTATAGACGCTACATTATCATTTTCATTCAAAATTTTACGATATTGAATTTTCGTACTCTAGGTTTTAATCAACAACAAAACACATGGCTTTACAATAGATTTCGCTAACTATATTTTTGAACTCTGTACGGAAATTTTGACTTTGAAACCCAAGAATAACTGAATTTATAGTCGAGTTGCAATGCAATAAAAATAAAGAAACTCGATGAAAGGGGCCCCTATCTGAAGCGTAAAAGTGGAAGTAGACGCCTCGAGGAGTAAAACAGATGATGTAAGCCAATGTTACCAGAAGCAGTAACTTCACAACCTTTTCGATTGTGTTGCAGGTCTTCGTTCTCGCAAACTTTCTGACTCCCAAAGTAAAACCCCCTAATTCTTCAGTAACAAAAGCATATCACAGATAGGGCTAAAGCCACCCCGAATCCAAACAATGAGTAATAGATGCGTTTTCCATTTATCTGGTTAAAATCGTACGAACATATTCTCTGCCGTTCGTCATACACCTAGAAGATGAAGAAAGGCATGATCGATGCAAAAGCGGACAGTGTAATTCCCACACCATTCCATGTCATCGTTCCGATTTTGCGGACCGCAAAGCTAAGTTTCGGACGTGTGATATACATAGCATAAACATATACATATACAGTAATGTTCTCCACGTTTTTCACAATAAGCCTAAGTCTGTAGATGAATCTCTACACATGAAAAGTAGTACAAATGTACGTGAAGGGGGTGAACTTCGTTCCCTTTAGTGGCTACAATTCGTGATTTGGTGCCAGTAAGGGTGCTTGAATGGAACATGACTACGTGCATTTCATCATATGTGTATGTTATTAGAAACAATGAAATCTCACGACATAGCTCCATTGCGAGGAACCTAGAAAGAATCCTGAAGCATATTTTATAACCCAGAAGGACTGCAAAGTGAAGATCTGACAACAGAATCCATTTTCGCAAGGGGAAAAATAGAAATGGCTAAAACTAAATCCTGGAATTCGGTTATATAAACCCTCATCGCGCTTGCAAACTAAAGCGAACAAACAAATTTTGTGCTTACGAGAAAGCACTTCAAACATTAGAGGACAATTACTTAAAAGGCTTCAGGAAAATAATTTAAGTGTGGATTATTGACCTGAAGCTTAAGCGAGGGCATATATCAAACTGTTTTCCGTCATGCCGTGCCCAAGGGCGTTTTTCTCACTTTTATGTAATACCGTGAAGAAATGGACTTCGATAACCCTCGTCAGGTGGACTTATGTTTCAGTCAACAAGGATTGAGGAGGAGGATTTCATCTCCCGCTGCGAAATTCAGATTTAACCATATTCTTAGAAAAAGTCGTTCTCAATCACTTCCAAGCCAGAACTGACTCGTTGAACTTATTGAGAAGGTGCAACGGAAAGCTGGGTTGGAAGTTGAGTAAAGCCCGAAATTATCTTCGTTAACTACTGCCCCGGACTGTCCATCAAATTCACACCCTAGTGTATAGCCATACCAACTGTCTATGTGAAGAGGATCTGTAGTACTGTAGCCAGTTAGACTCGGCGAAAAGGCAGAATACTTCTGTAGCAGGCTTCACAACCAGATTCGTGTTTCCCAGCGACACTCAGTAATTTTCCAATTGCCAGTTTCGTTATAAGGAAGAGTTTTTTTGTTCAAAGCTAGATGCTTCCAAGCCAGTATTGAGTTGTAGAGTTCATCGCTGAGGTGCAGCGGAATGCAAAGTTGGTAGTCTTGTACCATCCGAAGTTATCTTCGTCGGGAATACCTCCAAAAAAGTCACAGCCTCCCATTTCGCCATAAGCGCTGTCGATATGAAGAGTATACATCGAATTGTAAGCACACCATACCGTGCAGTTGGAGCATTCTAATCCATGGATATTCACGAACTCCGTTAGTAAGCAAGTCTCCAATGGTGTGTCTAATAAACTCAAACTTTTCAATGACACTCTCCAGTAATCTTGGTAGTCCACACCATCGGTTGGAAAATTCCAAGTGGCTCGAAAGTGAGTGGAGACGGTCTGGATCGACTTCATACGGGACATTGACAGTCGGTAGCTGTTCCATTCAGGTGCATCTTGATTGATTGGCATGTCATGCAGGTAGAACGCAAAGTTTTTGAATGCACCATTGTTTTGAAGGGAGTGAGACTGGATCAGAGTCCATGCCATACCTGGCTCAGAGCCAAAGTCGCAGTAGGCTGGGAATGAAGTGTTGTTTTGGTCCACAATGTTGTAGATTCCATTGCTTTTCACGTTTTTAAACATCATGACGTCTTTACACGACCGCGGAGGAAGCGTGATTTGACATTTGTGTCCGCTGAATCCAGGTGGGCATGTGCAGTTAAATCTTTTCTTTGTGACGTCGCACACTTCATGACACTTGCCGCCATGTTGACAGGGAGTTGGGTCACAGCATTTGTTATGACAGATTGGATCATTACAGGTTTGGCGTGGGGCTCCCTATAAACAAGACGTTAATTATTAACCTATCAGGAATGAAATGAAATTTTGTTTAAATATGGTGTCGCAATTTAAGTAAACTACGTCAAGATTGTTTTAAATGCTGCGGAAAAGTTGCACTGCATTGCTTTAAAATTAAAATTCGCATAGGTTTTGACAAGCAGCAAAATTGCGCTACTGTTTGCGCAAAAAATGCCTGGTGAAACTAACCCTCAATTTCGATTTTCCACGCCGTTCTTTGCTCCACAAATGTTCGGTAAATTGTACTTGGTTCATCTGTTTTCACAAACCAATTTACTCATGCAAACTGTGTCAATATTTTGTTGAGGAATAATGTAAATTAAATGTAGCCTACAAAACACATTCGTAAATGAAAATGAATGGTAATAAATACTCCGCTGATTAAGAAAACCCGTGTAAGAAAATTATTAAACACTCACTTCTCTCTATATTCATAACAATATTTTTGCATTACCACCAGTATAAATATTACGAGGATTAAACAAGCATTACATAATAAATGGGATGTACAGTGAAGTACTTACATTCTTGTCGTAATAAGCCCTGACTATTTCATAATATACAACCCCTTCCTTTTGTTTCAGTGCTTTTGGTGTTAGTTTTGCGGTAGCATCGCTCAACTCACAATTTTCCGTTTTGTTGATTTCGTTGAAGTTGAAGGAGAGACACTGGCATTTCCTCACACACATGTTGTAACATTCTTCCCAAATCGAAAAGTTGAACGATTCAAAAACGAAATCATGAAGAGAATAGTTGCGTTTCGTGTTGGCTTTTAGCGATAGAGTTTTTCTCTCACACAATCCCCTAGCACACTTTGAATAAGTATTCGGGATGACAAATAGTATTACAATAATAATAAACAATAATAGAAAATGAAAACCGCGATCCATTTGAAGTATTGCTTCCTTTTTAAACCGAACAAACTTCGCTCCTATGACTTTGGAAATTTTTGAACACTGAACTGAATAATTTATATAAAGTAGGATCATGTTAATAAGCAATAGTTTGCTTTTTGGTGTTTTTCTTTTATTATTAATGCAGTAAGCAACTTAATATTCTTCACCTGGAATGCACTTTTCCATACAGACAAAAAAAACTTGTTTTGAAAACTAAACGAAAAATTCATTTCGAATATATATAAACAGTTCGTAGGGTATTTGACCATCAGAAGTACTTTAATAATTTAACACTTTTGAAGCAAGTTTTTAAAAACGGTTGCTATTGTAAGGAAGTAAGGAAGGGATGTTGATCTTCACTTAACCCTCGGACATACACGCAAACTTATACCCCCACCGTGGTAGATAGATAGCCCGCGATGTGCTCTACAAGATAAGGTAAATATTATGGGTTGTGGCGCTGCTGGGGTTCCGTGAGGTAATCCAAATTATAATTCAACACATTGATACACTGCCCAAATATGGTAAAAAGGTTATCGATATATGTTATGTCTACATGACTTATAACCAGCGATGGCGGTAAATTTCGCATTTTGAAGGATGGACAAAAAAGGCGCGAAATTTTCGCGTTGTCGCGGTCGCAGTGATGTTTCTCAGCGTAGCTGAATGAAAACTGGTTCAAAGTTTAACCGCTCGACAAGAAGTGAATAAAAGAGCACAATTTTCGTAAAATTCCTTTGGTAATCCGGCACCTCTGGAATATGATATAGACTTGAAGTTTCCTCAGAAAAGTTTCTGATCTCGTCATTACGGCTGTGGGAGCTAAAAAACGAGCATTCCAAGTTTGTAAACAACGATCGACTCAGCTCGTACTTTGATGTTTGAAAATTTGGTGCTTATGGAAGGGACTAAAAAGCCAAATCAACTACAGGTACGATGTTTTAAACGTTTCTTGTATCCTTTAGCTGTGAATTTTTGTAAGCTTACTGTCCACGCTTCAGTTCTTTTCGCCGCTATGTTTAGGTTCGTAGCCGTGTGTTTGTTGAATTTGTTTTGATTCTGAATTGAACTTTTTAAGATACGAAACACTTGTAACTAAGAAATTCTATGCCATTTTACTGTGTTTTAATTCTTGTAGTCACTACTCCCTGTCCCGTTCTTTGAGTAGACGAAAGCTCTTCGTAGAAACTGTCAACTGATTGTGTACGCTAAATTAATTTTAGCTTGGCAAAAGCACTGGAAAATTTGGACCATTTACAGACTTCATAAAATGTCTATAAATCTTGAATTTACAGACTTGGTACTTTCACCTGTTGAAAACAAAATCTCCGTAAATTCGTTTGACAGACATTTTATATAGTTCTGTTGTCTTGTTCTTTATAAAATGTTTGTAAAATGTTTATAAATTCTAGGAGCTGTAGTGAGAGGAAAGACTTACAATTTACAGACTCTGTAAAATCTACCAACAATGTTTGTAAATCTACTATTTACAAAGATTTTATAATGCCAAGTCTTCTAATATAAAATGTCTGTAAATGGCACTGCGTAATTTTAATTTTAATTCAGTTACCAAATCTCTGTAAATTAATGTGGTCCCGAAGGGGAACATCTAATGACAAACGAGGAATTATAAATCTCTGTAAATTGACACAAACAAACATAATCTTTCTCCGAATCGTCTATATAGCATTGTTAAAGCTATATCCAGTGTTCACTCACATAATCTAAGAAATTCAAAATACAGCCTTTTCGTTCCCAGACCGAGTACTGAAGCAGGCAAACGAAGTTTTCAATAGCGCGGTTCTGTTCTCTGGAACAACTTGCCTTTGAGCGCTAAGATGTAGCTGTTTGAAGCCTACTCTTAGCTCTTTTAAATCATGCATTTCCTTTTATCTAATTTAATGATACTTTATAAAGGATACTTTTTATAGTTTTTAGTATAATCCCGTATAGATAATGAATTTAGTTAGACAACTTAACTTAGTTACGTAATTAATCTGTTGGTGATTAAGGCTCGACGGAAGAGCATGTATTATGAATTGACACCGCGTACGATAAATAAAGTTTACCTACCTAACGGGGCATTATAAAATCGCTGTAAATTAACGCAAACGGAGCATCATAGAATCTCTGTAAATTGACGCAAACGGGGCATCATAAAATCTCTGTAAATTGACGCAAACGGGGCATTATAAAATCTCTGTAAATTGACGCAAATGGGGCATTATAAAATCTCTGTAAATTGACGCAAACGGGGCATCATAAAATCTCTGTAAATTGACGCAAACGGGGCACTATAAAATCTCTGTAAATTGACGCAAACGGGGCATTATGAAATCTCTGTAAATTGACGCAAACGGGGCATTATGAAATCTCTGTAAATTGACGCAAACGGGGCATCACAAAATCTCTGTAAATTGACGCAAATGAGTACAACGGACAATTTTTTTTAGTAAAGTAGGCATTTTACTCGATATTTTAAGTTAGTTTACTTAAAATTTGACTTAAATATTTAATCCAACATAAATGAGTTGAAACAACTCCTTAGGGACTGTGCAATAATTATCAGGAGGGGGGGGGGGGGGGTGGAAAATGGGCTTCAAGTAGGAAAATATTAGGTAATACCACCCTTCTAAAGGAGTGAATTTAGTTATTGCCCCCCCCCCCCCCTCGATCAGTCAGAAATTTTGTATGACCCCCCTCTTCACCCACCTTTTATATACAAATACCCAGCATTTTCTTAGTATACACCACCTGTTATTGCTATGAGGTAATGTTTGTTCCAGACGTGGATATACAGCAATGCTACATGTTTACTTGTTGGACATCCGTATCTGGAACAAACATGACCTCGAAGCAGTGTTCAACAAAGCCATCCGATTCCACTTCTGAATCACTTGATTGCGAATCCGAGTTGCTTGCACTGGAACTCATTTCCTCGTTAACGTTCTCTTGGGTTTCTCGTGGGATACAAGAATGATCACCACGAGCGTACTGGAGAACTCGTTCAACCAGTGTTACTTTACCTCCACTGATCTTAAGACCATGCTGGTTCTTCAATCTGTTGCAATATGATTATCCATGTTGTACTGGCGTATAACTATATTCTACTGTTCAAATGTTGTGGACAATTCAAATTTAAAAAGCCAGAAACTCTTTATCACAATATTCGTCTCTATATTATAGAGATAGAGAAGAACAGATAATCGTATTGAAACAGATTTAAATTGCAGTTCAGCCACAGAACAGATCATTAAGCTTTTCAGTGTGAACCATGAACACTTGAAACAAAATGTTAAGCCCCCCTCCTCTTGAGTGACTTATTTTACTTTTACTTTATGCCCCCCTCCCCCCCTGGAGCGGGAAGATGAGAGACCCTGGGGACGAGGTTGCCCCCCCCCCTCTGGTTTTCCAACCCCCTCTTGATAATTATTGCACAGTCCCTTATTTTGAGAAAATCAAGAGAAAGTCACCTTTTACTGGAACATACGATTAAAAAGTTACTCACCGCAGTGAGTAAGTGCTTCTCACTCAAATTCAAAATATGAGTTAATTCTTAACCCAATAAAGTGAGTTGAAGTGAGTTAAAACAACTCTTTAGTTTGAGTGAACAGTAACTGTCCGACATCTACTCAAACGTGAGTAAAAGCACATACATAAGAATTTGGTTTTATCGACTGAGTCGATAAGGTAAATTAGCCACCGTAAAAAGATTCGAGAAAGCTGACGTTTCGAGCGCTAGCCCTTCGTCGGAGCGATTCAAGGGATTGTGGGTAGTGTGTGGTTTTATATAGTAGGAGGAGCTCCGCCATTGGTGGAAATTTTATGACGTGAAAAACAAATGTAAATTAGTTGAATGAAAAGCGTTCGTTAATTCCGTGCGGTTTGAGAGTGCCGATTCGAAAGATGATTTTTTGTTCTAAGTTTTTACGGCTTTCTGTGTTGTCCTGGTGTAGGGAAACGCCACAGATAGTCATGTGTTGCTTAGAATGGTTAGCAAGATTGAAATGACGCGCGACTGGTTTGGATGCGTCTTTGTCATTTTTTTCAACGTCTCGGAGACGTTCTCGAAAACGGTCGCCCAGACCGAGACGTTGAAAAAAATGACAAAGACACATCCAAACCAGTCGCGCGTCATTTCAATCTTGCTAACCATTCTAAGCAACACATGACTATCTGTGGCGTTTCCCTACACCAGGACAACACAGAAAGCCGTAAAAACTTAGAACAAAAAATCATCTTTCGAATCGGCACTCTCAAACCGCACGGAATTAACGAACGCTTTTCATTTAACTAATTTACATTTGTTTTTCACGTCATAAAATTTCCACCAATGGCAGAGCTCCTCCTACTATATAAAACCACACACTACCCACAATCCCTTGATTCGCTCCGACGAAGGGCTAGCTCTCGAAACGTCAGCTTTCTCGAATCTTTTTAAGGTGGCTAATTTACCTTATCGACTCAGTCGATAAAACCAAATTCTTGTGCTTCACCCCCACCGACGCAGCACCACAGTTTCTCTAGAAACTAACCCCATTCACATACATAAGAGATTGCCGCTTCCGTCGCGAGCGAGAGCGAGAAAAAACGTATCATTCAAAGGAAAAAATATATATTTCAAAATACAAGACACAGCTTAGTTCAACGGCGGTATTACTGTTGTATAAGATATTGTCTCATGTACCATGCATTTGGATCACAAATCTTTACTTCACATGTCAATGAAAAAAGTGAAAACCGATGAGGAACACACAACTGACACAGCATTTTAATATTTTAGCCTTTCCTAAACAGCTCTTGAAAGAGGTGTTTTTAAAGCCTGGATTTACCTGGAACGGAAATAGGAATGATTTCCGAAGAACGAGAGATTCAAAAGAAATGCATTTTAAAGCCGTATGTGAGCTGAAAAAATAATAATGGTGAATCAGAAATAAATAATCAAAGGCAATCATCAATGCAATTTTCCGCTGGGGCCGCTCGGCCGAGAGGTCTTGGGTGCGAATTGATCATGCGCAAGAGAGTCATATTCCAGGCGGGCAGTTCGTGGCGCTTCTTTCAACGAATTTTGCTGCTCGCCTTCACTGGATTTGAAAAGACAACTTGTATTTTGAGCCTTTTTCTCGTTCCACGTTTTCTGAATAAGCTACATGCAATGTTTTTACAACATATCAACGATCGCTATGCATACGATTGCTTCCAACCTACATGCATCGGGCAAGTTCAAGTTAATTTGATCGCCATGTTGGCTAGTTCTTTCATGCTACACCAATTCAAGCGCTTCATTCTTGCCGCCCTTGTGATCCCAAAGGTAAGTAAGCTTACGTTAACAATGTAAACCAGTTTAAATATTATTTTTGGCTACCTGTACTGAAGACTTTCTGCGAATTTCAGGGTTCTGTCTTGGTGACTGTACGGGCTCACAGTCTTCACAAGGGATTTCACGTTGTGTTTTGTTTAATCTTTTGTTTTTGTCCTTGTGTATCGGTACACCAGGACAGAACCAATTTCAGCCTGCTCATTGAATTTTAATATTTCTTTATATCTTGCAATGTACAGTATTATTTTCTTCTTATTTGCTGGGGCCTTTGGCCGTCCATGCTTAGGAAACCATACTCTGTAGGTCATAAGACCATTGACTTGTTAATTGTTGGAGGTAAATTTTTGGAAAAGGTGAACATTGTTCAGTTAATCAGTACCCAGCAAAAATGACAATAGTCAGTTCAGGGACGTATACAAAACATGGACCTCTGTCAGTATAAAGGATGGACTGGGGACAGGGTATAAAACACAGTCTTCAGTTTAAATAAATTAATGGCATTCAACATTAAGTAGCAATGTCAAGACACAAATAGAACAAGAAGGACTGGTCCAAGTCCCAAGCTACGCTGTACTATAATTATGGGATACAGATAATCCTATGTGCTTTTCTTTTGGATTTGTTGTGCATGTGCTGTTAAAAAAATACTGATTACAGTGTAGGCTTGCTGGAGTATAAACAAACACATGCGCAAGCAACCATACTGATGAATAGTGTCGGAACAAGATAAAGATTGGTTTTGTTTGTTATTATTTCTAGATGCTTTGTGGATACTCACGCAGAGCAGTGTTTAAGGTTTGAATGAGCCTCGCCTTCCCCATTCCCTCCCCCCTTCCCTCACCGAGAACTCAAAATGAAAACACTGCTCTTTGCGAGTATCCACAAGGTACCTACATCTAGAAACAATGAAAACAATCAGTATGGTGGCTTTGGCATGTGTTTGTTTACACTTGTATACTCCACTAGACTCTTGTTTTATCCAGTTCCAAAAGACAAGCACATGGGATTGTCTGCATCCCATAATACGTGTAATAGCACACTGTAGCATGGGACTTGACCCAGTCCTTCTTGTTCTACATGTGTCAAATGAAATCTGTGGGGAGAGCACTAAAACTTCACATGCTCCTGCCCCAACAGTACCAGCCAAGAATCGGACTGCATACATTGTATAAAATGCAATGTTGGCAAAAGTGTAAAAAAGTAGGAAGTTAAATATTGATGTTGAATGCCATAATTTATTTCCCTGTTTGCTGTTTTATACCCTGTCCTCAGTCCACAGTCCATCCTTTAGACTGACAGAAAAATTTGGGAAAAGAAAATTGGTGGTACATTGTACGTGGTCCATCAGGTGGTCGATGGACTGGGTCCACAGGGATGGTCCATGGACCCGGGTCCATGTTTTGTAAATGTCCTCAGTTCAGTGTATTTTTTAGTGTGATTATAATGCACGTACCTGTAGTTCACTAACATCATATTGGAAAGCTCTTTGTAAAGAGAAAGGCCCACCAGAAAAGAAAATTTTAATTTGTTGTTGTAGGTACATGTACATGTACATATGTTGATTGATCATGTAGCTGTTGCACTTCACTTATTTTTTTTTCTTTTGTCTGTGTGAGATACATGTAATGTTTGCTAATTAGGATAAAACAAAAATAGAATCAAGGATAGTTTTAAGCACAGCATACATGTACAGTTGTAGCCATCATGTGGGTAAATAGCATCATTAGGAAAATAACTACATGTATTTTTACTTTACAATGGACTGTACAGCCTTACAAGGCTATAAGGCTGTGCTCTAAATCTACATTATTGGTACCAGCTTATAAGTTTTGTGAAAAGCTACATGTTTGTACACTTTCTGATCACCCAAGGTCAAAAGTGACATGCTATGGGCCACTGTGTTGCTAGAGCACACAGCATAATATTGCAAAATTTTACCTTTGGGCAACCAGGAAATCTTTGTTTTTGCACCAAAGTTACATGTATATGCTGAGTACCCCAGATTTCAAGTGTTTGGAGATTTCGGGCTACCAACTATTTTTCTTAGAGCACAGCCTCGGTTGTCTAATACATGTACAGGGATGTATGTAGTCAAAGTATATATATATATATATACATATAAATTCTTGAACTTGATTTGAATGTATTTCAGAGAGCGCTCAACTCTTAGAGGAGCATTGACAATTATAATTAATTGGTTCAAGACTTCAGAAGTTCAGAAGTAGTGCTGTAGTAATAAAACGATGAACTACTTCTGAAGTCTTGAACCAATTAATTATAATTATATACATATATATATACAAACCCGTTTGCAGAAAAAATGACATTTTTAAAAAATAGAAATATATATATAGCTATTGTGTTTGCATCACAAATGTGGTGACAGGCGGTAGATACCTTTTCACAGTAACTACAATGCCCTTTGTCAAGTGTTCATTACAGCCGGCGTCCGTTAATCTGCACTATTGTTCACGGAAAACATTATTGAATAATTTCACAGATTAAATTATTCAATGCCTGAATATAAACAAATGAGCCGCAGACAATTTATTGACTAGAGCCTATGCTTTTTTTGAGGCATTGCGGATAGCAACGATCTTTGTTGGAGACTATGCAGCAAAAAAATAGTGGAAAATAGACGTTCTTGGATACAAATATCACAACAGTTTAAAAAGCATAGTACAAAGATGATATATTTGTTCTCTTTTTCAGCACCTCTTGAGAGTAGGTGTCAATAAGTAACTTAATCATTTCGTGGACGGACTCCATAGTTTGGGTAATCCACATCAAACGTCTTAAGTGTATGCTTATTTTTGGAGTCGTTCACGACCCTTACCGTTATTTTACAAATCCTTTGATTGCAATTAAAAAAGGGGGAATCAATGTTGGCAAATTTAGCGACCTTTTATGTAAAAAATATTTCCTCTGTTCGACGAACTTGCCGCTAAATCAGTGGCTTTTGATATATATATTTTTTAAATTCATTATATCAAGGCGGCAGTACTAACAACCTGAATGTTATGTACAAATCCTTTAATCTTGGTTAAAAAGAAACATGAAAAATCGCCAATAAAGCGGTAAAGGCTACAATAAGCCCCCAATATGTTCTGAAAAAGAGAACAAATATATAATTTTTGTCCCATGCTTTTTAAACTGTTGTGATATTTGTATCCAAGGACGTCTATTTTCCACTACTTTTTTGCTTCAGTCTCCAACGAAGATCGTTGCTATCCGCAATGCCTCTAAAGAAGCTCGAGTTAATAAATTGTCTGTGGCTCATTTGTTTATATTCAGGCATTGAATAATTTAATCCATAAAATTATTCAATAATGTTTTCCGTGAACAATGGTGCAGATTAACGGACGACGGTGTTACCCTCGATAAATAAAGTTGATTATTATTATTATTATTATTATAATTATTTTTATTATTATTATTATTGCATCACCATGGGAATTCCTCTTGATTTGTAACATTCCCATGCATGTAAGAGTGCATGTGGGCATCATAGACATCAATATTACTAACTTCTGCTTATGGACTCCACCTGTCTCTTTGAGGATAGATTCCATAGTCATGGTTTCATTAGCACACAACTCTCTTTTAAAGGCCCAGTATCACCCAAAATGCATTGCGCACCCAATACCTCGATGATTGAATTTAACGCAGTCGAAAATTCCCGAAAGCCAATCACGAGCGAGCTTGTCATTTGAAAACAAAAACAAACGACCGCAAAGCCGAATGGGTGATACTGGGCTTTTAACCCAGAGTAGACTTTAAACTATGCATGACTCTGTGTTGTGTAAATAGATGTACATGTACAGGAGCATAAATTGCACTGGTCTTATGTCTTGCATGTATAATTATGATAGACATTGAATATAAAGCAGTTGGTTTCAAATGAAACTGTGGTAATGAATTGTGGGGAGTGAAACAAAACGTTAGTGTTATCAGTCATGTTGATAAAGTAAATTGCTACCATAAAAGAATAAAAAAGGTACTTTTTTAGTGTCAGCCTTAATTTACTTTATCAACAATTCAGTTGATCAAACTAATCTACATGTAAACAATGAAACAACTGACATTATTCTTCTAACAATATTTTTTTTCTAATTACAAAACAGAACAACAGGGTACACTGTAGAAGATACATGTACATGTAGTGATGATGATTGCAGTGACACTTTGCATGACAACACTCAAGTACAGTGTAAGTATGTTGTTGTGAATTAAACCCTGAATAAATAACTACATTGTACATTATTACCAGCAGGAACACTGGGAAACTAACACACTTTAAAAAAAAGTAAAACAGGAAAACTCATTTGTAAATTTTTGAGAGCTTGAGCATTTGCCCTCACTTGTGGAAACTTTTTGTCACTGACTTGCTGATATTTGAAGTCCTGGGTCAAACAGTTTTTACTTCCCAAGTTGTTCAAGTGTTAACTTTACCCTTGCAGTGCCTCTTTGCACATTAGGAGTAAATGAGTACTGCCACATTACCAGACAACATGCAGAGTCTTATTTGTGATAATGGCATTCCAACCAGAGCAGTAACAGCGTATTTTAATCTAGAGTTTGCAGAATTCCTCTGGCTTTTGTTTTATTATTTTCATCATATGATGCTCTACTTTTTTTAACTTAATGATAACCAATATGACTCCCTGTACATAGATTAATTCCTTGTGAAAACACTTACCCTATACTGCCAGTCAAAAATGTTATTTTTCTGGTTCATAATTTATAGACTGAGGACAAAACCAAGGATAACAAACAACCTGATGCTGTTGAAACAGAATCTAGTAAGTTAACACATTTATATATAAATGGGATTGATATTTGTGGCGATTAGAAACAGGGAATTCAGGTTGAGGGTTTCGATGCGTTTGTTGAAAAAGCTGATTTATCGTATTGCAAGGTCACCCGTTACCAGGCAGGTTGTAAAACAAGAGCGCTGGTTCTATAAGCCTGTGCTCTGAGAAAGATTGCAGGGAACCGAAAGCTCTGAACCTGTGAAAACCAGGGTGCCCAGCATTGTGAGTTTTACAATGTATGCAAAAACATAGATTTCCTAGTTGCCTCAGAGCAAAAGTAAGTTGCTAGGAAACGCCAGGCACTGCTAGAGCAAAGCCCAGCTCTTGTATATCACAAAACCTTAGGTTTTCGACCTACAGTGTGTACAGTGTAGGACATGGCTACATTTTCCAAAATTTTGAAAGCTAGTGTGAGACTAGTTGGTTTGATGGAGGTCTCCAACTCATTATTTAAATTATAAAAAAAATACATTCTGACTTGCATGCATTATTTTGTTTCCTTTCAGATTTCACTATCCTCTGCATCAATTACTGCATTGTTTTTTTCTGAAGGCCAAGAAACTTGGTTATGTAAAGTAATGAATTTATATGTATGACAAATACAATCTACATATGGAAATATTATTGAAAGGAAGTTTATAATACATGTTAGGCTAAGACAAACATTAATGTTACAGTTTATTATAAGTGATTATTTATTTAGAATCCAATCAAGATAAGTGAATATTAAGTGAGAATTTATTTTAAAAATGCTATACAGTATTGTAGTGCTATTTTCATGAAAGTACAAACGATGAATTTAATGTCCTATTAAATGTCTTTAATTTTTTTATAGAATTATCTCCAATGTATCAGACCATTATGTGTGTTATACACTTTTTTTAATTAAATTATAGAGATTTAGAGAACAAAATTATTGTAAAGAATTATTAGATTTACCTTCTAAAACAATCATTATTTGGAGTTTTTCTCTCTGAGATTGTCTTTGATTGGTTTCTTTGGGCAGCTTACACGTAATCGTATATCAAGATTTAACACATTGAAATATATCTTAATGAACACCTTCATGTATCTTTGTTGAAATTTGATTGTACTGTATAACAAGACTTGAGCTACTGTATGTTCACACTTGGTGCCCAAGCACCAGTGCCTGGGTGGCACAGAATGGTGTTGTGTTCACCCACTGGTCACTCATCAGACACCATTTTGAAACATAAGCATAGCAGGGAGTTACATTGTATGTTATGTAATATATCAAACACGAGGAACAGTGTTTCATCAGATTTCCAAACACCGAGAAGTGGATTGGAAAAACGAGGTGCAGCCGAGTTTTTTTAAACCACTTCAAGGTGTTTGGAAATCTGATGAAACACTGTTTCGAGTGTTTGATATAGCTTCTCAAACTGATCGTTAAATGCGGAGAAAACGAAGGAATAAAATCGCCAAAATCTATGCAAATTAAGAAACGATTTCAAAACCTCCTTCACGGGTAGTGATTTCCTTTGTGTTCTCGTCGTGAATTATTAATGAGTTTGAGAAGGGTATATAAAGCAGTGGATTGAGGGTCAAGTGCTTCTAAAGCAACAAAATATTCATTTACACAGAGCCTGTGCTCACTTAAGTGCCCGATAATAAATTCTCAGGTGCCAAGTGTGAACTGAGCCGTACTGAAGACCTTTTAATTTCACTTTATACAATTTATGACTGGTGTTTAAAATCTTACATTTTAAAACACTTACATTCCGCTGCCATTAGTTTTATTTGAACTTCAGAGTTATTAAATAAAAGGCAGTAAAGTTGTTCAATCCTTTTGTTTGACTAGCAAAATTTTTCTTTCTACAGCTAGATTTTATTGAGAGTAATGTAGACATTTTGCAAGAATTTATATTTGCAATAAAATTTTAGAAATTTACAGACATTATATGAATTTCTCTGTGACATTTGTGTGGTTAATTTGTGGACATTTTACTAACATTTTATGCAATGTTCCGTTTACTTTTTACAGATATTTTAGTGAGATTTTATGCTATGCATTCTAAACGCGTTCCTTTTATACACGCTGATTTTACAGAGAAAATGTGGACATTTTGCATAGATTTAGTGCAATAAAATACATACATTTTACAAACATTGTATGTACTTTTCCGTGACATTTTGTATAGTTTTTTGTTTACATTTTACAAACATTTCATTCAGTTTTTATGACTCACTTTTTACAGAGATAATAAGGAGATTTTATGTTTACTGGTTTACAGAGATTTTTTCTCGTACCATTTTTACAGAGAAAGTAGAAAGATTTTACAGAGATTTGTTGTTGTAGCATAAAATCTCTGTAAATTTTACACAAAATTTACAAGAAAAACATCAAGATTACATACATATTTTATGCGATCTTAGTGCAGAAAAAATGCTGTATTTTACAGACTTTTTACGAAGTTACAAAATCTCTGGGAATGTGCACGTTTACAGAGTTCGTAATTTACAAAGGAAATGTAGACATTTTACAGAGATTTAACTAACTTTAGTGAAGTCTGTAAGTGGTTCAAGTTTTCCAGTGAAGTTTCGGCATTCACTGCTTGTTGTTTAAGAAATGGTGCGAGGTAAAATATTGTAGTTAGCCTTTTTACTTAATGAAAGATTGTATATCTCAATGACTTTTTTCTCGAAACTGTGATTTGTTATCAATGTGTTGAATTATAAAACAGTTCAAGCGTTCAAGCTTGCACAATATTGACAAAGGCGCCACTTTCATTCATGAACTGTGTGATGTTGCAAGTTTCGCGCGGTAAAACATCTGTAAGCTATTTTTTTAAATAAAAGGCTTGTCGGCGATATTTTTTCTTCAAACTCTGCTTTGTTATCAATGTGTTGAATTATAAAACTATTATAGCGCTCAAGCTTGCGTGATATCGCTTAATACTTAGCCGACGAGGCTATAATAGTTAAATGGCCGCCAGGACGGCCGCCATCTTGGATTTTACTAAAAATTCAAAATTATCGGGAAAATGTGGAAATTGCAAATATTGTTTGCTACAGTTGCAAAATAGGAGGGGAGGAGGAGGCCCCCAGATCCGTCGCTGCAAATGCATTTTTTGTGTTGACGACGAAATCCAATATTGCAGTCATTTTGACCCTGTTGCAAAAATGGCTTTAATGTATTGCAGTTTAGCCGTCCTTAAATTGCGGCCTCTTAGGGCTGCAAATTGCGTAAGTTACAGGTGCCGCTACTTTCAGAATTCTACTGCCATTCAAACGCAGAGTCACAGAAAAGCACCGCTGAAGGGATTTTAATTTGAAATATTTATTAATTAATTATTAATTATGAATCACCTTACGAATAGTACAATAGTCGTTAAATTCTTGTTATTTTTTAGTTATGATTTTAACTAAAGAAACATTTAGGTACATCATATAAAGTGCTTCGATACTTCAGAGGAATCAGTTTTCACCCTTTTGACCTCATTTGATATTTTCCAGTTTCTTACCTTTGCACTTATGGTACACCTTAAGAAAGATAAATAAGTTTTTATTAGTAGCTCGCCACTTCTGAGGATATATTTGGACTTTGATATTGTTTATATTAATCCCTTGTAAGGATGGAATCTTCTTTCCTGAAATTGGCAGTTACGCAGCTCGTACAAGTTCTTCTCTGATTTGCTGAGAAAACAATATAACAAAGAACACAACAATGGACCCTAGCCCTAAAAACAATAGAGCTGCGTGATACATGTATCCAGGTCCAATGAAATTAGAGGTTGTAATGAGCTGCGTGGTATCTGTTTAAAGCGGCTGTTCGAGAGCTAAAAGCGATGAAATCTTCGATCTCCTTTGAGGATCAGCATGTTATAACATTCTTCCTAGATCAAAAAGTTAAAAGCTTCAAAACAAATCATGAAAAGAATAGTTGTGTTTCGTGTTGGGTTTTAGCGACAGAGTTTTTCTCTCACATAATCCACTAGCACAATGTGAACAAGAATTCGGGATGACAAATAGTATTACAGCAAACAATATTAGAACACATAAAAACGTGATCCATTGCCGAAGTATTGCTCCCTTCAGTTAAACGGGACAAACTTCGCTCCGATGACTCTGAAACTCCTTGAACATTGAACTGAATAATTTATAATACAGTGTTTGTTTGTTTGGGTTTCCGTAAAAATGCTGTAAGCAACATCACCTGGAATGCACTTTTTCAAACAGACAAAAACATGTTTTGAAAACAAAACCAAAAATTCATTTTGAATATTAAAAAAAGCAATTCGTAGGGTATTTTGCCATGGTAAAGGCATTAACTATTTAACACTTTCAAAGTGTGAAAAAGGAAGTGTGAAAAATAAATTGAATAGCATAAATGTAAACGAAGGCGCAAACATGCAAATAGCAAATAAAAGAAATCCGCGGGGAAAACAAAGGTGAATTAAAAGGAGTCCATAAACGCGAAAACGAAGAAACAGAAATCAAACAAATGTCCGCAAATATTATTTAATAATGTGACGAAACGAAGGCATAAAAAAGAGACACTGGGGCGCAAACAAAAGCCAAATCCCTAGTAGATATGCCTACAAAGTCGGGATAGGAAAATACCAACGAAACGAAATAAACCAAAAAGAAGTTGGACCAACGCTAAAAATGCCGACGTAACCAAAATTGTAACCAAATAGGACGCTAACGAAGGCCAAAGAAAACTAATTAAAGCCAAAATATGCGTTGCACACAACAACATAACCAAATCGCATAAAGCGGGGGAACTATAGAACACTCACGTAAATAAATTTAAGCCAAATGTACGTAGCGCTAGAAGCACCAACGTAAAAGATCCGTTGCTAGGTCAGACGTTGAACGGGCTATAAAACGCTAACTTAACTAAAATACCAAATATACGTTACACAGACGCAAGAAGCGCCAGCATGAACTAAGGGTCCAGGTATATATTCCACAGACGTTGAAAGGGGCCAATGCAGACAAGTTTAAATGAACTATACGTGGCACAGACGCGAAAAACGTCAACGTAAACTAATAAACCAAAATATACGTTACACAGACGGGAAACGCCAACGTAAACGAATTAAAGCTAGATATAAGTTGCACAGGCGTGGAAAACGCCAACGTAAACACACAATGTTTATCCAAGTAAACGTTGCACAGGCGCGAAAGGCGCCAACGTAAACTAATAAACCAAATATACGTTACACAGACGCAGAAAGCGCCAACGTAAACGAATTTTAGCTGAGTATACGTTGCACAGACGTAGAAAAACGCCAACGTAAACAAGGTTTTCCCAAATATACGTTGCACAGACGCGAAAAGCGCCAACGTAACCTATAATTAACTATTATAGCGCGAAAGCGCGCGTGATATCGCCTAATACTTAGCCGACGAGGCCGTAGGCCGAGTCGGCTAAAATTAGGCGATATCACGTAAGCTTGAGCACTATAATAGTTTTATAATTCAACACATTGATAACAAAGCACAGTTTTAAGAAAAAATATCGCCGACAAGCCTTTTATTTAAAAAAAAAAAGCTTACATATGTTTTACCGCGCGAAACTTGCAACATCACACAGTTCATGAATGAAAGTGGCGCCTTTATCAATATTGTGCAAGCTTGAACACTATAACTGTTTTGTAATTCAACACATTGATAACAAATCATAGTTTCGAGAAAAAATTCATTGAGATATACAACCTTTCATTAAGTAAAAAGGCTAACAACAGTATTTTGCCTTGCACCATTTCTTAAACAACAACAGCGAATGCCGAAACTTTTGCTAAGCTAAAATTAATTTAGCGTACACAATCAGTTGAGAGTTTCTACAAAGAGCTTTCGTCTACTCAAAGAACGGGACAAAGTAGTGACTACCAGAATTAAAACACAGTAAAATGGCATAGAATGTCTTAGTTACAAGTGTTTCGTATCTTGAAAAGGTCAATTCAGAATCAAAGCAAATTGAACTAACACACGGCTACGAACCTAAACATAGCGGCGAAAAGTCGGAAAGAACTGCAGCGTGAACTATGTCTTACAAAAATTCACAGCTAAAGGATACAAGAAACGGTTAAAACATCATACCTGTAGTTGATTTGACTTTTTATTCCCTTCCATCAGCACCAAATTTTCAAACATCGAAGTACGAGCTGAGTCGATCAACGTTGTTTACAAACTTAAGCTAAATCGTTTCTTAGCTCCTACAGTCGTAATGACGAGATCAGAAACTATTCTGAGGAAGCATCAAGCCTATATTATATTCCAGAGGTGATTACCAAAGGAATTTTACGAAAATTGTGCTCCTTCATTCACTCCTTGTCGAGTGGTCAAACTTTGAACCAGTTTTCATTCAGCTACGCCAAGAAACACTGCGACCAGTACCGCGACCGCGACAACGCGAAAATTTCGCGCTTTTTTTGTCCAATCATGTGAACAATACTTTTTCTCTTTTCTTTCCTTCTCTTTTTTCTTTCTTTCCCCTTTTTTAACTAATAGTTCACGCACTTTTTCGCCCCAAAACACGAAATTGCAGCCAACAGTCATTTTCACTTTCCTTCAAAATGCGAAATTTACCGCCATCGCTGGTTATACGTCATGTAGACATAACGTATATCGATAACTTTTTGACCATATTTGGGCAGTGTATCAATGTGTTGAATTATAAAACCAAATATACGTTATACAGACTGTAGTGTTGTGACATCTGTCAATCATATGAGCACGCGGTCGAGAAGAACTAGTACTCTTGTAGTCGGTGCGAGCATGGAGTCAATAAATCAAAGTTGCGTTTGACTTACGGTTGTCTTTACTTGAACGGTACGACACCACATCTGGCGACGAGGACCCACGAAGCGTGTCCAGAAAGAAACTTCAAGTCCCAAAGCGCGGACAAAGCAATTTAAGTCCCAAAGTGCGGACAAAGTAACTCAAGTCCCAAAGCGCGGACAAGATAAACTTGACAAATATTCGACAACATGGCAGTCTCGCTCCCGGCTTTCCCGGCTTTCCAAGTGCATCTAGACGGCAATGTAGGCCCCAGGTGGAAAAAATGGCTGGCCAGATTCGAGAATTTAATTGTAGGAATGGGAATCAAAGACGAAACACGAAAACGTGCTCTTCTGCTACATTACAGCGGTCCCGAAGTCGACGAGATTTTCGATACGCTTGAAGACACCGGCGAAGACAAAGATTACAAAACGGCCGTCGAAAAACTTACCGCCCACTTCAATCCCCAAGTCAACACAACTTACGAGGTCTACAATTTCAGGAAAGCTCAGCAAAATGAAGCCGAGAGTTTGGACAGTTACCATACAAGACTCAGAACTCTTGCTAAGACCTGCGAATTTACAAACGCCGATAAAGAAATCAAGGAATAAATTATTCTAAGCTGCAAGTCGAACGCACTGAGGCGGAAAGCACTACGTGAAGATCTTGATTTAACTGCTCTCTTAAAAGCTGGAAGAGCCCTCGAGCTCAGTGAAACGCAGGCTAAAGAATTGGAGAGTGACAAAACGACGGTGAACGCCATAAAGCACCAGAAAACGAATGAAACTCGTTCAAAGAAAGGTTGTCCCAAAAATCGCCGACGAGAGCAACACAGCGAATCACGCAGCCCGTCACACAAGGAGTCACGCAAGTCCAATGAGTCATCAAAATGCAGACAGTGCGGTGGCGCCTACCCCCACAAGGAATCCTGTCCTGCTAGAAACAAGAAGTGCAACTCCTGTGGCAAACTTAATCATTTTGCTAGCGTTTGTAGGACAATTCCACCCGGTTCAGTGAAACGCGTGACGGATGAAGACACAGACGAGGAAGATTACGTGTACGCAGTAGGAGAGAAGAAACAGCCCATGTGCAGATTGGAGATCGACGGACAACACGTAGAACTGATGCTGGATTCCGGAGCTTCAGTTAATCTCATCGACGAAGTCACCTACCAAAGAATTTACAAAGGCAAAGCAAAAACCCTAGAACAAGCCAAACGGCGAATTTTCTCCTATGGATCACCCACACCCCTACCTCTGCTAGGAACTATTCATGCCAAGATAACTGCAAAATCCAACAGCACATCAGCAAACCTGCACGTTGTTAAAGGCAGCTCAGAAAATCTCCTAGGATACGACACTGCTGAAAGGCTAGGACTCTTGAAAATCATCAACCAAGTCGGAATCGACAAGACTAGTCCCCAGTACCTCGCGAGCGGAGAGTTTGAAGATCTGTTTGGCGGCATCGGCAAAGTGGAAGGAAAGGTAGTCAAGCTCCACATAGACCCTGATGTGCAGCCCAAACAGCAACCACACCGCCGAATCCCTTTTCATGTACGGCAAGACGTGGAAAAGGAGTTGGAGAGACTAGAAAGCTTAGACATCGAAAAGGTGACAGGCCCAACTCCATGGGTGAGCCCCATCGTAGTGGTTCCAAAGAGTTCTGGAGAAGTCAGAATATGCGTAGACATGCGAGAAGCCAACAAGGCAGTAAAGCGTGAGAAGCACCTAATGCCGACCATAGATGATCTGGTCGCCGACCTGAACGGTGCAACCGTCTTCAGCAAACTAGACCTCTCCTCTGGATACCACCAACTTGAGTTAGACCCAGGGAGTCGCCACATCACGACATTCAGCACTCATGTAGGGCTGAGGAGGTACAAACGTCTGATGTTCGGAATAAACGCGGCATCAGAGATCTTCCAGAATGCAATCGAAGAGATACTCACAGGCCTACCGGGATGCAAAAACATTTCTGACGACATAATCGTGTTCGGAGCGACACCGGCAGAGCACGATCAGAACCTCCATGGTGTCATGACCAGACTCCAACAACATGGCGTACGTCTGAACAAGGAGAAGTGTAGTTTCTCAAGGAGTGAGGTTAAGTTCTATGGTCACATTTTCAGCAGCGAAGGAGTTAGAGCCGATCCTGGGAAAATAGAGGCGATCACGAACATGAGCGAGCCAGAGAATGTGAGCGAAGTCAAGTCGTTGCTAGGAATGGCTCAGTACGTTTCCCGCTACATCCCAGAGTATGCTACAATAACGGCACCGTTACGAGCTCTTACCAAGAAGGAGACGCCTTGGCAGTGGTCAGACGAACAGCAACAAGCGTTTGACAAACTCAAGGACAGTCTGACTAAGAATCATGTCATGTCATACTTCAACCCTGCTCAGGAGACCGAGGTGATAGTAGACGCAAGTCCTGTCGGTCTTGGAGGATTACTAGCACAGGACAACAAGGTTATCAGCTATGCGAGTCGAGCGCTCAGCGACGTGGAGTCCAGATACTCACAAACTGAGAGGGAAATGCTAGCGATCGTGTGGGCTCTGGAACATTTTCATCTTTACCTGTATGGATCTGAGTTCACAATTGTGACGGATCACAAGCCACTCCTAGGCATCTTTAACAGTCACAAGCCCACTTCAGCTCGCATAGACCGATGGAAGCTAAGGCTGATGCCTTACAACTGTCATCTTGTGTATTGGCACGGAAAGGATGCCGAGAACCCGGCTGACTTCATGAGCAGACACCCCAACCTCCAAGCAACCGCAGAGAGAAACGTTGCCGATGAGTATGTAAACTATGTTTGCACCAATGCTGTACCAAAGGCCATGACACTTCAAGAGATTAAAGTTGAGACAGAGAAAGATTCCACACTCCAGTCACTTATCAAGGCGATCGAGACAGACCGTTGGACTGATCTTGAGATACTAGACTACAAAAGATTCAAGGACGAGCTACTGGTTTACAGTGGAGTAGTACTGAGAGGCAACAAAATCGTTGTCCCAAGCAAGCTGAGAGACAGAGCCGTAGAGCTGGCGCACGTGGGACATCAAGGAATCGTAAAGACAAAACGCCTAATCCGTGAGAAAGCATGGTTCCCTGGGATAGACAAGATGGTCAAGGACAAAGTCGATAACTGCCTAGCATGTCAAGCAGTTACTCCAAGCAAGTCGTCGCGAATTGAACCTTTGCAGATGACGCCGCTCCCTAGTGGACCATGGAAAATGCTGGCGATGGATTTCCTTGGACCATTCCCTTCTGGTGACCATCTTCTAGTTGTCATTGACGAATACAGCCGCTTCCCAAAGGTAGAGATTGTCAAGTCCACATCAGCTAAATCTGTCATCCCGAAGCTTGACGCCATATTTGCAAGGCAAGGAATCCCTGCCGAGCTGAAGACCGACAATGGTCCCCCCTTCAACGGAGTTGAGTTCTGCAACTTTGCGAAGTACTTAGGATTCCGTCACAGAAAAGTTCAACCTCTTTGGCCGAGAGCCAATGGCGAGGCAGAACGCTTTATGCCAAATATTGAGAAGTGTGTGCTAACTGCTGTCGTGGAGGGCAAGAATTGGAAACAGGAACTGTACAAATTCCTCAGACAGTATCGTGCGACACCTCACACAACAACAAACGTGTCCCCAAGTGAAGCTTTGAATGGAAGGAAACTCAAGACCACCCTGCCAGAAATATCACCAGCACCAGCTAGTCAGCTTACCCTGCAGGAGACTCGGAAGACTATGGCAGAGAGAGATGCAGAACAGAAGTCAAAGATCAAGGCGTACGCAGACTTGAAACTGGGCGTGAAACCAAGCGATATCAAACCAGGAGATACAGTGCTTGTGAGACAACCAAAGAAAAACAAACTAAGCACCCCTTTTAATCCAGAACCCCTTGTTGCAGAGGAGAAGAAAGGATCTATGGTTACAGCTAGCGACGGTTTCAAATCCATAACGCGGAACTCGTCCATGTTCAAAGTCATCCCGAGAAACCTGAAGGCCAAAGGAGAACGCAGGGAACAGGAAGAACCAGAGTACTTCTCAGCACAGCAAGCCAAAGTCACGACACAGGACAAAGATCCAAGCCTTCCAAGCGGAAATGACGGCGGCCTGCGGAGGTCACAGAGACAAAGGAGACCCCCAGCGAGGCTCGCAGATTTCGTTCAAATAATCTACTAGCATAGACACTGAACACTTTAAGAGACTCGTAATTAGAAGGCATGCTTATAGTTTTGTTGATGTTATTGTTAACGCTATTCGGTTCAGTTAACGGATATACATGATTGTAACTTTATTATCAAGAAGGGGAGAGATGTAGTGTTGTGACATCTGTCAATCATATGAGCACGCGGTCGAGAAAAACTAGTACTCTTGTAGTCGGTGCGAGCATGGAGTCAATAAATCAAAGTTGCGTTTGACTTACGGTTGTCTTTACTTGAACGGTACGACACCACACAGACGTAATATATATATATATATATATATATATATATATATATATATATATATATATATATATATATATATATATATATATATATATATATATATATACATAGACCAAGCCTAACAGCGTCGCACTTTGAACAAGCTTAACTAAGGTGAAGCTTAACTAAGGTGAAACTTAACTAAGGTGAAAGGTTGGAAGCACAAGAATTAAGATCGACGAACGGGCTATTTTCAATTTTAGCAATTCTCAAAAACAGTATTACGCGACCGTCTGCACAGTACATTTTTATAGACCGTACAAAAGTTCACAAAAACAACTTTTCTCTGTCTAGAACAAATAGTACCACTAGTTTCCGAATAAAATACAGTTTATGTTTGTCAAAAATTGCCCGAGAAACTGATTTGAAAATCAAAAATAGCAAAAATACACAAACATATTTGCATAAGGCGATGCGAGTGAAGATAGAACTGCACTATAAAATCAAAGTCTTGTTTTGTTTCCATAAAATCGCTTTTCAATCTATGTAATAAATGAACAAACACATAAAAATGGACAACACAATCTTCTTTCGAAAAAATTTATTCAAATCTCCATTAGTTTACGTTTAAAAGCAAAACGCGTACCATTTAATTGTAGCTCATCGAGTTCAAGCTTTCTTCGATGAAATTCAAGAGATCGATACAACTAAATTTAGGGACGTTTTAAAATCAATTCTCCAAAACTAACAATGACACTAATAAAAAGTCACTCACAGATTGATATCAACATAAATTCTCATCGAAAACTGTAATCTGTTTTACCTTTAAGTTCCTCGCTTGCTTGGAAATTCAAATCTCCGCTTCTGGTCCTGAAATCCGTAGAAAACAAACATCTCCCGCATTGATAAAAACGTAATACATGAAGTTCCTCGAAGCAAGATTTTATCCCTGAAAGCTCGCCTTTTTCCACTAAAGCGGCTTCTGAGTATACCTTAATTAGTATCCCTGTCTTGAGTAGCAAACCGCGAAAAAATGCAGGAAAATAACGAGTTTAATTCTCCGCTAGACACAAGAAAACAACTAAAGTGTTTACCGAGCTCACGGCTGTGTGGCCGTGCGAAAAACGAAATTGCTAAGATTCCGGATGTTGTCCAACACGGGCGGGCACACACGCGCCCGCGAAACATTCCGCTAGCCATGACCATGAAAAATCACGGCATAGGTTCTATGAGTATGGAGCTGCGCAGCCAGGCCTTCGGCCTGGCAAGTGCTCCGCTAAAAAACGCCAACGTAAGCTGATAAACCAATACACCTTGCACAGACGCCGATAAACTCCAACGTAAACAAACTCTTACTGAAAATGTGCTGCACAGCGGGCCTATAAGAGCCAACGGAAAGTAATAGACCCAACTATATGTTGTACGACGGGTGCAAAAGGCGCCGACAAAACGAGCTCTATGAAATTCACGTGGAACCGCTAGAAATAGGTACAAACTCTAGGGGCATCGACGTAAACCTGGTTCCTACAAAATGTATGTTGTGAACTAAGGAGGGAGAAAACAAAAAGAAAGGAAAATTACCTCAGGCGCCGATGCAGGCGCTGGGTCGAGTGCGGGAGCGGTTGCCGGTGCGATGGCAGCCAAAGCGTCTGGGTCTGGTGGAGCCGGGTGTGCCATAATTTACTAGAATAGCTTCAGCGACGCTGGGAAAGTTTGAGAAATAAAAACTGGACGAGATGAAACTACGAGTGGACTTGGGAAAAGAGGGCGAAATAGGTCAAGTGGGGCGTATAAAAGGGCTTACAAGGACCCCTAGGGACTTGTAGGGCCAATAGGGTTTAGGCAAACCAAAAGCACGTGCTTTAGGGAAGTTGTGAAAGGCACGCCGCGGCTTTTCCGCGAGTAAGAATAGCTGGGATATAAACCTATTGTGTCGAGCGACTTGGGGTCTCAATCAGGAGTAGGATTCACGAAGTCTTCCTAAGTTAAGATATATCCTTAGTATTGTTTCTAAAACACTTCTAAGGATATATCTTGACTTTGATATTGTTTATATTAATCCCTTATAAGGATGGATTATTTCTTGTCTGAAAAAAGTGAACAGAAATGGTTTTTATACCATCAACATCCTTTGGAGATTTTCTTCATTCATTTTCTTCAATACTTGTCTACATTTTTCCGAATATTGCACAATTGCAACTACATTAATTCACTGAAAACAATTTGCTGAAGTAAGGGACAGATGTCTCTAGATATAATGATTTCGATCATGATATAAGAATGAGGCATACTATTTTCTTCGAGCAATAATGGCTCCTGGTGGGTATAAAATTAATAGACCCTGGTAGTTTTTCTATTTTTCTATTTCAGATTTCTCAGACAAATTATCGATGCTTCTGGAAAGAACAACTTTAAATTAGCAAAGCTAATAAATTTGTTTGCTTAGAAAAGGGTATATAGGTGCCTAGAATGTCGAGCAAATGTTGTGTGGCGTTAAGCAAATCTTGCATACCCAGTATGCAAGATTTTCGTACTTATACAAACGCCTCTAAAGCTTTAAAAAATTACTGCAGACTTCTATCTTCGCTTCTACGCACGATATAACGCTCAA
This sequence comes from Cladopsammia gracilis, assembly GCA_022457155.1. Taxonomy (NCBI): domain Eukaryota; kingdom Metazoa; phylum Cnidaria; class Anthozoa; order Scleractinia; family Dendrophylliidae; genus Cladopsammia; species Cladopsammia gracilis. Next base: position 426,483 of record JAJGOT010000453.1, on the reverse strand, counting down.
ATGTTATGGTCTTTCTAATTGTAAGGTGTTCTTTCTGATAGACTCGATGGTTTTTAATTTTCTCTCCTGGTCAAAATTACAAATTAATTTTAAAAAATCTATACGAGCTAGTCACATTAACATTGTCTTTAGAGACCTCGGGGAAGTTAACACCTGCTTCAGTTTCCTTTGTTTACCTTTCACTGTATTGACAATTTGTGTCATCCATAATCAAATTCATTTGTTTTATTTAACTCTTTCATTTGTGCTTTATAGACTTTACATTATCATTTTCATTCAAAATTTCACGACGTTGTTTTTTCGTACTTAGGTTTAATCAACAAATGATTCTTTTGATTTTACAGTTGATTTCGCTAACTATATTTTTGAACTCTGTTCGGAAATTTTGACTTTGAGACCCAAGAATAACTGGATTTGTAGCCGAGTTGCTATGCAATAAAAATAAAGAAACTCGATGAAAGGGGCCCCTATCTGAAGCGTAAAAGAAGAAGTAGACGCCTCGAGGAGTAAAACAGATGATGAAAGCCAATGTTACCAGAAGCAATAACTTCACAACTTTTCTTTTGTGTTGCAGGTCTTCGCTCTCGCAAACTTTCTGACTCCCAAAGTAAAATCCCCTGATAATTCGCCAGTAACAAAAGCATATCACAGATAGGGCTAAAGCCACCCCGAATCCAAACAATGAGAAGTAGATGCGTTTTCCATTTATCTGTTTAAAATCGTACGAGCATATTCTCTGCCGTTCGTCATACACCGTGAAGAAGAAAAGAGGGATGATCAATGCAAAGGCGTACACTGAAATTCCAAAGATCCAATAATGAACGTTATCCTTGTTTAAACGCAGTCTATTTTCAAAGGGTTTGACGAGTGCGTGGTATCGCTCGATTGCAATCAGTGCAAGGGTGGTGATGGAAACGACGATTGTCACGCTTGCCGTGTTCGTGGTCGCAAAAGCCGAGCATAACACGGCGCCGAGTGTCCCTCCAGGAAGTCTGAACGTAAGGAGGAACGCAAACGGAATAAAGCAGATCAGAGAGATGAAATCGGCCACAGCTACAAAGGCAAGAAGAATATTCGTAGTCGATCGCATTCTGCGATTCCTTCTCATCGCTGATATCACAAGCGAATTTCCAATGATGCCAATAAGTATCATAATCAGGTAGCAGCACATCAGAGGTGCGTTTTCCAAGGAAGAGTTTTCATATTTTCCTTGCTCCACTGATGTGTTGGTTTGGTTGATGACAGTTGTTGAGTCGTTCTGGAGCATGACTGTACTTAGTGATTTCGTAATCATTTAACTCCAGCTAGAACGCCTCTTCTAAGAAAAATTGATTCAGTTTTAATTTGGGCTGAAGACGATAAAAACGAAATTTGGTCTCAAGTTTCACAATTTTTTTTTTCAGGCTTTTCATGATTTTTTACTACTCTTGCAGTTTACATCGATCAATAGGAATGAATCGGTGGAAATGATAAAATGCTTGAAGTATCTTTGCAGAATAAATTTTTAGGTTTTTATTCGAAACGATTAAGTAATCATTTGCAGTTCAATTTATGTGCAGGTGAAAATGAAAATTGGCATCAAACAAATTTCTGATTATTTCGCAAGACAGTTTATGTAAATGTTTGCAGGTACGATATCGATGCAACACTATTAAACTCTTCAAACGCAGTTCGAGATATGATGTTTAAAGTAATCTTGGAGAATAAGTTTTTGGTTTTTCCTCGAAACGATTAAGTAACCAATCACAGTTCAGTTTATTGACACGTGAAAATGAAAATTGGCATCAAATTTCGGATAATTTTGCAAGGCGGTTTATATACTACAAACGCTGATCGAGATGTGGACAGCTGCAGCTGAAAGATTAAGAGGCATAAAATTTCAGAAAATTGTAGAACATGGATTATTATTCCTTTGGCAAGTTAATGGAGTTTCAGCAAAAGCGTAATGAAAAAAAAAAAAAAAGCCCCAACTGGCCATACACCCCAGAGTGACAAAAAGGCACGGGGAACTTTCGTTATTAATCTTTTTTCTTTCCTTTTTGATTTCTTATTGACATGACTGCTGAAGTGGTTTATTTATCGTTTGATTTTTTACTTGGTTTTGAATATTTCGTATTGAGTATACTCAATCGCAGTTCAGTTTATTAAGGTCGCGGGGGATACGTGACCATGAATAAATTCATAAGGCAAAATTTTAGCAGGGGTGTCACTTTAAAAAACGTTATATCTTGAACATTTGAAAGCCGATTTCGCTAACATTTAACAGAGATATTGGCGAATGATGGAAGTGCATAAGGATTGTTTTTTATTGAAGGGATCGCGCTTTGCGTCAATGCTGTAAGCCACTAAAGTTAGTTTGTTTTAAAACGTGGTTTTGTGTCCAAGTTTGCTCCTCGAGAAGAACACGTAGTAAGTTGATTTCGCCACTCACTGATCCGTCAAAACGTCTATTACGTCATATCTGACTCCGATTTTTTGATTTCAACTTTAATTAAAAGTTATTAGCTATTAAAGGAGTAAAATTGTCCATGTTAGAATTTGAAGCCTCATATCTTCCCTTAGAAAGCCTATTTAAAAATTTTGAGTCAGATATGACAATCTACAATACACCTAGTTTACCTCCCTGCAGTATCAACTCATGAAATTGTCTATTCGCGCTGAATTCTTGGACACAAAATTGCTTGTTTTTACGCTTCCGAAGGCTTCCCGAGCAAACACGAATGCAAAATAAATATATATGGTAATTTTGCTAATTTTAATCCACGGGCTATTGTCAACACTTCATGCAGAAAGAACAAAGCGTTGACACGCTTTGCACGTGCAATTATTGATGCAGAAACATCACAGAGCCTGTTCGTGAATATTTCGCTCATTTTCGGTATCAGCCGTCGCACTTCGTGCATACTATTTTCATAAATGCATGCTGATGAGCGGAACCTGTCCCCCGCGACCTTAACAGGTCCAAATGAAAATTGGTATCACATTTCAGGGAATTTCGTAAGGCGGTTTATGTACAACAAACGCTGTTCGAGATGTGGATAGCAGCAGGTGAATAACGCTGCGCACTATTACTAAAATAGATCCCCTACGTGACTCAGACAAAGTTTGCTGTCAGCTTAAAAGCTTTGTATGAGCGGGATGCGTTTTGGAGATAAAAAAAAAAATCGGTGAAATCAGCGGTTAATTAATGATTAATGATTTGAACGTTCTTCTTCAAATCTAATACATAAAAGGCAATGTTACATTAGCAAGTAAAGTCGCGCACCCGAGCCAGAAGGCTCATAACAGCCGGAGCTTAAACCCGGTTTCTATAGCATGAAGCGACTAGGAATATTGCTACTCCCCCCTGGATGGGATGCTAGTCCATCGCAGGGTTACCCCCAGCATTTTGTCGCCGGTACCCATTTATACACCTGGGTGGCGAGAGACAGTGTGGAGTAAAGTTTCTTGTCTAACGAAACAACACGACGGCAGAGACCAGGCTTCGAACCACCGACCTTCAGGTTGAAAGTCCGACGCGCTAACCACTACACCACCGTGCCGCCCACTCGCCCACCTGCACTAAATACCTAGCGAGGTGGTTTAAATAAATCTTACCCGGTTAAAAAAATCTATTGTTCTTTAATTAATTTCCATGGGAACCGCTAACACGGTTACAATTCGGTGAACGCCAAAAATACGTGGCCGCATCAGGAATTTTGTTAAACCAGTTTATTTGAATTAATTAATTAATTAATTGCACATAACCGGGTTAACTGCTCCAATGCGGCCGCAGCCACTATTTTGCAACGCATTGTTCTTTCTGCATGATGAAGTGTTGACAATATCCCGTAAATTAAAATTAGCAAAATTACCATTAATATGTTTTTGCATTTGTGTTTGCTCGGGAAGCCTTCTGAAGCGTAAAAACAAGTAATTTTGTGTCCAAGAATTCGATGTTATAGCATTTCATGAGATAACACGGCAGGGAGGTAAACTAGGTGTATTGTACGTAGATTGTCATATCTGACGCTAAATATTTAAATAGGCTTTCAAAGGGAAGAAACGAGGCTTCAAAATGAACTAATTTAAAAAAATCGGCTTCAGATATGACACAATAGACGTTTTGACGGATCAGTGAGTGGTGAAATCAACTTGCTTGTGTTCTTCTCGCGAAACAAACTTGAAGGCCGTTTACACGGCAGAAAAATCGGGTACGGACTCGTCAAAAAAGTGGTACGGACCACATAATTTTAGTTCTACTACAGGTGGGACAAAAAAGGCCTAAGGACCAAATTTGGAAGGTTACGTTTACACTACACTTTTGTGAACCGGACCAATTTCTCGTTCCCCAGAGCCCCGCGGATTTTTACTGCGCATGCAATCAGAGAAGTTATTATGCAAGCTGACGTAAGAAATGAAGAAACTCCCAAAACCTGAAAAAACACGGGTCCGTACCAATCCCAAAAGACATGGTACGTATAGTTTACACGGGCAAAAATGTGCGGTCCGTACTCCTTTCTTGATGGGTCTGTACCAATTTTTTTTCTGCCGTGTAAACGAGTTTTTGGACACAAAATCACTTTTTACAAATTTTAACTTACATCATGTAGATGTATACGTACATTACAGCATTACCGTAAAGCGCGATTCATTGGATAAAAAATAATAAATAAATGGTAAAATCCCATTATTCCCCAATATATCCGTCAAGTTTTGTATGAATTTATTCACGGTATCCCCCGCGACCTTAAGTCCCGTCTGAAAGTGTTTCTGTTAAATCTCTCGCCAGAGGTCCATTTTTGGTATTTTCATTCGAAAAACTCAATTAAAAGTCGTTAACCAGACGCAAACCCCAAAACCTCGCTCGTAAAAATATCCAGCCGTATTACACAACTTTTCGCTTCAAAACTTCAGTCTATATCTATTATTTAATATTTATTGTTTTAAACTTACAGGATTTATTTTAATTTTTCCGGGTTCTTCCGTGAAGGTTCCGACTTATTATAGGTGTTCCGGGGTTGTCCCGGGATAATCCTGGTTTTACAGACACTCGTAGGTTCACGTCTTTCATGGGCCATGAACCGTGAAATTGCTACAAAGGATTCGGCTGTCATTTTCCGCTTTTGTCAAAACAGATCTAGAGTTAACAGAATACGTTTTCATGCACGAGTAACTTGAACATGGATCAACAAATCGCACACAGATAACACGGATTGTGATTATTTCGCAGGTAGTTTTTATCGATGCCAATCAATGCAGGTGTCCTTTACTCGAAAATCCTGATAACCTTATGTGCAGGAAAGCTATTTCATGTGCGCAATGTTTACATTAATTAAGGATTCGAATTTTGTTGAAGAAATTGGGCTAAGAACTACACCATCGTTCTATATATTCTAATTTCAAGATAAAGATACAGGCCCGAAAGTTGGGGTCAAGAAACGGTCCAGGTATTACTTGTTTCAGCAGCAGATAAGCTCTGTCCAGTGGCTTCATTTCATTTATTCATTGATCTGATCGGTGTTAGAAGGCAGGTTATCTTACGATCGACATCAGCAGCAAATCATGCACAAAAATAGAAGACGAAAGAAGTTACGAAACTAAGTTAACATGCGATCCCAAACAAGGCAATGAAGGGGGTTTCAAAAGCTTATTTATATCGAAACCTCATCAGTGAAATGTCATGCATGAAATACATTGTAGGCAATGCATTTGTGTTCAATCAATAACTTTATAAATGGCTAAGAAGAATTAAGAGGCATATTCAGCATATTCGATATATTTTACGACACCATTAATTAGGTATTCTCGCTGACAGTGGAAATAAATAAATAGCGGGACAATTTTCGCGGTCGTCTTTCGCCGACTCATCGGTTTCTCAACGGATATGACGTCACAATAATGAAACTGAAACTTATTTACGCTTAATATTGAAATTTAGTTAAGACTGAGTGCCGAAAAAGAACTGATAAAGACAGTCAGACGTTTCGGGGATAACCCCTTCATCAGTATTACACTGATGAAGGGGTTATCCCCGAAACGTCTGACTGTCTTTGTCAGTTCTTTTTCGGCACTCAGTCTTAACTAAATTTCAATATTATCATTAACCGTGAGTGCAACGCAGCAAAATCATTTTAATTTGTGCTACTTATTTACGCTTACTCGGCGTTTTCTCAGGACAAGGGAATGTTTAGAAAAACACTTGAATGCCGTTGTGGTATTTTCCATATTTAGTGCCTTTAAAGAAAAATATGTGAAAGCTTAAATACAGTTTGTAAATGAGCTTTTCGGTTATGTTTCAGCGGCAGAAATGTTTGGCGAAAGGAATCTTATCCATGCACCGAATTTCTCCTTACCGAAAACTACTGAGCTTGCATCATTTCGTGCAAGAACGACATATTTTGTCCGAAAACAAAATACATTAAATTCTTCAACGTTACGAAAGTTTGTCGGAGGCGACCGTTCACTTAAAACATGTCAATTTTTAATCTGATTTAAGTGTATTTGTGAGATGACTAAGGTCATTCATTGCGTGCTCCTGTGTTTGATTTAATGTATTTCTTTTTTTCTGAGCCTGTGCTAATCTCTAGAAGGCATTTTTGTTCATTTTGTCACAACTTTATTCCTCAAGTATAGGCACTTCATTCTATCTGTAGTCGGTTGTTCAAACATAATTCCTTCGTTTTCTTTATCTTTTTCTGCTTTCAATATTTGACTTAATAACCTTGTTATTTAACAGAACCAACGATAATCTTATTTGGAATTAAAACCGTAAATTCAGTGTGGTATTTGTTTCTGTTAATCGTGATTTTCAAAACCTATTTAGAAACCGCTATCAGAGGAAAAATATTCTTCTTATGTTGAATTTGAGGGAAATTTCCCACCTCAAATCATTTCTTATTTTAGTAAGTTGAAAAGTCGTGGGGGAACTCGGAAAAAAAGCCGGTATAAGTATGGTCAGCAGTTCAGTTTCTCCATTCAGTTACCGCCAAACTTTGCCGAAGTGTTAAACGAGTTCATTGTCGCCGTTGGAGAATGAGTTTTAAAATTCATTCATTTCGTGTACTGGTGAGTTAAAGATAACCAACTAAAGTTCTTTCTTTAATTTATCAAAGTCATCGAAAGTGCGACTGAAAATGGTTTCGGTATTTTGTTTATTTTGATTTGAATTTAATGTACGGTTAAGCGACTAAAGATAATAGTTAGCTGACTAAGGAAACCTTAGTCGCAGACATCTTGTAATGATATTTGCCTTAGTTTGTTTTGTTGACACTCACTTAGAAAATTGTTTAGGTCTTTTTAATTTGATATGAATTCAGGCAACCTGCACTAAGCGAAAAAAATGACTCGCATCCGCTCAGAAATTAAAACAAACTAACAGATTATTGAATTAGCATAACAGAGGAACAAATCATGGTTTGTTCTGCCCATTTTAGAAATTAAACGAAAATGTGAGTACTTGAGAAAAGTTAACGGACGTACAAGGGGGGGGGGGGGGGATGCCACCCCCTTAAGGTTTTTCTCCGATATTTTCAAGACCATTTACGGTTAGCACATGCCATTTTTAGTAGCCGTTCGTTTATCCTTGAGACACAGTTTAGCGACAACTGGTTGCTAAGGTAACGAGATATGACGTCATAAGTAACACGAGGTCATAAAAATGCATAACTAAAAATGCATGTTTTATCGCCTTCCTTTAGTGAAAAAACATAAAATGCTACCGAAAGCATCACAATGTTTAATTGTATGTTATTTTACAACTCTAGCAAACAATATTTGCAATTTACGCATTTTTTTCTGGACGGACTCCCAGCAGCGCTACAACCCATATTGTTATATAGCTGGAGTTTTTCTCAATACAACGATACAATACAATACAATACTTTATTTTCACATCGCCATGACATTTTTGTTACAAGAAAATAAACGCGCGCGTTGATTGGTTGATTCATCGTCACATGACATCTAACAAACAAACTGTTTCCCGCCAATTTTGCTAAGCGGGCAACATTTGTGAAAGCGGGCAACAATTTTGACGTCAGAGGGTAACATTGCACTGTTGTCCGCTAGCGCACGTGATCAGGCCGTGACAAAAGGTGGCATGATCTGGCATGATTATGATGGATCGAGTGCTCGGCGCGTTTTTCAAACTGTCTTGTGTTGTGTTTTGTTTTGTGTTGCTATATAACAAATCACTTAATGACTGATCCCTCGGGAAACAGTGAATTTTGTTTCCCTCGACTTCGTCATTGCAACATCGCAAAACCCCAAAGGGGGGGGGGGGGGGGGGGGTGGGGGTTGCAACAACCTCCCTTGTACCATGGTGGGGGCCAGTTTGCGTGTACGTCCGAGGGTTAAATTTAAATTCATTCTGACCTAGTATGCAGATAAAAAGAAACATAGAATGCACGATCACTGCAAAAAACCGTTAAGAATGGCCGGATCTGAGTTTCAAGACCTAGATCAGTATTAATACCTAAAGTGAAACAAAAGAAACGGCAAACTGATCCTTACGGCAGAAATACAGAAGCAGAAGCAGAAGCAAATAACATAAAATAAAAGTGTAATGTAATAGTGCCCAATATTTCGCTTTGATTACAACTGTAAAACCGTTATACAAGTGGTTTTGAAAAAACTAAAGAATAACAAAAACAATGAATATGATTGGTGAAGGGTTTGCAGATCTAGTCTGTCTATGACCGAGAGACATGTATACTCACCACCAACGTTTTGGTACACTAGGGTGGTGATTTATCACAACACTAGACCATAACTTTAGAATGACACCAAATCTCGACTCTCTCAGTAAAAGTCCAACATGTTACCATTCAAATGAAAGCTCTTTAACTACTTCCTGTAAAGCTGTTCCTTTTTTGCCGATATTTACAAATTAAATTAACGTTAGAATGTAATTTTAATTTTGAATACGGGCATTCTTGTCCTTGAAAGGTCTTGAAAGGTTTAAAAAAAATGACAGATCGACAAAATAATTGTCTAACTCTATGATTTCTCTTTTCTCTTTTTCAGTTCCTTCTCGCTGTGACTTTACGATGCATTTCATGGTGCCATTCTTATAAAACGGTAACCGTTGAATCGTTCCAAAGAGGAAACAGAGAAAAACGATTTCTTAAGAGTGAGTGGGACAAAAAGGCGCAAGCATTCAAAGTTTCTTTCACGGGAAAAAAGGATGAAAATGGGACAAGTAAGTACCGGTTTCTCTGCTTTTCATTCCTGTTTTCACTTTTATTATGACTTTTTCCCTATTAAACACGAATTTTCGGTATAAAAGGTACCTGGTGTGCGTTTCTCGAAACTCCCGAAGACTTTTCGGACCCGAAAGCTTTTTTTATAAATCGCGTTTCTAACGAAAGGCGTTGAAGTTTTTAGCCCACAAATCAGCTTAACCCAATAACGACCACGACTTTTTACGTTTTTGAGTGATTTTCTGCATACACACGCCCCATAGGATTTCGTGACTTCATATTTAGAGTTGCCATTGAAAGTGCTGCTGTTCCAAAACACTGAAGGCTCGAGTTTACTGAAAACGTCATTGTGACGTGGTCATTTTGCTTCGTTCGTTCTCAATAAAGGATTCAATATCATTTTTCTGCGATTTCGGTAAGTTCACAGCCATTTTTCATCTTTAGTAGCTGCCTGATGAGCATCATTAAGCTTAAAGGTAGTTCAGAGTCCACTTTCTCAATGAAACGAGTTAGGTGTTGTACTTCGTTGACGAAAATGGCCGCCACGAAACGAAGTAGCCTTGGGACTCGACTCTGGATGAATTTCTCGACCTACCACGGCATATTTTGGAAGTTGCGAACACTGAAGAATACAACAAGCGCGACTGAAATTTTGGCGGTGGGTCGGAGCGGCTGTGGACTTAGTATAAATATGAAATGTATGCGGAAAGAAACGAACGCTGTCAAAATTTGTGGCTATTTCCCAGCATGCAGTGCGGTGGTGATATTGAAAATCGAGGCTAGGTCAGTATGCATTCGAACGAGAGGCTGTAGCTTGGTCCGAGCAACGAGTAAGAGCAAAAAAAATTACTGCTAAGCTAGGACTAGGACTGAATTTTGCTGTGAATGTTGACTTTTGGGTTTGCCACGATGATTTGAATAATTAAAAAAAATAATAATAAAGTCAAAAACGCGATTTTTGTTGTTTTTCTATGACGTTAAAAACGGTCATTTTTGTTATTGTCCAAATTCAAACGCTGATATTCTGCCAAAATCGCTAACTTTTTTGTGTTTATTGGGTATCTCAATTGAAGGACTTTCTAGTCAATGCTCACAACTGATAGTTAAGGCAATGTTCGCACGATTGAGAAAGTTGCAATTTTTTTTAAGCAGTGGAGTATTGTACGGCCGGTTTTAGCCGGCACGGTTGTCAATGGGTTAAGTTGTGTAGTAAACATAAGATTTTATTGCTTAGCTTTCAAAATCAATAAAAACCAAATCTTTATTGGTAAACTTTCTGCACGTAACACAGCTTTTCGGGCCCGAAAAGTTTTCGGGACTTTCGAGAAACGCACGCCTGGCCTGGCCGTTGTCACCTGTAGTCGCCAATCAACCACTGAAGCATTAACAACTGACATAAAACATACGTCATTACAGAGACCATTGCTAACACAATTTGGAAAAACTTATAAACGTTATATCAGAAGTCTTTATGAACTTCTATTTCTTTTTTGCTTTGGTAAAGTCTTGGCTTAATTAGATTTTTGAAGCAAATTGTATTTAAGCGACGCGCAATCAAGTAATTTGCATTTTTCACCCAAAAGGTTTGAAATGGGGGAAGGGCTAAGCCTTTTATACAGGAACTTCGTGTTTAAACTGCCAAATTATGCCATCCCCTAAATAGCACTGCAGACAACTGTAAACACATTATACATCATTTGTTCCGCTTAAACCAATTTGGAAAGATATGGCTTGATTATGAAACTGCTTATTACACAATGGCGGATCCAAGGGAGTGGCCTGGGGTCCGTCCCCCTTCCCCCATATCTCGCGAAAAAATGAAGGCCTAACATTTTTACTCCGCACACTCCCCTCCCATCCCCTCCCCAACCTTATTCACTCTGCCACTGTTTATATACATTGAAGTATAAACAGACCGGCAAAGAAATTAATTCACATGCTAAACATACCAGGGAGACACCGAGCCATATTTTAGAGAAGCGGGTCATAATAAGTAGACTAGAAGACATCGTACTTCACATGAATTAAATTCGGCGTCTGACCCGGGCCTAACGTTATACTTTTAGTTTACTTGTTTCACGTTATTCGACCATACAGTAACAGACCTCATTTCCTTATCATGACAGTATTAGTAAGTGTTAGCAGACCTCCTAAAGGCTAAGTCAACTTGGCACATAGATCTGTTCACCAAATAGTCTTTTTTCTGAGAAATTGAAAAATTTTAACCACACCGCTAGACAGTTCCCAATTCTGTTAAATAAAGTTAACTTTTTTTATTTTTTTAATTACAGAGTTTATCATAAGTAGAAAAGGGACATTCTCGATGCAGTTTACTCTACGGCCTGCTTTGTTTCCAGACTTCATCCTTGCTGTAGAAAAAGAAGACCTGGTTTTTAAGGTGGGCTTATGAAATTGCATATGTCGCACAAGCTTTTGTCGACTGTTTTCTTCTTTTTTTTTTTTCTTTTTTTTCTTTTTATTTTTTTTATTTATTTATTTATCCAGGGGCATCCAATTTAGCAGAGCTAGTTTAAATGGAGCCCTGACACAACACAAAAACAAAGACATTAAAAGATTAAAACTAGAAAAATTAGTTAAGTTACAGAGGCAACATGTATCGCAGGCGTTACTGTTTAAAATGGCGCTTTAGCTTGATTTTAAATTCGCTAAGCGTCTCTACTTGTCTAATGATTCTCGGTAGGGTGTTGTAGGTCCGAGCACCGTTTATTCTGAAGCTACCTTGGTATTTAGTAGTTTTTGCGAAGGGAGGGCGCAGCAAATCACGGCTTCTGGTGTTATAGCCATGTAAAAGGTGTGCATGCCTAAACTCTGAAAGTAAGTACGAAGGCGCTATTGCGTGAAGACACTTATGGACTAAGACGCATTTGAGATAATTTCTGCGTGCTTGTAAGTTGGGCCAGCCAAGTGTTGATTTGTCAGAAGTACAGGTAACTTAAGCAGAAACCTCCTTCTGATACAGAGGCGGTTCTTGATAGGGGGACCAAACGTTGATTCAGAGAACATTGTTGACCTTTTTAGCGGCAAATTACTTCTCCTCCACACCTCCCCCTTCCAGTTGGGGTTGCACGTTATAATCCTGATTTAACGTTAGTTTCCTTGGCTCCTCACCGTATATGGTAAGAAAGAACGAGGTCATAGGCCCAGTTAAGTTATCACCATATCGACTGAGAAAGCAGAGACGAGGATGTGTTTCTGTGAACGCTGGTCGGGCAATACTTCTTTGCCAGCAGAGGCGAGTAGACAATAAAAGGGTTACCCAAACAATTACATTTTTGAATATGCCTGAAATTTAGTTTAGTGACAAAATGCAACGCACGTTTCATTAAAACAAAAACAAAAACATCAATCAGTTGAATAGTGATATGCGATCCTGTCGATGCAAGAATTTCAGTGTCTGAACAAGTGGTAAAAAAAAAAAAAAAACTGAGAACGAGGTCTTACCATAGGAGGCCTGGATGCTTCTGATGTATATATCTGACGAAATGGTGGTAGAACACGAACTGGCAAAACTGGTTGTCGTCCATGACGTCACGGAAGTCAACGTTCTCGATGGTTAAAAGACAGTGTCCTGGCTGCTAGTTTTGTTCAGGAGCTTGCTTTTTTTTTTAAATGCAACGAAAAAATCGTCAAATGTGATGAAAGCAAAGAAATGAAAACTAAACATACAAAATAATGGCTAAAAAAGCTAAAAAATCCACCAGAATTGCAAACCTTTGTCGAAATCAAATTCTCGATGAACTGCAATCCACTTTCATTCTTGTAACTCTGCATGTTGTGCCCAAACTTTGCTCTATACAATATTTTAATCAGCTATTAAATTGTATATTCAGTGGGACGCGGAAATTTGGTAAAAGAAGTTGCGATATTTCGGCTGGACAATTATTTGTCCAACCCTGCATAAAGCCCCGCATGCTCGCTTCAGTACGTAACTATACAGATTGTTTATTTATTTATTTTTTCAGAATTTATCAACTATTGACGCAGCTGACGGCATGTACAATTTCCAGATGAATACTGTTTCTCTTCAATACAACGATATTAATGTGATGTACAAGATACTAAGGACTCGATCCAGGCCTCACAGAGTACTCAAGAGCAGCAAGTCTGGAAAGGTGTTTTTGGATAAATGGAGGGACTGGAAGGACTGCCAGGCCTGGTTCAAATTACAAATCATACCATAATACTAATAAAAATATGTCTTAGTCTCAGGGCTTCTTTCAAAATTATTTGTATGATGTTGAATGAATAAAGATAAAAAAAAAAAAATTCAGAATTACAGACTGCTCATCAGGCTATCGCATGTTCCAAGTTAGTACAGGCAATCACAGCGTGGAACCAGTACTATAATAACGACAAAGCCAACCTCGGTCCCAGGGTCTCTCATCTTCCCACCCCCTGGAGCGAGAGAAGAGAGACCCTGGTCAACTCTGGTCACGTGCGTCCCAAAATCTGGGATGTGACAAATAAACGATTAGAGGGAGCCGGAGGGGCAGCAGAGTGTGAAATTTGTTCGCTTCAGCCAGCAGAGCATTGCAAATCAAAAGAAATCCGAAAAGCGTTTGGAGGCTTGCGATAAATGTGAAGCGGCAGTCATCCGCAGACTTCAAAACATATCCACATCGACTGGTTTTGAGAGTGCAAGTTGCTTTAGGATCTGTAAATTAACGGTTGTGGAATTGTCACGGCGCTTGAAGATTTGTTTCAGTATTAAAAGCTGATTTTGGACTCTCCACACAATGAGTGAATGCAGTCCGATTTTATTACTGGACGCCGCCGCTAAGCTCGGTCTCGGCAGAAAATGCTTTTGATTTATGGCATTGTTCCGAGTTTTTATCGCTACAAACTTTTTAGCAGGCAATCTTCAAGCTTCATTCGACAGGTTCATTAAATTGTCGCCGTCTGTTCTCGATCGACTCTATAGTTTTATAACAGGAAACGAGGTAGAGAAGATATTAAATGATAGCTTTTATTCTTCGTAGGTGAGGCACGTTGTTTTGTTCAACATTTACCAGCTCCAGTCGTTTGAATGTCTATATAAGATTTTTATATTTCATTGTTTCATAATACGATTGTGAAATTATTAAACGATAACCATTTTAATCCTTGCGCATAATTAATTCGCTTTTGTTTGAATCGTTTGATTGAACCGTTTCCGGGCATCAACCGACTCGCGCACAGCACGAGCCACTGTGAAGAAAACGAGACAAAGTTGCAAACACCGTCGACCCCTCCTTAGGAATATAATTGTCCGAGAGGCACGTGACCAGAGTTGCCAAGGTCTCTTTTCTCTCGCTCTAGGGGGCGGGAAGATGAGACACCCTGGGAACGAGGTTGCGACAAAGCTACCCTTAAACGTCGGTGTCCACAGCAAGGCAGCGTGCCCCCTGAAATACAGTCAACTCTCTCTTAACTAACACACTCTTTAGCGACCACTTCCCGAAAGCGACCACTTTGTAAATAACCGTTTTGTTTCTCAGTCAAATACTGTTTCAACTGAACTGAATTTTCTCTTAATCGACAACCTCCCTTAAGCACCAAGGGTGGTCGCTTAAGAGAGAGTTGACTGTTCTAAGGGTCAGTTTAAGACGATTAATAGACATATACACGTCTGTTAATCAATTGGTCATTTTAAGAGTAGATAAATGACTCTGTCTAGTCTGCGCAATGTTGAAATATTAGGGTTGGCGAAATTGAAATTGGTTTATACCGCAGTTTTGCTAAAAACCGTCTAAACTCAAGTTCGTTTCAATAACCGGCCCTAAGAAGTTTTAGGGAAAAAAGTAAAACGTTCCAAAATTCGCGGTCAGCGTGCCACGCAATCAAAATATAAGGCTTTTATACTAATGACCTTGATATGTACTTTATATAGGCAAGGAGGACAATAACGCTGCTGACTGTAATGTATATAACCGCAGTCTGCAATTAACCAGGGGGACCCAACGAGTAATCATTAGAAAATCACTTGGAACGGCGTTGTACTGTAGTTGCACCTTAAGCGCCCTAAGCTTTTAAGGAAACTAAATGACAGTCTGAGCTTTTCAGTTCTTTTAGCTGAATATTTAAGCGGCAGAAAATTTTAGGGAAAGGAATCTTATCCCCCGAATCTGCTTCAGTGGAATCTCGATATAACGAACCTCTATATAAGGAAGTCCTCGGTATAACGAACGATATTCTTCACTTTAATGGCCCATTTCACACTAGAAGACGGACAAATCGTCTGGACGGACAAGTCGTCCGACGATTTGTTCGTGTCATGTGAATTCTAGACGGACAACTCACCTTGTGTTGGTCATCGTAAATTCATATCTGAACGAACAAACAGACGATTTTGAAAGCAAGGGGCCTGGCACTAACAGGCTTGGTTACCTTGCTTTCTATCCGCCATTTTGATTTTCCCATAAACCATCACTCCCTTTATTAGTTCCATTCCCCTTAGCGAGTACTGGGACCGAGATACAACCATTTGCTCGTCTGGTGTGAATTTAAGTCGGACTTTGGACGACTTATCCGTCTAGACGAACAAATCGTCCTCGAAAAATCGTCTTAATAGACGGCCAAATCGACGGACAAAATCAGACGACTTTTACGTCCAAACTTTTGTTCGTCCCGTTTTCTCACTAAGACGACTTGTCCGCCTGAGACGACTTGTCCGTCCAGACGATTTGTCCGTCTCTAGTGTGAAAACGGCCAATTACATTAATTTGGTAGAGCATTAAAAGAAACACAATTTTTTAATGTTCATAGACAAATTCGGCTAACGCATTGTTGTACCCAATTCAAACCTTCTGGGAATAAGATTCTTTGTTCACAATATTTCCATATAATTTCCATGTCAATGCTTCATTGATATGGAAATATGACGAACAAAGAGTTCAATTCCCAAAAGGTTTGAATTGGGTACAACAATTTGTAGCCGAATTTGTCTATTGTTAACAACTGCTAGTTTTATTTCAATCTGTATGTACTATGCTTTGAGGAGCGGTTCTTAGTAAAAAGACTCATTTCCCATCGTCAGCAAAGTTGTTTAAGGATTAATTTCTTTCTTAAACTATCATTGTAGGTGAAATAAATGCCTAAAATCTTGAGTTCGTTTTTTAAACATATGTTTTTAAGATATTTAACAATTAGACCCGTAGCCCTTGAGGGCGAAGGGTCTAATTGTTTTAGTATCACCAAACTAGTCGGACAGAAAAAGGCAATAATAAAAAAAAGGAATTGCAAGTTGAAGAAATATTTATTTGGGAATAAAACGAAAAATAAAACCGGCGAATATCGCTACTCGATGACTATTACTATTAGACCCCTAGTAGCGTAGCCAATCAAAATGCAGGATTTGCATTAGTCCACTAGTTGGGTGATACTAAGATAGTTTATGATAGTTTAAGAAAGAAATTAATCTTTGATGAAGTTCTAAAGTCTATCAAGCAAAAGTTACAATTGTGGAGATGGAGGGATTTAACTATCTTAGGAAGGATCCAAATTGTGAAGACGTTTGTTATTCCTGTATCTATGTATCGAGCCTGTTCAGTTCGCTTGGATAAAGATGTGATGGTGGAGCTGGTTGACAGGTTAATTTACCAATTTATTTGGAAGGGGAAAGACAAGGTCAAGCGTCTATCTCTTATATGCGATATTGACAAAGGCGGATTAAAAGCACCGCATTTAGCTTTGATTATTAAGGCGCAAAAAATCATGTGCTGCGCGAAATTCGCTGAAACTAAACAGCAGAGTAATTGGAAGATCATACTTTCACATTACCTAAAGGACGTCGGGCGTAATTTCATTTTATGTTGTGCGTTTGATCTTAAAAAAAACTTCCCGTCAATCTTCCCAAGTTTTATGAAGAATGTTTCCGTTGTTTCGCAGAGATTTCGACAGCAGGTAAGCTAACGGAACAGGCACCTTGTAAAATCATACATGACACAGTAATTTGGAACAATAAGTTGATTTGTATTGAAGGAAAGCCTGTCTTCTATGAGCCGTTGTTTAGAAAAGAAATAATTATTCTTGGCGATCTTGCAGCCGAAGAAGGGCCGGTTACGACTTTTCAGATTTTAACAAGAACAATATTTACTGGTATATAAAAATTTCAATTAATGGCACTTATTGATGCGCTTCCTGCTTCATGGCGACATCATGTTAAGACTTGTGGTAATTATGAAAAGACGGATTTTACGTTTTCAAAGAGGGTTTGTTTCGATTTAAATGGTCAAAGTGTATCACTCGATAAACTGTCATCTAGAATCATCTATAAAGAAGTACGTTCAAAGTTTGAAGTCATGCCAACTGCACAGATAAGATAAACGGAAAAATATGAGGATTCACTGCAATGGAAGGAGATCTATCAGCTGCCTTTCAAAGTTGCTATTGATTCGAAATCACGAGAGTTCCAATTTAGAGTGTCACATAATTAGGTACTTAGCAACAAATATGTTTCTTCATAAAATTGGCTTGGTTCCCTGTCCGTTGTGTACATTTTGTAAAAAAGAAAATGAATCCCTTGAACATTTATTTATAAACTGTGATTTTACTAGAAGATTTTGGCAAGATTTTATCCTCTTTTGTAATAACATTAAAATTAAGCTGGTTAAAATTAAGCTGGATACGCTCTCAGATATTGACAAAATTTTTGGAATTTGGGAGACAAGCACAGATTATTTATTGCTCAACCATCTAATAATTTTGGCAAAACAGCATATTTACTCCTGTCGAAATAAAGACTGTGTTCCTTCCTTAATCATTTACCTTTCTAAAGTGGCTCTAACATATCATATTGAAACAGTCGTTGCTGACTTAAAAGGCAAGCGATCAGTTCACGACGCTAAGTGGAAGAAATATGTGCTGAAGACTAAAGCTGGCAGCCAAATTACATAAGTATATTATGCTTTTACTTTAAACAAAAAAACGTTAATACCAAATACTTTTTTTGTTCCTTGTTCTTTTTTTTTTCATCCTTTATTTTATAGAGTCTATTATAGGGTTTTTTATTTTTTTTTCTTGTCTTTCTTGTATTGTATTTTAAATTGTATTTAAAAGTGTATTGTATTATATTGCGAATAATTGTACTGTTAAAAAATTGTATTGTATTGTATGTAATATTGAGATAAATATCATTAAAATACAAAAAAAAAAAAAAGGTTGTTTAAAGTGATACCATGATAAAATGTTCTATAAAAATAAAAATAAAAATGTTTTCGTTTGGAAACCTGTTCTTAAATTATACCTGGAGTACTTTATATACTTCACTCCAGCAAAATTACAAGTAAAATGTATGGAACAGAACCTCGATATAACGAACCTCTATATAAGGAAGTCCTCGGTATAACGAACGATATTCTTCACTTTAATTACATTAATTTGGTAGAGCATTAAAATAAACATTTTTTTATATTCATTGTTAACTCTAACTTTTCTTCACTACGGCAAAATTACAAGTAAAATGGATGGAAAAGAACCTCGATATAACGAACCTCGATATAACGAAATCCTTACAACAAGCACAATCCGGCCTAAACGTAAAATCTATCCCGATATAACGAATAAATGTCAAAGCGCGACAAAAGATAAATGCGGAACAAACTATTAATGGGTGCTATAGGGCAAAGGAATAACCTGTACAGTTTTCCAGTGCCGTAGTTATATTTACAGTGTACTGTAGCTTCATACAGGCATTATCGTAAAAATTTTATTTGTTGAGATCCGGAAATACGTAACCGGGCACTGTTTTTTTTTATTTTTTTATTTAAAGACGCTAAATCCAGTTTGTTGTATTTTTTTTAATACAAAAAGTTTATTTACAAAACATATATATATATATATATATATATATATATATATATATATATATATATATATATATATATATATATACATTACAGTTACAAAGTTACAAAAACTAAAAGAAAGCATAAAAAATACCGAAATTACAGATTGAGTCAAAATTACATAAAAAAGAGAAAGAATAGTACAGCAGTTGTAGCAATACGCACAATAACGATAGACCTGCCAATTAACAGATTATTCGGGTAAGATAGATACTACTAACTAATTGAAGGAGGGGGTTTTTCGAAATCGTATCTCCAGCTGATTTTAGCCTTAAATTCATCCAAAGATATATCCTCAGAAGCTAACTTATTTATGTACAATTTATCAGTTTAGCAAACAAAAGAGTAACCGGGCACTGTTACAAAACAATTATTAAGACTGGCCTCGATATCGACGAAAGTTTTGGTTAATAAGTTGTTTTTCCGCAAATTCGTTACAACGAGGTTTTCGATATAACGAACCCTCAATATAACGAACCAATTTCTCCTGCAGTCCCTCGGCACTTCGTTAAATCGAAGTTCCACTGTAGCTGTTTTAACCTTTCAGAAAATCTTAGTTGACCTTATTTCGTACCCAAATTAAAACGACATTTTTTGTCCCTCTGAAAACAAAAGGCGTTAAAATATTTCGATGTTAGTACGAACGTTTGAGACGAAATTCTACTTTGTCTTATAAATATTTTTAACTGTCTCGTCGCTTTGCGATTTGCGACAAGACAGTTCTTAAAAAAACCTCTTGTTTTTCCCCTGTCGGGTCACCTGCCCCGGGAATCGCTTTTGCTGCGGCCAACATCGTACCTAGTTTACTTCAGGTTTTCAGAAATGACCTAATCAGTGATGTCATCAAAAGGACGTCAAGGCTTCGTCACGCGGTCACGCCGTAACGCCGCCAACCCCAACCCATACTACACTACTCTTTACCTTCAAGTCACCTATATTAAAGGCAAAAACGAATCGGTGGCTTCCTTGTGGTAGCGTTTTTTTTTTATAAAAGCAATTTAAGTAATGATCCGCATAAGAAGGATAGCGCTGAACGGCAATGCACGATGGAATGCCAACATTTTTCATTGTTACAACTAGTGATCTCATTGGCCTAGACTCAAAAACCGCTAAAAAGTTAAGGTTCAAGGTGCATTTTGTCTAATTTTTCTAAGGTTTCAAGTAATTTGAGACCCAATCGCAAAACATGCAATTTTTAAAAGATATTGTATTTGGGGAACTTCATCAAAGAAGCAAAATTATTAGCTATTGTCTTTTGCTATTCTGATTGGTTAAGCACGAACATTTCCTAAAATTTATTTGACGCAAAAGCAAACATTATGGCCACCCATAATGTTATTTATGTCACGACATCATGCGCACGTGATAACCCGTTGAGTACATCGGTACCAGGTACCATGATTGCGTAAAATCTAACCAATGAGGTTTAAGGGCGGTTCCGACTAGGTTTATAGGCAAGATCCCTCGATATTTGCGTTCTTCCTTCCCTTGCCATCAGAGTGTTCATATCAAGAGACAAGTTTTTTCCCGCCACCTCCCCTTCCGCCAGCCAACGGGTTATTACAGTTTCTTTGTTCCTTAGTCGATATTTGTGGAGTTGTTTTTCGCCCCACGTTTGTTAATTAAGTTTAACTGTTTACAGTTATTGCTGTGTTGTTACTTTAGCCTTGATTCAATTAAACCTGCCACTTCCGTGGCCAGATTCATCCAACACAATTGTGTGATTTTATATTTTGCGTTTCTCGGTTATTTGGGACCTACCGTGTAATTTAACACAGAGCTCACGTTTAACACTAGGCTTGTGTAATTGGCAGATGTCGTGATATAAATAGATTTTTTTTTTATTTTTATAATGAAATATAATTATTGACCATCAGCTCCTCCTCTATTCTTGAAATCAAAGATATTCTATGTGGGAAAGAGCCAATGCCGCAGAACAATTTGCTATCGTTCTTATGTGGAGCATTACTTAATATAGAAACGTGCTGTACACAGATGCGTATTAGGTGCAAGAGATAATTCTTAAAAACATGCGGGTTCTGATCGTCTTCTTGCTTTAGAAAGATTGCTGCTTTTGTTATGCTACATTAAAATATATGACAAATGTTTCTTAGGCATGCGCATCACATACATTTTCCATGATTTGCTCTAATTGGCATAAGAAGTCAATCACTTATTTCTCACATCGAGGTGAACGTTGTTTTTGTATACAACATGCGACTTGAGGCCAAATTTGTCGAGATTCTGTAGAAATAACAGCTATTTTTAGGTCGAGCTCTTCCGAGGCTAAAGAGCAAAACATCGATTATTTTCGCGTTTGTAAGCCAGTATTGCTAATTCATTGCAAATTTTATTATCGATTCTTTACAAAGCCTCTGTGTAGTCCTCGCTGGCTGTAGTGAGTAATTTCAAGACTTCATTTAACGAAAAAGCAATAGAAAAACACGGGAAAACGGGATTGTTCTTCTGCTAGGTGACATGCCCATCTTTGAAAACAAAAATTGGACGTCTGAACTGGACTTCCGTGGATTATCGACTGTGAAATGCGCGGCATTCTAATGAAGATTTTTACTGATTTCATTGCTTTTAAAAATAGTCTTTTTAAATGTAACAGAAAAAAAATGATGGTATGGAAAGTATTAAACGATTGTGGATTTACTCGGGAAGCAATAAATTAAATATTCGACGCGAGTAAAGCCAAAATGGTAGCTCCCGACACTGAAGAACACACCGTTCAGGGGTGCATGACTCGTTCTAGACCTTCCTCTGCTTGATTGATGGTCCAAGAGTTTCTTTCCGGCGATCGTTATAAAAACAAGCGATATCATTCGTGCCGTGTTGTTGTAAAACAAAACGATACTGTAACAAGATTCGGCTGTTGGATTTGCGAAACATTGATGGTTAGTTTGATGCAGCTGCTGTGACATTCATCGATCGCTTCACTTTGACAAATTTTGGTTAAATATTCGGCAAGGTAAGCGCTTGTCTGCAACCGTTTTCTATGATTATTTCAAAATACAACCATACGTTTTCCACATTTTTTTCGTTTTAGGAGACGTGTAGGAGGAAGTCATGATTATTTAAGGGAAATGGCTTTGCTTTGCGATTTATATTCTATGTATATCGCTACCGTGCGTGATTTTGCTGTTTTCGTAAGTAGTATAGCGAACTGTAACCAATAATTAAACAACTACAATTCAAATATTTACCGTTCTAATTTCGACGGAATTGTTAAACGTTAAATCTCTGAGATTTTCGGATGTGTTCTATTTCTGGTAAAAGGAAAGCGGGTTGAACTTTTCTAACCAAATCAATTGTCAAACAGTTGAGTTTACATCGAATAAATCGTTTAACAAAACACGTCACGGCAAGTCAAGAAATTGCTGAGTAAACAATTCTCAAGCATGCATGCATGCATGCATTCTCAAGCATGGGTGCGGGTGTGCCTCTGGGACTCCGAAACCCTTACCCTATACCAGACCATGTTAAAATGATTTTGCAACCAAATACTATACTAGACAATGAAGATCCCTACACTATCCCATACTTGGTACTACAGACTAAACACTGAAAACCAGATTTGTTATTTTTAAAACTGTATCACTATTTGTGTTTTCAATGGAAAACCATCTGGTAACAGTGTTGCCGCGATGATCTTCTTCCCGTTTCGTTTAGGGAAGGCTCTTTCAATTCCTATTCTAGACTTAATTCTCCAAATCACTGATCCGTTTCCTGGCAAATGATGCCCTATTCTAGAGCAAAACTTTCTGATTTCTATACCCTATCTCAGACTAAACGGTTTGGAAACCATATCCTTCACAGTGGCACATATCCATATAGCTTATATATGAGAATACCTCCCCCGGGAGAGCTCTTGATTCATCACTTACGAAGATAAACGCATTAGTACAGAGTCATGAGATAGTGCATGTAAAATCACTCTCTTCCAGTTATCGAGTAACCTTGAGATGATGTGAATATCAGGAGGTCAAGAATGTGCTTATCACTAGCACAAATAATAACGCAGTTGGGCAGCTCTTGTCTTATTTTATCAGTGATAAAAAATTAAGGGTGCGTTTACCTAAATGCCATTTTTCCGCCACTTAACATGAGTTTAATTAATGGAAATATCTTGCTCACATTTCAAGCAATCCAAAAACGCCTAACTGTTCTCGTGAATCTATGTTATGTGGTGTGTTGTAAATTTTGGGATGATTTTTGGGTAGGTTTGGAACAAAATAGTTTTTCTATATAAATTTTTTATATAAATATTGAAGGTTAAATGTAGTTGAATATTAAAGTAGAAAAAAATTAGTAGATGGCACCAAATTGTCCATTATTTTGCGAGCTTTTGTTGAGTGAGATCTTAGGTAGTTAGTTAATCACTAAATGACTAGGTTCAGTTTTAAGAACGTGTGTTTTACAAAATTGAAAGCAGTTGCAGACAAACACTTTCCAAAGGACTAAGAATGGAGCAAGTCGCTTCGCCTTGCAAACTACTAAATAACTGATGAAACACAACAGTTAGTTAAGGTATCGGTGCAACTTCATGCAAGGCATGCATTATCTACGATCTTCTTTTATTTTTGATTGTATGATTGTCTTCTTCGTTTTAACTTGTTTTTAATGACTTATCTTTCAAGTCACGAAAATTTGTTATCAAAAGTAAAGATTACTTTAAAAAGTCAGTTAGCATTTATTCATTATCGCACGCCATCGTCGCTTCCATTAACCTTTTAAGAGGGTCCCGGTGCAAAAGACATCCGGTGAGAAAGATTAAATAAAAAAAAGGTTTCCTGAATTTTCACCCTACTTGGATACAAACCTATTCAGCAATTAAAATTGACTATCGAAAATAAACCAAAACTGTCTTTTTATTATTATTTTTTTCTGCGAAAGATGTCAGGTAGAACTTATATATTTCATTAACGTGATTAATACAAAAGCTTATGCAACAAATGCCTCGCTTCACTGATTCTCTTGACACTGGTTTCGCTTTTGACAGGACACAAGCGGCTTGCTCCAACTGATTGATGATGAGTCATCTAGCACCAAGTTTATATAAAGACCTATAAATGATGCCGGGATTCTCATGTTTCATGACTTTTAAAGCCATGCATGCCGAGGAGTCATTGCCATAGACATATTTTCTCCGCTTTCTTAACCGATCGATGAGGCAGACAAGAGTATCGCACTGAATGAGATGTCCATCGTAGGTGAGTGTCACTCAATCAGTTAAGTTTCCTAAACAAACATTCACCAGAAGCAACGACAAAACTGGAACCGACCCAACGAATCGTTTCGATGGAAAATCTGTTCTGAAAGTTACATTAAAAACTAAAGCTTTCTTTAGTAAAATGTCGCCTCAAACTTTCGTAACATCGGACAATTTAACGCTTTTTGTTTTTGGAAGGATAATATTGTCGTTTTGGGTACGAAATAAGGTCAGTCATGGTTTTGAGGCCGTACGCAGAAAACTCACTGTGGTTGAATAAATTTCTAATCGATCAAAGATACATTTGGCTGTTATATACATCTGGAGAACATAGCCTAATTTTTATCGATAAAAGACACTTTACGACACAAACAAAGCAAGTTATATTTAAGCGTACCTGTGTTTGAAGTTTTTGCCGCTTTGATAACAACAACAAATGGCGAGTTCAAACTTGCTTGCCGAAAGGATCAAACTGTATTTTGGCTTTCACATAATCTGGTTTAAAGACTCTTTAAAGGGACTGCAACGCGATTCCAATAATGTTTCTTGGCATTCCTCGTTGGGTGTCCCTGAAAGTTCTGCTGAAGAATTTTCATTTGAGTGGGGCCTGCACGATAGGATTTAGCAGCACGGTTTGACTCTGGTAGTGAAATGGCCGGTAAAAATATAGGTATATTAAAAGAATAACGGGCACTCTGACTTGTTCAGTTATAATATAATAATAATATGATAATATAATATGATATGATATTACATATTATTATATATAATATACAAATACATTACAATACAATACAACGCGCGATTGGTCGATTCATGGTCACATGACATCTAACAAACAAACTGTTTCCCGCCAAACGTCCATGAGCGGGCAACATTTGCAAAAGCGGGCAACATTTGCGAAAGCGAGCAACATTTTCACTGTTGCCCGCTCACGCACGTGATCATACCGTGACAAAAGGTGGCATGATTATGATGCGATTGATGTTTAACTCGAGTGCTCGGTGCGTTTTTCAAACTGTGTTGTGTTGTGTTTTTGTGTTGCTATATAACAAATCACTTAATGACTGATCCCTCGGGAAACAGTGAATTTTGTTTCCCTCGAACCAGTCATTAAGTGTTTAGTATTGTCGTCTCAAAAACCAGCCTGTGATTGGTTGAAAATTTCCCGCGGCAATGTAATGGGTTCCTTGTGTAGAAAACCAAAATTTAAAATTATCTTCAAAGGAGGGGCAAAAATCTTGATTACTTTGTCAAGTTTGGCAGATAAACAACGCTATATTCAATGCAACGACCCTTTCTATCGAAAGTTAAAGATAAGCTGAGTTTAAGAGCTGCTTTTGTACGTTTGAACGGTTTGTTTACATTGAGCTGTGCTGTGCACACGCTATCACGCCATCATAATTTGAAAATAGTTTTGGGCTAAAACCTCGACAAGTTTGCGTTATTCACTCATTTTTTCGACGTTTGTAACGTTTGTTCTATCAAATTTGTTCTATTTCAATGAGCAATTTATAGCGTGAAAAGTCCGTGTTTTTGAAACGTTTTTCAGAAAACAAAAATATGATAACACGTACGAAACGTCGTGTACGTCAGCTCGTTACTAGTAAGAATTTCAGCTTTGATCAGCACAAGTTATCTTCAGTTTTGCTTTCTTTTTGCCCGAAAATCAATTGAATCGTGATACAAAACTAATTTCGATTTTGAGGCCTCAATACTGCATTATATTGACGGCGTTGGAAGAAAATATATTCTCCGTATTGGGCTCCGTCGCTTCGCGACTCCACCCAATACGGAATATATTTTCTCCCAACTTGCCGTCAATATAATGCAGTATTGTATCATATCATATCATATCATATCATATCATATCATATCATATCATATCATATCATATCATACAATATAATGTCAAATAATATAATATAATATGATATAATATAATATAATGTAATGTAATGTAATGTAATGTAATGTAATGTAATGTAATGTAATGTAATGTAATGTAATGTAATGTAATGTAATGTAATGTAATATAATATAATATAATATAATTTTACAGCATTTTACAAAGTCTCAATGCTCTTACTCTAACCTAAAACATAAAAATCCTACAAGAAGAAAACTATAAACTGTAACGCGACTACAATACTGTAAAATATTGCTATCGAATACAAAAATAATATGCAAGAATAAAATAATTGAAAAGATATGTTTTAAGTTGTGACTTAAAAATGTCAGCAGATTTACAGTTGCGAATGTGTAAAGGAAGCGATTTCCATAACATGGCGGAGGCAACAGAAAAAGATCTATCCCAGTAGGATTTAGTCATTAATGTTTTCATCACTATTATATTAATAGGAATTAACACAAAATTAGTGTGTCAAATTAATTATATACTACATTGACTTTATGGATAACGTTTACTGATAACTGAGAAATGGCTAAAAGTTATAACTGACTAGTTTTCAGCATTTCCAGACAGACCCTCAAAATACAGCAAATGAGCGCCTCCTTTCTTCTGCTATCGCTTAACATCGCCTGATATCGCTTGATATCGCCGTGAGGAACACAGTATCAAAGAGACAGTGCCCCGGCTGATATATCGTGTTTTCATGATGTTGTCCAGAAGCTTTGAAATAGGAAAGAAAAAAAATCGCAAAACAACATCGAAAAATATCGAAAAACAATGATGAACGCAAAGAAATATTAACTAAAGAGACAAAGTAATGGCTAAAAAAATTCAAAATTCCCCAAGAATAACAATTTTGATTTCTTGACCGCCTGTCAGAAAATCAAATTTGATGAATTGTAATCCATTTCCATCTTTGCAATCCTGCTCTTCATCTCCAAACTACTGCTTCTGTTTAGTTCTCTATAGAGTCTTTTTTTTTTAATTTCTTCTGGCGGCCATTCATGGGAATGAGAAATGGAAATGAGATAAGCGAAATTTTGTTATTTCGGGAATACAATGTTCCTTTAGTTCCTTTAAGCGTGCGATGAAACACCTCGTTGGAGTTAGACACAGTGAAGTTCGATAGTGTCCTTCGTACCACTCCGAACGCTTTAGCTTCTCTCCTTCGTTTTCGTCGTATATGCTGGCTGATCGTTCGTTATACCACTTCTGCTTTCTCTGATTCACAAATACTGAGATGATTTTTAAATGAAGAAAACATTTATATTTATTTTATAGGAAGTAATTATGGCATTGACACTGTTTTTGATTGAAGGCATTTTAATTTATGTTTCCAAACTTTAACCCTATTCGGCCTGGGCTTTTTTTTGAGTTTCTGAGCCTGGGGGGGGGGGGGGGGGGGGGGGGGGTGGGGGGGGACATTGTGCCCCCCTTTCCTAACTTCAAGAACATTAAGGCTATGACTATGAAACCTAGAGGGTACATAGTACGTCCAAAACTGTCTCCTTTGTGGTCCACATAATGGAACGATGACGTCATATGACGTAGTTATTAGGTAATTAGTTATGCGGCCGCCATCTTGGATCCGCCATCTTGGATTTCTGAATTTTTTCAAAACCTCTTAAAAACCGTCCAAATTCACCCAAAATTAATCAAAACCAATAAATAAACGCTAAATGACGTAAAAAATTAAAAGTTACACCAATAAACATTGTTTTTCTTCATTCAAAGATATAAATATGCAATTTTCAAAAAACATGGCTGTCGAAATCTTGTTGCCATGGAAACATCAAGTCACGTGATCAAAAAATTGTCATATGAAATTGTTGCCAGATAAATTTTAGGAAAAGTCACAAAGTTTGTTGGCGTTTGCATACATATTAAGGAAGTTATGAATGTTGAAAGTTAGCGCGGGCACTTTGTGCCCCCCCCCCCCCCCCCCCCCCCCCCCCCAGGCCGAATAGGGTTAAAACACTCGATTTACTGAGTGTTGTGCAACATCACTTTATAGTTTCGCATCCGGTGTGAGTCTGCAGATGCATGTTCTGAATATTATTTCTACTTATGAATAAAACAGATGATTACTCCTTTAATTGCCAGAATTTTGAAATAAAATTAACCCCACGAATACGGTTTTTACATCGTTGCTTTCTTGCATGAAATAAATCGCGAATTGTTACAACAACGTTGTTATAAAACATGATATTTTTAAAGTCAACTTTAATCCAGTAATTTCTGCAAAATAATTGACGGAGTTTCGAGTCGTTTAACGACGACTTGTCACATTTCGACGAAAGCGTTTTTTAATTTCATGTTTCTTAGTCTAGGATTGCAGATAATTTGATGCATGACAAATTTTGATATCCAACACCAAGTGTCTCATTTTTTTTAAGCATTATCGTTAGTGTTGCTTTTAGGTTAAGGTAAACGCACCTGTTTATCTTTCCTTAAAGAGCAGAATTTAGGGGACACTTCGTGACGTTTGTTGTCTGAATTTTTGAAAACAAGTAATGTTGAAGTTGAGTAGAAGAGCAAGAGGACACTTTGTGATGCTTATTAAATTTTTCATGCATCTAATTATCTGCAATCCTGGACATAACTGTTTCTTAGATTAATTACATAATGCACTAAGTGATTTATTGTTTTTTTTTTTTTTTTTTTGACATCCGTGTATAAGAGAGGGTCAGAAGTACTTAGCTATAAAGCTAAACGGGGACACTATAGCATAAAATACATAAATAGAACATGTAAACATTTTACCAATTAAAAAAAATGCTTATAAAATAGACAAATGGACAAGTAGTTAAAAATATAAACATATAAAGACCATAAGTTCAAAACAATTATAAATTACATCAATAAATAAAATACTATGAATATATACTTTCCATTAAAAGCAGAAGGAGTGGTGCACTCTTGCAATTTTGATATCCGTATCGACGCCGGTCGCAAACGTTTAAGTCTGTTAATTTTCCCCATTGGAATCTGGAACTTACTCACTGAGTCGATAATAGACTCCAAGTCAATTGAATCGCCCACGCGAAACCCTCACGTTAATTGGCCAAAAGCCGTGTTGTAATAAATCGATCTTTTCACAAAAACATTCTAAATATAAATATCGATCTGCAATTCTCTTACATCTATCCACAATTCTATAGCACAAAAAAAACACCTTGGAGACAATTTTTTGTTGTCCTCAGAAATTGTGTTTTTATCGTCATCAACTTTCCTTGAATAGAAAAGTTTCGTTTTAGCGTAGCCGGATACGCCAAGCTTGAAAATTACTGGACCTCTATTATTATCAGAATTGGAATCTGGAACTTACTCACTGAGTCGATAATAGACTCCAAGTGAATCGAATCGCCCACGCGAAACCCTCACGTTAATTGGCCAGAAGCCGTGTTGTGAATAAATCGATCTTTTCACAAAAAATTCTAAATATAAATATCGATCTGCAATTCTCTTACATCTATCTACAATTTTAGAACAACAAAAAAAAAAACCTTGGAGACAATTTTTTGTTGTCCTCAGAAACTGTGTTTTTATCGTCATCAACTTTCCTTAAGAACAAAGGTTTCGTTTTAGCGAATAGCCGGATACGCAGTTTGAAAATTACTGGACCTCTACTATTATCAGAAAAGGGAACGTCCCTTTTTGATAAACCTTAAGCATTTAGCTTTAAGACTGCACTTTAAACAGACTCTTCACAAAGATACGATATTTGACGTTATTGAATACCTGCGCTACAAAACATTTTGGTTGTTAAAACAGCCCCCGATTGACAAAGCTAAGATGAGAAAGATAGATGTATTTAACCTAGTGGTAAGTTACGCCGATAATTTGTTTTTATTTTATTTTACTGGCATAAGGAACGAACCAAACAACTCGCATCAACTCAAACCATTTTAATGGAAAATTATTTTAAAACTCTTTCGTCCAACCGATTTTGACTGCTGGTCAGTTGCTGTCTTTCCAAATAAAACGTTGGTGGCCGAGTAACTTTAAACACTTAAAGACTGGTCCCGAGGGAAACAGTGAATTTTGTTTCCCGAAACGAAGTCGAGGGAAACATCGAGATTCGAAGTGATTTGTTATATAGCAACACACACCAAAAAAAGAAAAAAACAAACACACACACAACACAAGACAATTTGAAGAAACGCGCCGAGCACTCGATCCATCATAATCATACCACCTTTTGTCATGGTATGACCAGCCTTAAACATCAATCGCATCATAATCATGCCACCTTTTGTCACGGTATGATCACGTGCGTGAGCGGGCAACAGTGAAAATGTTGCCCGCTTTCGCAAATGTTGCCCGCTCAGCACAATTGGCGGGAAACAGTTTGTTTGTTAGATGTCATGCGACGATGAATCAACCAATCAACGCGCACGTTGTATTGACAAAAACTCCAGCGATGTAACAATTAAAATTATATACCGGTGCCATTAGACACTTTTTCTATTGTTTTTAACTTATTGCGTCGTTTGTCATTGGTTTCAGTTATAGATCGGTGTGTATATGTTTTAAACAATACTTGACCACTGTAAACAAATTAATCTTTTGAGCACTTCAACACGTTAACAACTATCTCATCAAGCAAACAAATATTCCCGGATATCGGTCGCGTATAACATAATCCCTAGCAGTAATCCCTAGCATGCAATGTACACTAATTGGGGACACCTAACTACACTGTAACTACAATAATAATCTAATAATTAATAAAATATAAAATGTATGTACATATATAAATATAGAAAAAGTATCATAAAAGATCGATTGTCAGTTATTGCATAAAAAACAGTCTTTACAAGTATTATCTAGCAGGTTTGTGAAGTCAACCAATTTAATGCGCTTTTTAAAAGTATCTAATGATTCAGATGATCTAACAGATTTGTCGAGTTTGGACCAGATAACAGGGCCAAAATAAGTCAGGCTTTGTTTGCCGTAAGCAACAGTCTGATATCTAGGTATAGAAAAATCAGAATTTCTAAGAAAGTACTGAGAATTAGTAACGACAAATAAATTCGCAATTTTAGGAGGCGCTGGACCATTTTTGACTTTATACATTATGATAGCAATGGCTTGCAGTCGTCGCGTGCGAAGTGTTGGTAGTTTCGCTCTTTGCAAGAGTTCCTCATACGTCGATTTATTGTCACAATAAACAGCTCTTTATGCTCGTTCTTGAATTCGTTCTAATTTTCTGGCATCAGAAGAACGACAAAAATGCCAGACAGTGTGACAGTATGTAAGATAAGGTAATATAGCAAATCTGACAATATGTAGTTTAGCAGATGTCGGAATAAGCTTACGTAATCTCAAAAGAACACCAGTTTGACTGGAGGCTTTTCTGCAAACATTGCTTACATGACTCGAAAATGATAGTTGATCGTCTAAGGTAACCCCTAAGAGCGTTATCTCTGATTTCTGATTAATTGCAGTGTCATTAATGACGATGTGTAAATCCTTATGACAATTCCTCGGGCCCAGACTCATCACCTGATATTTTGAAAAGTTTCCTTGTAAGAGGTTGTTATTGTACCACTCAGAGATATTATTCCCTTCTTCAGTTAAAATGCTTTCCGCCTCGTTAGTTGTTTTCGCTACTGAAAACAGTTGATGGTCATCAGCATATACATAAATAACCTTATTTTTGTCAGTAGAGAAGTGCAGATCATTTTGGAAAACATTCCAAAGAAGAGGCCCGAATGCCGATCCCTGGGGACAACCTCTCGTGGATGCGTACCAATCACTTGTTATTTCTTGACTGATCCTGACTCTGTTTTTCCCACTTGTAAAATATGATCGCATCAGTGTTAGTGATTCATTAGAAAAACCATATGCTCTCAGCTTATTGATCAGTAGAGGAGGGTGCAGGAGGGGCAAATGCCTTTGACATATCGGTGGACAAGACTCAAACAACGTTCCTGTTATCAACAGCCTGTTTCCATCTTTCTACTAATCCAATAAGGGAGGTTTCACAGCTCTGATTTTTTCGATATGCGGCCAGATTGTTGCTTAACATTGGGTCTATAAATGATGTCAACTGTTTGCTCAATAACATATTTTACTGCTCAAAGACCTTCCCTATCACTGTTTGTACTGTAATCGGTCTATAGCTTTTAATGTCCTGTTTGTTGTCTTTCTTAAACACTGGTACCCAGTCACCTTTTTTCCATTGCAAGGGCCAATCACCAGATGCAATGCAATGGTTGTATAAGCCAGTCAGCGGATAAGACAGCTCCCTACTCGCTATCTTCAGGATCTTAGGTGGTATTAGGTCGTGACCTGTGCTCTTGGTAGTGTCCAAGTTATAGACAATTGTGGTGAGTCACCAGGAGGTCGACGATTATAGCTTTGCATTATCGTATGCACACTCTCATGATTGTACAGCTGGTCCTCAGTCATACTTAATAAACGAGTGTCGCCAATGTCATTAGCCACTGAAGAGAAATATTTGGCAAAGTGCTCAGTGATCTTACGTTGATCCCGTTCAATGACACCATCTACATGTATCTCTAGGTTAAGTAAAGCGTTTCCACACTTTTTTGACTTTGAGTGAATAAAAGGTTTAAAAACACTGTTGAAATTGTTAGGATGTGTTTTTAAATCATCAGCTTTTTTACTCCAATACTCTTTAATTGCTCTCCGCCGAAGTCTTGTAGCCGTGTTCCTCCACATTTTCATCAGTTCCCGATTCTCCTCAGTAGGGTTTCTTGCATATCGTTTCGCGTACCTCCTCTTTTTTCTAATTGCCTTTTTCCATTCGAGCGTCATGTACGGTACATCCATAGCACGAACTCTCATCTTTTTCAGCGGAACATGATCATTAATAATGCTGGTCAGGAGAGTATGCCAATAGAATTGTTGATCGTCGATTGAATCGAATATACCGCTTACATGCCAAGGGGCCGTATCTAAGTCCATTTGCAATTCCTTTCCATTCATTTGTTTGTAGCTTCTTACAGTCAACACTTTGCTTTCGTAAAAGCCATTTCGTTCTTTAAGAAGTTCATATACCAGCGCATGATCACTTATTCCGACTTCACAAACGCCACAATCCTTAAACAGCTCAGGTTTATTGGTTAAAATAACATCAATCAAAGTTTGGCTGTTATTAGTAATTCTTGTTGCCTTAGTTATGACACAAGTCAGTCCGTGTGTATCTTCCAGATCACATAAGATTTTCCCTTCCCTCGAGAGTGGTCGAAGTCTATCGAGATTCAGATCGCCTTTTATCACCAAAAATGATTTCTACATTGAAGCCCATGATGTCAGATCGTGGAGGTCTTTTTCAAGAGTAACAAAGTAATTGTTTCCAATCGGCTTGGGTGGTCTATAGATGCCCACAATTACTGCATCGTGCCGTCCAAATTTAGACTGAATTACCAGAGGCTCAATCGTAGTAAATTTTCTTGGCAATCCTAGCCGTTTGGAAGGTAATTTGTCCGAAATATACGCCATTACACCGCCTCCTCCTTTTTTACGGTCATTCCTGTATATATTATAGCCACTATATGCAAACTGCGAATCCGGATATATGCGCGCGGTCAATTTTAGTCTCAGTGAGGAAGACGACTTGAGCTTTAGATTCTTTAATTAAAGATCCAACCTCTTCAACTTTGTTTTGAAGACTGTTTACATTTATATGAATGAGAAGAATTTCACGAGCCCCCTTTGTTCGTTGTAGTGAATCAGATACTGAATCCACATTAGCATTTTCTTGTTCACTGTCCATATTAGCATAGGACAACTCAAGTGTTGATTCCTCGCCACTTTGTTAAAAAAAAAGAGTTTCCGCATTTCGGTAGACAACAGAGAAGACATATCCAATCAAAACTGTAGTTCTCTAGATAATATTGGAAAATATGTTTTCCCATATTAATGCATTTAGCATGGAACCATGTTTTACATTCCGCGCACAATATGGCGTCTTGCTTATTTCTGACCATGTGTTGACATTCTCCGCATAGATGATTCGGGGTACTTGATCTTTTTCTAAGTGGTCCTGGATTAGGATGGATATCTCCGGACTTTAAATGTAGTTGAAAAGAGCTAGTACCAGTGACGTTGTAAGGGACACGTAGTGTAGTAAACGTTCTTCTACGTGTGCAGGACAGCGAGCGAAGTCGGATTGCAAACCTTGCATCGGAAATAATCGACAGCAGAGTGACGTCCTCCAAGTTTTCATAAAAACAAGACGTATGTTGACTATGACAGTGATTTGACATTTGAAACATTTTTTGATTTGAAACATTCTACCTACGAACGATCTCACAATAATTTCACATGACCCAAACAGCGCCCGTTGCAACCCGCGGAATTTGTTTTCTATGCGAACACCTAGCTCCCAGCTCCCCCCTCTACAAATAAGACCGTTCCCTTCCATCATAGCACACAATATCACACTTAGCGACAAAATAAGGCTACGATTATGTCATTCATGTGAACCCGCTTAATACGGACAGTTTGCATGATCCCTTCGTATTCCGTATTAACGGGGTTTGACCGTAGAGTAGTGAAATGTATTTTGTGTTATTTACAGGTTGGACTGTTTAATATACAGTTCATTTTGTCTGGAGCTGGCGGAACCCCTCTGCGGTGTAACACATCAATAGAGAATGATGCATACACCATCAAATCGTTTAAGGCAGGAAAATATCTGAAAGTTGAATGGAAGGATGGCATGCAAGTGCCCAAACTGTCATTTACAGGAAATGAAGGCGACTGTGGCATACGTAAGTGACCAAGAATTCTTGCAGATTAAACATAATTATGTTCGCGTTTAAAAATAACTTGACTAGTATTTCCATTTAGTAAGTAACGGTTCTGAATGAGTAAAAAAAGAAACGTCGGAAATATGGGCCATTAGTTCCAGCAATTTCCTAATTGTTACACAAAATTAAAACGACCCGAACAGACAGTGAAGAGACAGTAACTGAATTGGAAGGCGGTGCTTAAATATTTTGTGATGTTTGGTTGTCAAATTTTACAACCTTTTTTTACTCAAAAACAAAAGCTGGCAAAGAAGTATAATTGTTATTTTGGCTATTTTTAAATTGTTCCACTTGCCTCTTAATAATTTGCGGCCGAAGTCTTCAAGGGAAATTGTCCCCGCTGATATATCATGTTTTCATGAGTTATATATTACTTTAACGCTTTAAAACTCCCAGGGGTGCTAAAGGTAAAAAAATCATATAAAAACCCAAATTTCATTTTGTAAAATATTGAAAAACAAGTGGTACCATGTAAAAGTACTGCTGAAGAGGTTTCATTTGAATGTTCACACCACTGATATTTCATCAACAGTCTCAAAAAAAATGGAAAATGGGCTTTAAGTAGGAAAATATTCGGTAATACCCCCCTTATAGAGGAGTGAATTTAGTTATTGCCCCAACCCCCTCTGATCAGTCAGAAATTTTGTATAACCTCCGCTCCTCACACACCTTTTGTATACTAATATCGAGCATCTTCTTAATATAAGCCCACCTGTTATTGCTACGAGTTAATGTTTGTTCCAGACGTGGATATAGAGCAATTCTACATGTTTACTTGTTGGAAATCCGTATCTGGAACAGACATGACCTCGAGGCAGTGTTCAACAAAGCCATCCGATTCCACTTCTGAATCACTTGATTGTGAATCCGAGTTGCTTGCACTGGAACTCCTTTCCCCGTTAACCCTATTCAGACTGGGCACCCAATTTTGATCTGCGACATCCAATTATGACGTCACAATGACGTCATTTTTGTTTTTCCGACGTTTCTTTGATATTTTTCCATCCAGATACTTAAATATCAAATATAACTGTAAAATCATCTCTTTCATATTAAAACATAATAAATACAAACAAGGACACACTTGTAAAGCGAGAAATTGCAAACAAAGGCGATAAAACTATAATTTTTAAATTATTGTCCGCCATCTTGGATCCGCCATCTTGGATCCGCCATCTTGGATTTCCTTTTTTTTTCGTTTAAATTAAAATTTAAAACATATCTAAAAGAGAAAAGGATCAGAATGTATAAAACACGTATCAAACTAATGTCTATTATCCAAACAATGAACTTAGAAGCGTTATTTAATGAATAGTACAAAGTTTTTCTCTATAAGTAAAAGAGAGCAAAAATTTGCCTACCCCTCCCCCCAAAATATTTGATGTTAAAATTTTTTGATGTCTTTCAAGAACTAGTCCCAAGAAAAAACTATTCTAACAAGAAAATGCACTATAAGTCAAAAAACAAGATCTTAAAATAAAAAATTCACCATATTTTAATATTTTGAAAACCTATGTGTCAAAAACCGGTTGCCATGGCAACATGGTTAATCACACTGACATATTATGGATACCAAAATGTCCCTAGATAAATTCTAGGAAAAGTCAGAAAATTTCAGCCTCATAGCTATTTCGGTGTAAGAGTTATCACAATTTTACTGGAGGGGGGGGGGGGGGGTCGAAAAGCCCCCCCCCCCCCCCCCCCCCAGTCTGAATAGGGTTAACGTTCTCTTGGGTTTCTCGTGGGGTGCAAGAATGATCACCACGAGCGTACTGGAGAACTTGTGCAACCAGTGCCACTTTACCTCTACTGATCTTAAGACCACGCTGGGTGAGGTCCATCTTCAATCTGTTGCAATATGATTATCTATGTTGTTTTGGTGCAATTTTGTCTACACTGGTTATCCAGTACAAAATATTTGAACTGGAGCAAAATATTTTCACCAGGACAACATATTTGTGCTGGTTTATAACTATATTCTACTGTTCAAATTTTGTTAACAATTCAAATTTAAAAAGCCAGAAACGCTTTATCACAATATTCGTCTCTATATTATGGAGATAGAGAAGAACAGATAATCGTATTGCAACAGATTCAAATTGCAGTACAGCTACAGAGCAGATCATCAAGCCTTTCAGTGGGAACTACCAATCTTGAAATAAACCGTTAAGCCCCCTCCTCTTGAGAGACTTATTTTTCTTTGAGACCCCCCGCCCATCATTGCTTTGATTTTACTTTATGCCCCCCCCCCCCCCTCTGGTTTTCCAACCCTCCCCCTCCTGATAATTATTTTTTTTTGTCTTCAGATTTTGTTCAGACTAAAAACAAATCATTTAAGGGAACGTTTACGCTTAGCCTCGCTGGGATGACGGACCACTATCTTGCTGTGGAGGGAGGAACATTAGTTGTTAAGGTATCTGTAAGCATTCTGTATATTGAATTGTATCATTTTGTCCGCTTCATCACTGGAAAAATTCCGTCAAGAGCTAAGATCCCCTCCTTCTCTATTCAACCCCCTCTCCTCCATTTGGTAGGGCGATTTGGAAGTAAGCTAAGCTAACATTGATATGTGTGTGTTTCCAAGTCGAGACTTACTCGGTTTTACGAAATTAATAGTCCATTTCCTCCTTTTCAAACCGAGGCCAAGAGCAAAACCATTTATATGGATACGAGTTTTGTGTTACATGCAAATAAAACTTATTTCCATACATATGAATGGTTTTGTAATTGGCCTCGTTTTGAAAAAAAGGAGGCTAAGAGCAACTCGGAAATATGCTATTAGATTAACTCTTTTCTATATTACATTTTGCAGCAATTACCAAATCCAACATATGAGAGCAAATACCTTTTCCAACTTAAGCGAATTGCTCTGAATTACAGTGTCGGCCGTGGCAAGGATGTTATTGAGCGTTACCACGTTCTGAATAACCACAACAACAACAACAACACGGTTATTAAAAGTAACAAGTCTGGGAATATCTCGTTGGGTCACAAATGGAAAGACTGCGGTGCCTGGTTAAAGTTCAGAAAGTTTGACTAAGTCTCTTTCGTTTTTGAAAGGGAGGAAAAAAACTCCTTCTCTCGGGAGTCGGGTGGGAGACTCCTATATAAAAATGACGGGAGTGCTTGTGAGGTATTTTTGAACAATACCCCAAAAGGTACCAGAATCTCGTTTGATGAGTGTGGCTCAAATGGATTTTTCCCTATTAGAGAGGTACTAATTCTAAAACAGCAATGTAATATTCTGCCATTCTTTTTTCCGGCTTAATGGCCTAAAAAGTACCGCGATAATTTTAACGGTGGTAATTTTAAAATTTTAGCACCCTAAGCGGTACCATTCTATATAATTTACCCCAAAAACTGAAGTATGACGCGTAACCCCATTACTTTTTATCGGAGTCCCCCCCCCCCCCCCCCCCCCCCAACCCCGGGGCTCCTTTTATCTTTTATAGTCGCGTCGTCGTGTTTAAAATCAAATGCATTACAAATGTACTTTTGATAATATTGTGTGAAACTCAACAAACCAAACACATACCGACTGTAAACTTTTTGGACAATTTGAGTTTCTTTGTATATATAATGATACCAAACGACGGGACCAAATGTTGAGTATTAAATGAATTAATTTATTAAAAAATACTCGTATAAAACTCATTAATAGTTCATCACTTTCTTTAATAACTTTATCTCTTCTCTCCCATTTGGTAGGGCGATTTGGAAGTAAGCTAGCTAACCTCCCCTCCCCCACCCCCAAACCATCTCTCTGTTGGGACATATATGCATACATACACGCATACACAAACCGCCTCAATTTAGAAAACTCAAGACAATACGGTTACACCTGTCGAAAGAGACCAAGTTAAATTTAGTTTGACCCATAATGTCGTACAACTTGCCAGACCGTTGACTTTTACTGATATCTGAACGGAAGATATAAACCCATGGTATGGTAAGCGCCATGCCCAATGCACCTCTAAAACGAACCGGGGGGGGGGGGGGATTGCCTTGAAGCGCCTGGACCCTTAATGGAGGGGGTCTGAGCATTTGATCTTTATTGTCATTCCAGTCCTTGAGAATTTGGCTTGAAGTTTGACCTCTTAGCGGGGGATTAATAGAGACAATGACGAGAATGTAGTAACGCAAACTTTATAACTCAAACAGTAAACGAGAAAGTGCCGGCAAGACTCGATAACAACACTGGAAGAAGATCTCGGTTCCTCGCTCCGTTCCATGTGCTCTGTCACATGACATTGTTTACGTGTCCTAGGAGGAGGGAGTTTGAACGTTTGGTGGCTAAAATACTTAATACAGAACACATATTAGTGTTTAAAAGAGCAGTTGTAATTTGCCAAAGCTTACTGGGTTTTAACAACTCTTTTTTATATTATTTTACATCAATTACCAAATCCATCATTTCAGAGCAAACACCTTTTCCAACTTAAGCGAATAGTTGCTCTCATTTTCACGACGGTAAAAATGTGCTGGAGCATTATCATGCACTAAATTCTGCACTGAGTTCTGACTCAAGCGTCAGGCGTTACGCGGTTGTTAAAAGTAACAAGTCTGGAAATATCTCGTTGCAGGGTCGCAAATCTGGGAGTGACAAATTATGGAGCGATTGCGGTGCCTGATGGTATAAGTTTGACTACATAATATAACCCAAGAGAACAGGGTCTCTTCCAATAAGAATTATTTTAAATCTATAATTAGTTCAGTGTCAGACTGCGTGGGTATCGTCTGGTTATTTTAAGGCCAAAACCTGATTGGTCAGTTTGTAATTTTTAGAATTATTGGCGGGTTTGTTGATTTTCAGTCTCTCACACAACACACGATTTCCTTTCGCGGTACAAGTAAAACACTTCCAGCAATGACGAAAGCCATATGAAAGATGATCTCTGATCTCTAGGTAAGAATGGAGACCGCGCGGTCATGATAGCGAGAATGCAAATTACTTTCACAGTGTCGGCGCAAGCTAATACTGGATTAAAACAAATTAGCATGGGGCATGGGGCTCCGTTTTCTCAAATCATTCTCTAGAGTTTGAATGAACTACTTTCCTTTTTGAAATGGAGGAAACAAACTCCTTTTTATAATAATTTTAATAAATATTGCGTGAAACTAAACAGACAAAAAAAATGACGACTGTACTGACGTTTTTGACAAACTGAATTTCTTTATATATACATAATGTAATATATTTAACTATTATAGCGCGAAAGCGCGCGTGATATCGCCTAATACTTAGCCGAGGAGGCCGTAGGCCGAGTCGGCTAAAATTAGGCGATATCACGCAAGCTTGAGCGCTATAATAGTTTTATAATTCAACACATTGATAACAAAGCACAGTTTGAAGAAAAAATATCGCCGACAATGTCTTACTTGCAAGTGTTTCGTATCTTAAAAAGTTCAATTCAGAATCAAAACAAATTGAACAAACACACGGCTACGAACCTAAACATAGCCGCGAAAAGTCGTAAAAATCTGCAGCGTGGACAGTAGGCTTACAAAAATTCACAGCTAAAGGATACAAGAAACGGTTAAAACATCGTACCTGTAGTTGATTTGGCTTTTAAGTCCCTTCCATAAGCACCACATTTTCAAGCATCGAAGTACGAGCTGAGTCGATCAATGTTGTTTACAAACTTGGAATGCTCGTTTTTTAGCTCTCACAGCCGTAATGACGAGATCAGAAACTTTTCTGAGGAAACATCAAGTCTATATCATATTCCAGAAGTGATTACCAAAGGAATTTCACGAAAATTGTGCTCCTTCATTCACTTCGTGTCGAGCGGATAAACTTTGAACCAGTTTTCATTCAGCTACGCCAAGAAACACTGCGACCGCGACAACGCGAAAATTTCGCGCCTTTTTTGTCCAATCATGTGAATAGTATTTTTCTCTTCTCTTTTTTTCTTTCTTTTCCCTTCTTTAACTAATAGTTCACGCACTTTTTCGCAAAAAAACACGAAATTGCAGGCAGCAGTCGATCATTTTCACTTATATATACTTATATATATATATATATATATATATATATATATATATATATATATATATATATATATATATATATATGCATTGATACACTGCCCAAATATGGTAAAAAAGTTATCGGTATGCGTTATGTCTACATGACTTATAACCAGTCATATATATATAGACAGTTAAAGTGAGAACAGAAATTTTCACAACAAAGATTATGAGTGAAAAAGTGCCTCAGCCGGGAGTTGAACCCGGGTCTCCTGATGACCGGACAGATGCCTTACCACTAGGCCACTGAGACAACCACACTTACACAAACACAAACAACACATTTGTGGCTTCATAGTGGAAAGCTCTTGGGATACATTTTTACACAAATTCTGCAATTAGGATCGCGTCACTTTACCCAGTCGTTCAGCGATTCACAGTCCACTCCCCTTGGAAATTAATTTACAAATTAGTGTGCAGTGGGAAGGGAGATATGGACAACTAATTGCCTCATAATCTTTGGATCACCAACCTATTCTCATTAACTGTCTATGTATATATTTCAGAAATCGCTGTGAATCGCCTTCCGAATGAGAATAGGTTGGTGATCCAAAGATTATGAGGCAATTAGTTGTCCATATCTCCCTTCCCAAACTAATTTGAATATATATATATATATATATATATATATTGTATACATATTTATATATATATATATATATATATATATATATATATATATGTGTATATATGTATTGTATATATATAAATATATATATATATATATATATATATATATATATATATATATATATATATATATATATATATATATATATATATATATACAAATATGTATACAATGTGCCCTCCCGGTTATTACCATAATGGCTTTATGGCAACTCCTGAACTTGGGCACAGGATGTACGGTTTATATATATATATATATATATATATATATATATATATATATATATATATATATATATATATATATATATATATATATATATATATATATATAATATTTCAGATAGTACGCGCGCTGTCGTTGGTCTATAGGTGTGTTTAGATGAGAGTATGTAAACACGGTTGTGACGTGTTACCTCGCACCATTTCGTAAACAACAACAAGCATTGCAGCGAATGCCAAAACTTTTGCCAAGCTAAAATGAATTTAGCGTACACAATCAGTTGAGAGTTTCTACGAAAAACTTTCGTCCACTTAAAGAACGGGACATTAGTGACTACACGAATTCGTAT
Organism: Cladopsammia gracilis; assembly: GCA_022457155.1. Lineage (NCBI taxonomy): Eukaryota > Metazoa > Cnidaria > Anthozoa > Scleractinia > Dendrophylliidae > Cladopsammia > Cladopsammia gracilis. Next base: position 384,311 of record JAJGOT010000453.1, on the reverse strand, counting down.
CTTAAAAAGTTCAATTCATAGCGGCGAAAAGTCGGAAAGAACTGCAGCATGGACAGTATGTCTTACAAAAATTCACAGCTAAAGGATACAAGAAACGGTTAAAACATCGTTACCTGTAGTTGATGTGGCTTTTAGTCATTTTCCTTTTGGTTCCGCTGCTTGTGCTGTGATTCCAAACCAGCAAAACTTCACAAGGCACGATGAGCGGTTCAACTTCTCAACCATGTTCTCGGGCTGCCAAATCGGGCAAGTTCACGTCACTTTCAAGAGAGATCAAGGATAGTGACATTCATTTTCAGCTTAAATGAACTCCTCACTCATCTTGAAGTTCTTTCCTTGCAGAATCGTATATTTTGAACATTTAGTTTTCGCCGCAAAATCGGTATTTTTCTGTAAGATTTAGGAGGATTTAAAGCTGAAATCGCTTTTACACGGCGCTCGTTGGCGCTTGGCAAAACCCTGTCCATCGCCGTACAAACCAACACCGCAGCGACATAAACGCAGGTCATAAGAACATTCCCACTGTCAGACACTTCAAAAACTGTGGGGTTAAACATTTAAAATTAACAGTCATTGAAAAAGTTAGAAATCCTAATCAAGACATTAGAAGAGCAAGAGAAAGCTATTGGATTTCTAAATTCAAGCCTACTATTAATAGCCTAGTTAAATTCACGTGATATACTGTTTTGCTTAGTTTATTTTAGCTTTATAGCTCCATATCTGATTATTACGTCAGCATGTCACGTGTGTTCTTTCCGTTAAGCTTTTTAAATTTCGAATGTTGTAACAGTTAGTATATACCTCAGATGCTCCTGATGAAGACCGTTATGGTCGAAACGTCGAGCGAATAAACCAGCAAAGCTACATTGGAGTTGGACTCTTGACCCTCACATTTTCGGTTTTACTTACGATTATTTCAAGTGTCCACGATCGCTTTAGTGATCCTCCAGCAAGCATTTTACGTTGGTTAAGGATCTGCATTGTTTGCGAGACCCCTCACAAGTTCTTTGTTATATATATATATATACCTGAATTTTTCAAAACGTGTTCAACGAAAATTTATCTATCTATATATATATATATATATATATATATATATATATATATATATATATATAACTTCATGAGAGTTCAGACTTCAGGAGTAATCATCGTTTTATTGCGACAGCTCTGTTTCGTATGGTCCAAAATTAAAAGGACCACACTCATCAGGCAACTTGATCGAATGACCGGTAAAATGGAATACAAGCAGTAAAATAGTCAGTGATGTACCACAATTTTATTGACGCAGAAGACGGTTTGTAAAAGGCGAAACCGGATACACTTTTACATCTTATTTTGTCAAACGGCACGCATTTGCTACCTAGCAACCATTTTTGAATTTTCGTATTTTACTGCTTGTATTCCATTTTACCGGTCATTCGTTCAAGTTGCCTGATGAGTGTGGTCCTTTTAATTTTGGACCATACGAAACAGAGCTGTCGCAATAAAACGATGATTACTCCTGAAGTCTGAACTCTCATGAAGTTATAGTCAATGCTCCTCTATAGTTGAGCGCTCTACGTTATCCATTCTACTCAAGAATTTATATATATATATATATATATATATATATATATATATATATATATATATAGATATCCTGAGCCTAACAGCGTCGCTCTTTGAACAGAAAGCCGATGATAAACTTAACTGAGGTGGAAAGGTCGAAAGCACAAGAATAAAATTAACGACCTGGCTATCTTTTAATTTTAGCAATTCTCAAAAGCAGACTTATGCGACCGTTTGCACAGTACATTAGACCGTACAAAAGTTCACAAAAACAACTTTTTCTCCATCTAGAATAACTAGTACGACTAATTTCCAAATAAAATACACCTGCTGCTTATAAAAAAAATGTCCGAGAAACTGATATTGGAAATCAAAATTGCAAAAAATACACAAACATATTTGCATAATTAAGACCACGCGAGTGAAGTTTAGAACTATAAAATCCAAGTCTCGTTTTGTTTTGTTTACATAAAATCGCTTTTCAACCTATGTAATGAATGAACAAACACATAAAAATGGACAACACAATCTTTTTTTCGAAAAATTTTATTCAAATCTCCATAAGTTTATGTTTAAAAGCAAAACGCGAACCATTAAGAGCTCATCGAGGCCGAGATGTCTCCGATAAAAGAAATCAAAACAACTGAATTTAACTGAGCGTGTGTCCTCCAAAACTAGCGAGAACAAAGAAAAATTAAATCACAGATTGATATCAACATAATTTCCCATCGAAAAATGTATTTTGTTTTACCTTTGAGTCCCTCCACTGCTTGGAAATTGTTTAAATCTCCGCTTCTTCAGTTCTGAAACCCGAAGTGACAAACATCTTCTCGCATTGCTTCCATCCTCGAAGCAAGATTTTATCTCTGAAAGCTGTTTTATTTCCACTATTTCCACTATAGCGGCTTCTGAGTATCCCTGTCTTGAGTAGCAAACCGCGAAAAAATGCAAGAGAATAACGACTTTAATTTAAACGGTTTTCTCCGCTAAACACAGCAGTGTTTTCCCAGGTGACGTGAAATTGCAAAGATCCCAGTTGTTGTGTGGCGTCATACGCGCATGTTGTGCGAGGGTCTACGCGCCCGCGAGTTAACCCTAAGCGACGGACGCGGCGGTGGGCACACAACGCGCCCGCGAAACATTCCGCTAGCCATGACCATGAAAAATGACGGGCATGGGTTCTATGGTTCTCTGGTTCTATGAGTATGGTGCTCCGCGCGGGCCTTCGGCCGGCAGAGCTCCGCTAATAATATATTTAATTTGATACCAAACGACGACTTGACTATTAAATGTTTTATAATATAGAGGGCAAAATTACCGAATGCTGATTGGCTGACGAAGAGGGCATTTTTTTTCGTAATTGAGAGCAAAATTACTCGCTCCTGATTGGTCGGGCATCAAAATTTCTCACTCGTGATTGGTTTATAGCACGTCGGTTCTCGTTGCATTCAGTTGGCTTGGCGGGATTTTGAAGAAAATGTATCTCTGACCGCATAGAAATTTATTTAACTGACCACAGTGAGTTGAAAAGTTTTGCTTGTCAGTTTGCGAGAGAGTATATTCACTTCGGGTGGTTTGAAATCTGAGTGACTCTTAAAAAGTCTGAAGGGTTTCACCATAATTTTGCCTTCTACATTATAAACAAGTAATCGCATATCATGTTCCCTATAAAATTAAGGATTAATATCACTTGTCTTTTCAGAAGCTGTAGAAATTGCGGTGTGTTTATCTGAACTGATGGTAATCATATCATTAACCTTAGGGTGGAGATTTTGAACTCAAATGCAACAAATATAACTTGTTTTTTTTTTCTTTCCACCTTTTTCGCAAACTGACTTTTTTGAGTTGGCAAACCCGCATTTAATGCGATTAGCGAGTGTCCTGATCATTATGCGGTTTACTAACGGCGAAACTTTAGTAGTCGAAACTTGATGGCAAATACGTATAATAAACTCGCGAATACGCGCATGCGTGATGAACGGATTATCGATAACGGCGACAGATATGCAAATGAGTCATTCACTTGCTCACTCGCTCCTTTCATCAACTGTAAACTTAGTGACGAAATGCTTTGTTACGAATTCGTTTTGTAACAACAACAGCGTGAATCTAGCGACAACAATAACTAAATTGTATATTTTTTGGGTGGGGGTTTGCCGCTGGAACTCTGAAACCATTACCCTATACCAGACCATGTTTAGCTGATTTTGCAACCCTATACTAGACTGAACACCGAAAATCCCTACACTATCCCAGACTTGCTACAACTGGACTAAATCTGGAAAAAAACAGATTTGCTATTATTAAAATTGTATCACTGTTGGTGTTTTTAATGGAAGCCTTCTAGTAACAGTGTTGCCGCGATTATCTTGTTTCCGTTTGGTTTAGGGAAGGCTTGTTTTCTTCCGACTTTCAATTCCTATACTGACTTAATTCTTCAAATCACTGCGCGTTTCCTGGCAAATGATGCCCTATTCTAGAGCAAAACTTTCTGATTTCTATGCCCTTTCCCAGACTAAACGGCTTGGAAACCATACCCTTCACAGCAGCACGTACCCATATAGATTATATTTGAGAGAACCTCCCCCGGAAGTGCTCCTGATTCAACACTTACGAAGATAACCCATAGTAACCAGGAGACAGTGCATGTAAAATCACTCTGTTCCAGTGATTGAGTAACCTTGAGATGATATGAATATCAAGAGGTAATATATAAATATTGAAGGTTAAATGTCGTTTTCAAATTAGAATATTAAAGTTGAAAAAGATTAGTAGATAGGCACCAAATTGTCCACTATTTTGCGAATCTAGTAAACATTTCGGTGGGGAATGTGCTTTTGTTCGAGCGAAAACACCTCCGTCATTTTTTGCAATTTCAGCCGGAAAGATTTCCGTTTAACCCCAACATTAGTTATGCATACCGTTCTAAAAACAAAAACAAAAGCCAAAACAATAGAAATCCAATACATAATTACATACATAATTATTACATACATAATTATTACATACATAATTACGAGCAATAGTTCATTTTGGTAACGCGCACGCCCGGAGCAAATGTCTTGTCTGAGGGATCAATATTTTGGAATGAAAAGAGACAAAGTAATGGCTAAAAAATTCAAAATTCAACAAGAATAACAATTTTGATTTCTTGACCGCCTGTCAGAAAATCAAATTTGATGAATTGTAATCCACTTCCATCTTTGCAATCCTGCTCTTCATCTCCAAACTACTACTTCTGTTTAGCTCTCTATAGAGTGTTTTTTTATTTCTTCTGGCGGCCATTCATGGAAAAGAGCTAATTGAAATTTTGTTATATCGGCGATGCAATGTTCCTTTAGTTCCTTTAAGCGTTTGATGAAACACCTCGTTGGAGTTAGACACAGTGAAGTTCGATAATGTCCATTGTACCACTCCGAACGTTTTAGCTGCTCTCCTACGTTTTCGTCGTATATGCTGGCTGATTGTTCGTTATGCTACTTCTGCTTTCTCTGATTCACAAATACTGAGATGATTTCTAAATGAAATGAAGAAAACATAAATATTTCTTTTTAGAATGAATTAAAATCCTCAGGAAATCTATAGGAAGTTATTATGTCATTGACACTGTTTTTGAATGAAGGCATTTTAATTGATGTTTCCAAACTCTAAAAAACTCCATTTACTGAGTGTTGTGCAACATCACTTATAGTTTCGCATCCGGTGTGAGTCTCCAGGTGCATGTTCTGAATATTATTTCTACTTATGAATAAAGGAGATGATTACTCCTTTAATTACCAGAATTTTGAAATAAAATTAACTCCACGAATGTGGTTTTTACACCGTTGCTTTCTTGGTTGAAATATATCACGAATTGTTACAACAGTGCCAGTTGCCATTAAAGTTCAAAATTAGCACACTAATGTTGTTAAAAAACATGATATTTTTAAAGTCAACTTTAATCCAGTAATTTCTACAAAATAATTGACGGAGTTTCGAGTCATTTAACGACGACTGCTTTATCTTCCTTGTCACACTTGGACGAAAGCATTGTTTTATTTCATGTTTCTAAGATGAATTACATAATGCACCGAGTGGTTTAATTTATTGTCTTTTTGACATCCGTTGGTATAAGAGAGGGTCAGAAGTACTTAGCTATAAAGCTAATCAGGGACACTATAACATAAAATACGTAAATAGAACATGTAAACATTTCACAAATTAAAAGGTCATAAAAATAGATAAACAGATAAGTAGTTAAAAATATCAATATATAAAGACAATAACTTCAAAACAATTATGCATAATATCAATAAATAAAATGCAATAAATATATACTTCCCATTAAAAGCAGAACGAGTTTCAATTGCCATTCTGGACTTAATTCTTCAAATCACTGATCTGTTTCCTGGCAAATGATGCCCTATTCTAGAGCAAAACTTTCTGATTTCTATACCGTATCTAAGACTAAACGGCTTGGAAACCACACCCTTCACAGTGGCACATACCCATATAGCTTACATATGAGAATACCTCCCCCGAGAGAGCTCTTGATTCATCACTTACGAAGATAAACGCATTAGTACAGAGTCATTAGATAGTGCATGTAAAATCACTCCCAGTTATCGAGTAACCTTGAGATGATTTGAATATAATATCAGAAGGTCGAGAATGTGCTTATCACTAGCTAAACAAATAACTAAATAATAACGCAGTTGGGCTGCTCTTGTCTTTTTTTATCAGTGATAACAAATAGTAAGTGACTGAACTTGGTTTAAGGGGATAACCCCCCACTGTATTATATATAATTGCATTCTTCTCATTGATGACGGGGTTTTCCCGAATAATGGCAAAGTTTCAAATTTGACATATGACATAAGGTTCTCGATAACAGGGGGGAGCGGGAGGGGGGACTTTACCTAAATGCCATTTTTCCGCCACTTAACATGGGTTTAATTAATGAAAATATCTCGTTCACGTTTCAAGCAATCCAAAACCGCCTAACTGTACTCGTGAATCTATGTTATTTGGTGTTTTGTAAATTTTGGGATGATTTTTGGTTAGGTTTGGTTAGGTTTTTCCCAAAGGATTTGCAAAATATATAAATATTGAAGGTTAAATGTAGTTTTAAAATTAGAATATTAAAGTAGAAACAAATTAGTAGATAGGCACCAAATTGTCCACTATTTTGCGAGCTTTTGTTGACTGAGATCTTAGGTAGTAGTTGATCACTAAATGACTACCTTTTTACTACGTTCAGTTTTAAGAACGTGTGTTTTACAAGAGGTAAGTTGTAAGCAGTTGCAGACAAACACTTTCCAAAGAACTAAGAATGGAACAAGTCGCTTACGCCTTGCAAACTACTAAATAACTGACATACAAGGGGCGGTACGCAGCTCTTACAAGGTCTTCTCTGATTAGCTGAGAAAACAATAGAACAAACAACACAACAATGGCTAACAATAGACCCTAGACCTAAAAACAATAGAGCTGCGTGGTATACAGGTCCAATGAAATTAGAGGTTCTAAAGAGCTGCGTGGCTACTGACATACAACACTTAGTTAAGGTATCGGTTCACCTTCATAAGGCATGCATTACCTACGATCTTCTTTTATTTTTCATTGTCAGTCTGATTGTCTTCCTCGTTTTAACTTGTTTTAATGACCTATCTTTCAAGTCACGAAAATTTGTTATCAAAAGTAAAGATTACTTTAAAAAGTCAATTAGCATTCATCATATTCATTATCGCACGCCATCGATGCTGCCATTAACCTTTTAAAGGAGTCGCGGTGCAAAAGACATCCGGTGTGAAAGATTAAACAAAAAAAGGTTTCCTAAATTTTCACTTGAATATAAACCTGTTTTAATTCAGCAATTAAAATTGGCTATCGAAAATAAACCAAAACGATCTTTTTCTTTATTTTTTTCTGCGAAGGATGTCAGGTGGAATGTATATATTTTATTAAAATAAACGTAATTAATACAAAAGCTTATGCAACAAATGCCTCGCTTCACTGATTCTCTTGACACTGGTTTCGAATAATGAAATTGCATTTTTAAAACATACACGCTATTTTTTGATGCCGAAAGGAAGGCGATTTGGTGACACTGCTTTTGACAGGACACAAGAGGCTTGCTCCAACTGATTGATGATGCGTCATTCTAGCACCAAGTTTATAAATGATGCCGGGATTCACATGTTTTATGATATTTGTAAAGCCATGCATGCCGAGCAGTCATTGAACCAGCAAATTGCCACAGACATATTTTTCCGCTTTCTTAACCGATGACGCAGATAGGAGTATCGTATTGAATGAGATGTCCATCGTAGGTGAGTGTCACTTAATCAGTTAACTTTCCTAAACAAACATGAGAAGCAACGACAAAACAGGAGCTCAGTGACCCAACGAATCATTTCGATGGAGAATCTGTCAAGGTTAGATAGGAAACTAGAATTTTCTTTAGCAAAATGTCGCCTCAAACTTTCGTATATAAACATCGGAAAATTTAACGCTTTTTGTTTTTGGAAGGATAATATTGTCGATTTTGGTACGAAATAAGGTCTGCCATGGTTTTGAGGCCGTACGCAGCTCTTACAAGGTCTTCTCTGATTTGTATATGTAATCGCATGGGTCCAAGTAGAATTAAGGATCGATATCAAACGTGTTTTCGGGAGCTGTAGAAATTCGCGACAAGGGCAATTTCTACAGATTCTGTAAACACAAGTAATATTTATCCTCAAATTTACGAGGGAACATGCGATTACTTGTTTATAAACATAGCTGGCAAAATTATAGGGAAACCTTTCAGACTTTTTTAAGAGTTACTCAGACTTGAAACTCCCCGAAGTGAAAATTAACTCTAGCCAAATTGACAAGAAAAATGTTTCAACTCACTGTGATTGAATAAATTTCTAATTGGTCATATATACAATAGGCTGTTATATCACCGGCATCTGGAGAACATAGCCTAATTTTTATCGATAAAAGACACTTTACGACACAAACAAAGCAAGTTTTGTTTAAGCGTACCTGTGTTTGAAGTTTTTGGCGCTTTGACTGAACAACAACAAATGGTGAGTTCATACTTGCTTGCCGAAAGGATCAAACTGTATTTTGGCTTTCACATAATCTCGTTTAAAGGGACAACAACGCGATTCCAAGAATTTTTCTTGGCATCCCTCGTTGGGTGCTCCTGAAAGTTCTGCTGAAGAATTTTCATTTGAGTGGGGCCTGCAAGATACGGCTTAGGAGCACGATTTTACTCTGGTAGTGAAATGGCCGGTAAAAGTATAGGTATATAAAAAGAATAACGGGCACTCTGACTTGTTCTTCTTATAATATGATATGATATGATATGATACGATACGATACGATACGATACGATACGATATATGATATGATATGATATGATATGATATGATATGATATGATATGATATGATATGATATGATATGATATGATATGATATGATATGATATTTATACCTAATCGTACCTTTTTGGTACGCTTCGGCGGCATATCAGGCGAGTTTGGTCGAGCCATGGTTCGTATTTTGGCGAGACGCAGTCGAGCCAAAATACCCATGGTGAGACCAAACGAGCCTGATATGCCGCCGAAGCGTACCAAAAAGGTACGATTAGGTATTTATACCGTACCCAAATTCAGTCCAAAATCCGGTGATGTTTTTAGCAGTTACGGTAATAAAATCTGTCAGGCGTCCTATCGTGTGGCCCGCGAGGAGAATAACGGCGCAAAAAGTGATGAATGAAAAATAATTTTTAAATACTTTCAGCGAGCAAAGTGAGAAATCGTGGTAGCAAAATATGTGTAAAATCCTTCTCTGCAAAAATATTACCGGCATTTAAAAACGAGAAAATTACAGTGTATTCCGAAGAAATCATTTTACAAGTCTTATTTCGAGGGAACGAACACATAAATAGTGTAAATGTCGCATGGAAGCTTCAAATACTCGCTTCAGCCGACGTTCAGTTGGTGGAACTTTTGGAACCAGAGGTAAAGTTGACGTTAATGGTTGCATTTTCAAACTTTGCACCATAAAATCGTGCCATATCAGGTCAGTGACTTAATATCGTAGGATATCAGGACAGTAGACTAGGCTTCTGATTGGCTAATTACGAATTTGGGTACGGTAAGATATGATATGATATGATATGATATGATATGATATGATATGATATGATATGATATGATATGATATGATATGATATGATATGATGTAATATAATGTAATATAATAATATAAATTTAGAGCATTTTACAAAGTCTCAATGCTCTTACAGTAACCTAACATAAAACCTAGAAATCCTGCAAGAAGAAAACTATAAACTGAACTCGACTATAATACTGTAAAACATTGCTATTTATGACAATAATATACAAGAATAATAAAATTAAAAATCACAAATTGGAAAGATAAGTTTTAAGTTGCGATTTACAGTTGCGAAGGTGCAAAGGAAGCGAGTTCCATAACATGGCGGAGGCAACAGAAAAAGATCAATCCCAGTAGGATTTAGTCATTAATGTTTTCACTGACTATTAATAGGCATTAACACAAAATTAGTGTGTCAAGTTAATTACATACTACACTGAGTTTACTAGCGTTTGGCTGATAACTGCAGAAATGGCTAAAAGTTTAACTGATAACTGACTAGATTTCAGCATTTCCAGACAGACCTTCAAAATACAGCAAATGAGCGCCTCCTTTCTCTTGATATCGTCTGATATCGCCTGATATGGCCTGATATCGCCGTGAGAGAAATCAAAGGCCCCTTAGAGCCAACCCGTGAATTTGAAATGCTAACGCGTAAGGCAATAATTGCGGTAAGCTTATGTTTTCACTCTGTCACGGTTTAATATATATATATATATTTTTAAATTAAACGTTTTGACAAACGCAAAAAAATAAAAATACACTGACATCACTTTCATAATGTTCAGTCCGAAGAAGAAAGAAAAAAAAGAAAAAAAAAAAAAAAAAACGCCACGATTTACACCACTCGACCACCGTAACCACTGACTTGTAATGGGATAAATTTTATTACTTGAAGGTAGATAACCATCAAAACGCGTGTCTCAGTTGAAAATTCCTTTAGATCGATTTCAACGTTGCATTAAAGACTCCAAATGCGAAACATCTTTAAGCTTATTGTTGTTTATATTCGTTTACACCAATTTAGTTATTGTTATCGCTGGATTCACACTGTTCTTGTTACAAAACGCATTCGTAACAAAGCATTACGTCACTAAGTTTACAGCTGATGGAAGGAGTGAGCGAGTGAGTGCCTCATTTGCATATCTGTCGTCGTTACCGATAACCCGTTCATTACGCATGCGCGTATTTTCACGGGTTAAAAACGGTATCAAAGGGACAGTGCCCCGGCTGATATATCGTATATTCATGATGTTGTTATAGAAAGAAAAAAATCGCAAAACAATATCGAAAAATATCGAAAAACAATGATGAACGCAAAGAAATATTAACTAAAGAGACAAAATAATGACTAAAAAATTCAAAATTCCACAAGACAAGAATAACAGTTTTGATTTTTTGACCGCCTGCCAGAAAATCAAATTTGATGAATTGTAATCCACTTCCATCTTTGCAATCCTGCACTTCATCTCTAAACTACTGCTTCTGTTTAGCTCTCTATAGAGTCTTTTTTTATTTCTTCTGGCGGCCATTCATGGAAATGAGATAAGCGAAATTTTGTTATTTCGGCAATACAATGTTTCTTTAGTTCATTTGAGCGTGCGATGAAACACCTCGTTGGAGTTAGAAACAGTGAAGTTCGATAGTGTCCTTTGTACCACTCCGAACGCCTTAGCTGCTCTCTTACTGAGATGATTTCTAAATGAAGAAAACATAAATATTTATTTTTAGAATGAATTAAAATCCTCAGGAAATCTATAGGAAGTTATTATGTCATTGACACTGTTTTTGATTGAAGGCATTTTAATTTATGTTTCCAAACTTTAAAAAAACTCGATTTACTGAGTGTTGTGCAACATCACTTATAGTTTCGCATCCGGTGTGAGTCTCCAGATGCATGTTCTGAATATTATTTCTACTTATGAATAAAAAAGATGATTACTCCTTTAATTACCAGAATTTTGGAATAAAATTAACCCCACGAATATGGTTTTTACATCGTTGCTTTCTTGCATGAAATAATAGTTCAAAATTAGCACACGAATGTTTGTTATAAAACATGATATTTTTAAAGTCAACTTTAATCCAGTAATATCTGCAAAATAATTGACGGAGTTTCGAGTCGTTTAACGACGAGTGCTTTATCTTTCTTGTCTCACTTGGACGAAAGCATTGTTTAATTTCGTTTCTTAGATGAATTACATAATGCCCTAAGTGGTTTATTTATTTATTTATTTTTTTTGACATCCGTGTATAAGAGAAGGTCAGAAGTGCTTAGTTATAAAGCTAAACAGGGACACTATAACATAAAATACGTAAATAGAACATATATACATTTTACAAATTAAAAAAAATGATCATAAAAATAGATAAATAGATAAGTAGTTAAAAATATGAATATATAAAGACAATAACTTCAAACAATTATGCATAATATCAATAAATAAAATACAATGAATATATACTTTCCATTAAAAGCAGAAGGAGTGGTGCGCTCTTGCAATTTTCATATCCGTATCGACGCCGGTCGCAGATGTCTCAGTATTTTAATTTTCCGCATTGGAATCTGGAACTCACTGAGTCGATTATAGACTCCAAGTGAATCGAATCACCCACGCGAAACCCTCACGTCATTTGGCCAGAAGCTGTGCCTTGATAACTCGGATCTATAAACAAAAACATTCTAAATATAAATTGATTTGCAATTCTCTTACATCTATCTACAATTCCATAGAACAAAGAGAAAAACCTTGGAGACAAGTTTTGTTGTCCTCAGAAACTAATGTGTTTTTCTTAAACTCTATTATATGGAAAAGGGGTTTTCCAGTAGATCACGCGCAGCAAATCAATCAAATGGGTGTCATAGCCAGCTCTGAATAGCTGTCAGTAAGATTTTTCGCAGCTTCTGCATGATTTTGTGACATCCGTCTAACTTCTCAGGGTGAAATACACAATATAACAAATTTATCGTCATCAAATTTGAAAGACTTAAGATAACTTTCCTTAAGAATAACTTAAAGGAAAACAAGGTTTCGTTTTAGCGTAGTTTTACGCAAAGATTGAAAATTACTGGATCTCTATTATTATCAAGCAAAGGGAACGTCCCTTTTTGACAAACCTTAACATATAACTGTAAAAGACTGCACGTTAAACAGACTATTAAAAAAGATACGATATTTGACGTTATTGAATACCAGAGCTATAAAATCATTTTGGTTGTTAAAACGGTCCCCGATTGACAAAGCTAAGATGAGAAAGATTGATGTACTTAACCTAGCGGTAAGTTACGCCGATAATTTGTTTTTCATGAATTTGTTTATTTTATTTTACTAACACAAGGCGTGGGGCCGAACGAACCAAAGAACTCGCATTTGGCTTCAGTTAGAGATCGGTGTGTATATGTTTTAAACAATAATTGACAAATGTAAAGGAATTAATCTTTTGAGCACTACAACTTGAGAAATTGAGCATTTGATATAGCGTACGGTTTTATTGAATCGATGTTTTTACAACTTTATAAACGCAAGACTTTCCTGATCAAAGTAAGCAATGTGACATCGCTGAAAAGCGTTTACATCCAGACCTCTTACAGTACGGACACCTTTCAAAATTAAAACGCACACTTAATTTGGCCCCGGCAAAATCCCCTTATATATTTTCTTTTACTGAAATAACCTAAATAATACGACCCAGTTCTGTTATACGGCAACGGACACTTAATTTCGGCTTCACAGTGGAAGATCATACAAACTTAACCTCGTTATTACGCACACTATACAGTGATGACAATTCATAAAAAGATAAAAATTAAAATACAACTTTTAATTTTTAAAATTAAACAATTGTCCCATTTTCAATTGTCCAATGATTGCGAACGATTAGCAGACTGAGTATAATTTGTGTTAACCAATTCAAACTTTAAAATTAATACCACAATAGCTAAACCACGAGTTTGGGTCGTTTGAAAGTATACTGGAGCCTTTTAAATGACGTCGAATCCACGGCCTCTATAATACGGACACCTGTCTTATACTAACACTAAGTAAAGTCCCTTTGATGTCCCTATTAGAGAGGTTCAACAGTATTGACATAACCTTTGCCATCGTCAATTAGAAAATTGAGCTGAGTTATAATAAACGATATTAGTCATTCTCTTGACAGATAACAACATTTTACTGATTTTCAATATTTAGGAAATTCATTTTTTATTGTTACTGAAATGCCCCGCAGGGGTAGCGTTAGTAAACTCGAACTCCACTAATTTACGGACACCCACTTAATACCGACACCCCGTTATTACAGACAGTTTTCTTGGTCCCGGCCAAACGCTAGGTCAAGAAACTCAACATGTACTTTGATCGAAAGAAGAAGTACAAACTTTTGTCTAATCATACTTATTTAGTGTCTTAGGGTGGTTAAATATGATAATTTACTGCAGTTTTTCTTAAAAACAAAATAAGGCTAAAATTACGTCGTTAATGTGAACCCGCTTAATCAAATCAAATCAAATCAAAGACTTTATTGTAAGTGGACGCTATACTAATGACATGATATATTGTAAACTAATAAAATTATCCTAGCCCTATGTATAAAGGTTTCTACATGTTAAAATGTCCTAGTTTTAATAAGAAAAAATAGCTGAAAATGTTTAAATATATAATTATATAAAAAGAGTTCATTGTCTACAAATATCGCAATTATCACAATTGTTATCTATCAAGCTACTGATATCTGTTTTTCGTATTTTAGTCTTGAAAGTGTCAAGACTGGGCGAGTTTCTTGTCCTTTCTCAACTTTGACCATAATACAGGTCCTAAGTGACGCAAAGATTTCTTACCGTTATATGGACACCTCGTTAATACAGACAGTTTCCGTGATCTCTTTGTAGTCCGTATTAACGGGGTTTGACCGTAGAGAAGTGAAATGTATTTTTTTTTGTGTTATAATTCAACACATTGATACACTGCCAAATATGGTCAAAAAGTTACCGATATAAGCTATGTCTACATGACGTATATCCAACAATGGCGGTAAATTTCTCATTTTGAAAGAAAATGAAAATGACCGCTGCCTTAACTTTCGTGTTTTTGGGAGAAAAATGCGTGAACTATTAGGTAAAAAAGGAAAAGGAACGAAAAAAAGAGAAGAAAAGAAAAGAGAAAAATTATTGATCACACGATTGGACAAAAAAGGCGCGAAATTTTCGCGTTGTCGCGGTCGCAGTGCAGTGTTTCTTTGCGAAGGTGAATGAAAGCTGGCTCAAAGTCAACCGCTCGACAAGAAGTGAATGAAGGAGCACAATTTTCGGAAAATGCCTTTACTAATCACTTCTGGAATATGATTAGACTTGATATTTCCTCAGAAAAGTTTCTGAACTTTGTTTTAAGTGAATTGACGCCACTACGGCTGTAGGAACTAAAACGAGCAATGCAAGTTTGTAAACAACAGTGATCGACTCAGCTCGTACTTCGATGTTTGAAAATTTAATGCGCTGATGGAAGGGACTAAAAGCCACATCAACTACAGGTAACGATGTTTTAACCGTTTCTTGTATCCTTTAGCTGTGAATTTTTGTAAGACATACTGTCCTAGCTGCAGTTCTTTCTGACTTTTCGCCGCTATGTTTAGGAATCCGTGTGTTTGTTCGATTTGTTTTGATTCTGAATTGAACTTTTTAAGACACGAAACACTTGTAACTAAGAAATTCTATGCCATTTGACTGTGTTTTTATTTGTGTAATCACTACTCTGTCTCGTGTCTCGTGATTTGAACTGTGATTTGTCATCTTGAATTATAAAACAGTTATAGTGTTCAAGCTTGCGCAATATTGACAAAGGCGCCACTTTCATTCATGAACTGTGTGATGTTGCAATAAAACATATGTAAGCTTTTTTTTTTTTTAATAAAAAGCTTGTCGGCGTTATTTTTTCTTCAAACTGTGCTTTGTTATCAATGTGTTGAATTATAAAACTATTATAGCGCTCAAGCTTGCGTGATATCGCGTAATTTTAGCCGACTCGGCCAACGGCCTCGTCGGCTACGTATTAGGCGATATCACGCGCGCTTTTGCGCTACAATAGTTAATTATTTACAGGTTGGACTGTTTAATATACAGTTCATTTTATCTGGAGCTGGTGGAACCCCTCTGCGGTGTAACACATCAATAGAGAATAATGCATACACCATCAAATCGTTTAAGGCAGAAAAATATCTGAAAGTTGAATGGAAGGATGACATGCAAGTGCCCAAACTGTCATTTACAGGAAATGAAGGCGACTGTGGCATAAGTAAGTGTCCAAGAATTCTGGCAGATTAAACATAATTATGTTTAGCTTTACGAATAAAATAAAGCATCGTAATAATTTGGCAGTCAAAAGTAAATTTCGATCCAACTGAGCCCAAAATGCTTGACTGATTTTTTTTTACCACATTTCAGCCCATGCATGCATTATTACATTGCTACCATAGTATATAAATATTTGTCTTGCGCTTCAAGCCCTGTAAAATATGTATACTTTACAGACCGCTCAACAAAATAAGATATATACTGTAGTTGCGATTTTTTCGCGGATCTCCTTTAGTGCAAGGTAAGTACAACGGAGATACATGTAAATGGCAAGAGCTTTATAACCAAGATTTATGATATGATTATTTATTATAAGTGCATATATTTTTTTTCTTCAGATTTTGTTCAGACTATCAACCGCTCATTAAGAGCGTTTACGCTTAGCCTTGCTGGAATGACGGACCACTATCTTGCCGCGGAGGGAGGAACATTAGTTGTTAAGGTATCTGTAAACATTCTGTATATTGAATTGCAACATCCTATAACTGTAAATTTGTCCGCTTCCTCACTGGAAAAATTCCGTCGAGAGCCTTTCGTCCCTCCTTCTCTATTCAACCTCCTCTCCCCCATTTAGAAGAGCGATTTGGAAGTAAGCTAACATTGATATGTGTGTGTTACTCGGTTTTACTAAATTAATAGCCCATTTCCGACTAGCTCTTCTCCTGCTTTTCAAACCGAGGCCAAGTGCAAAACCATTCATATGAAAATGAGTTTTACTTCACATGCAAATAAATAAGTCAAGAAGTCATTGGTCCCGAATGAAATGACTGCGGGGCCTGGTTAAAGTTGAGATAGTTTGACGGAGAGTCTTTACGTTTTGAAAGGGAGGAAACAAACTCCTTCTCTCAGGGGTGGCGTGGGGGGAC
Source organism: Cladopsammia gracilis (assembly GCA_022457155.1). Taxonomy (NCBI): domain Eukaryota; kingdom Metazoa; phylum Cnidaria; class Anthozoa; order Scleractinia; family Dendrophylliidae; genus Cladopsammia; species Cladopsammia gracilis. The sequence goes on along the minus strand of JAJGOT010000453.1, from coordinate 367,396 downwards.
TCCTCTATAAAAATGACGAGGGTACTCGTCAGATATTTTTGAAAAATACTCTAAAGGGTGCCAGAATCCCGTTTAATGATTGTGGCTCAAATGAATTGAATTTTTTTCCCCTATTAAAGAGGTCCTAATTCTAACACAGCACATGTAATATTCTGTCATTCTTTTCCCGGCTTAATACCGTAAAAAGTACCGCGATAATTCTAACGGTGGTAATGTTTAGATTTTAGCACCCTAAGCGGTACCAACCTATATAATTGACCCCGAAAACTGAATTTTTATATGGGAATTTGCCATTTTTAAACTCATCCATTTGCCAAACTCATTTTTATATGGTTATCGTGGTAAGGCGATTTGGAAGTACGCTAGCTAACCTCCCACACCTCCACAGCCACCCCAAACCATCTCTTCCTTCACACTTCCACACGCACTTACACAAACCGCCATAATTTAGAAAACTTAAGAAAATACGGTCGAATCTCTCGTAAGCTAGCGACCAACTTAAATTTAGTTTGACTTTTACTGATACTGCTGAACGGAAGATATAAACCTATCAATGGTACGCTCCGTGCCCAATTTATCTTTCAATTGGGCGGAGGGGGTCATTGGGGTAAATGACTTGAAGCCGCTCCTAGCGTTTGGCTTGACGTTTGACCCCTTAAGAGGATCGGGAGCTTGAATGTTTTGTGGGTAAAGTATTGAATAACTAGCACGTATTATAGTGTTTAAAAGAGCAGCTGTAATTTGCCAAAGATGTGGATATTTCATCATATCTTTAGTAAAGTGAAATACTCAACCAATGCCGGATCTCTCTCCCGCTCCGCCCCTCCCCCTTCCCGACTTAATATTAATAAGTCTATAAGTCTAATAAGTCTATTTTATATTATTTTGCAGCAATTACCAAATCCATCATTTGAGAGCAAATACCTTTTCCAACTTAAGCGAATAGTTACTCTCACGTATCACGACGGGGGAAGTGTGACGGAGCTCTATCGTGCGTTGAATTCGAAGTCTGGCTCAATTAAAAGTAACAAGTCTGGAAAGATCTCATTGGGTCACAAATCTGGGAGTGACAAATTATGGAGCGATTGCGGTGCCTGGTTAAAATTTGACTTGATAAAATAATCCAAGGAACAGGGCCTTTTCCAATAATAATTATTTTTAAACTGTTATTAGTTCGGTGTTATACTGCGTGCGGTATCTTGGTTATTTTAAGGCCAGCACCTGATTGGTCAGTTTCACAGTCTCTCACACAACACGCGATTTCCCTTCACTGTGCAAACAAAATACCTGCAGCAATGATGAGAGCTATATGATATATGATATATGATACAAGCAAAATACCTGCAGCATTGATGAGAGCTATATGATATATGATATATGATACAAGCAAAATACCTGCAGCATTGATGAGAGCAATATGTTATATGATATATGATACAAGCAAAATACCTGCAGCATTGATGAGAGCTATATGATATATGATATATGATACAAGCAAAATACCTGCAGCATTGATGAGAGCTATATGATATATGATATATGATACAAGCAAAATACCTGCAGCAATGATGAGAGCGATATGATATATCGTAGTTAATAGAACAAACTGGTTATGAAGCTCAGCAAATTTCAAAAAGAGTGTACAAAGCTGCTTTGTTTTATGTTGAACGAACCGTGACCATGCACATCGTTTTGTTTAACGTGTGAGCCCAAATGTTTCTACAGGTCAGACAGTTGCTCATATGCATTTCAATACCTTTTGTGTTTTGTGCACGGTCACGGCAAAGCAACAAAAGAAATGGAGAACAAAAACACATAACAAAGGTCTTACTGAGTTTCATAACCAGTTTATTCTATTAACTACGGATATATGATATATGATATATGATATATGACATATGATATATGATATATGATATATGATATATGATATATGATATATGATATATGATATATGATATATGATATATGATATATGATATATGATATATGATATATGATATATGATATATGATATATGATATGTGATATATGATATATGATACAAGCAAAATACCTCCAGCAATGACGAAAGCCATATGAAAGATGACCTCTGATCACTGTGGAGTGGAGACCGCGCGGTCATGGTAGCGAGAATGCAAATAACTTTCACAGTATCGGCCCAAGCTAATATTAGATTAAAAAATAACGGGTTCGGTTCTCTTATATCGTTCTCTACAGTTTGAATAAGCCACTTTTCTTTTTGAAATGAAAGAAACAAATAAGTGAAAATTCCTTTTTACAGTAATTTTGATAATATTGCGTGAAACTCAACAAACCAAAAAAATTACCGACTGTAAACGTTTTGGACAAATTGAGTTTCTTTATATATATAATGTAATAATATATTTAATTTGATACCAAACGACGGCTTGACTATTAAATATTTAATAGCATGATCTAACATTCGAGTGTATTAATATTTTTTTAATAAAATATGACCATGAAATGAAAGCTATTAAGCAGTACTTTCCTGATACTGTTTATGACGCTGTACAAGGTGGTGCTGACGTTTGAGTCTCTAGTGTGGCTGAAATCCTAAAATATGACCATTCAAATGAAAGATACAGAGCAGTACTTTCCAGTGGTGCTGCCTTTTTATTATGCGTTTAAAACAGATGTACTTTGCGAAAGGTGTGCATATATTATCTGATGGTAACCTTATCATTGACCCTAGAGTGGAGATTTTGAACTCAAATGCAACATATAGAACTTGTTTTTACTCTTTCCAATATGTTTCGGAAAATTCTTCGGAAATCAATCGAGCGTTCTGTTTGATGCAAATGTATTTTTGCTAAAGTTTTGCACGTGCATATGAAACTTGAAAACAATACTTGCGAATGATGAGGACGCTCACTTGTAAACACAAAATCTGCGGGGAAAAATTGGTACATTGGAATCCTATCTTACATGTTTTCAATGTCCTTGAATCTTGCAGGCCATATAATTTAATGACTGATCTCGAGATTGTCAATGTTTAAAAAAAAAATTACCTAGCAGTTTTCAAGTTATCATCACATGTAGGCGTAGACGAAATTACATACAAAAATGGCAACAAGAGCAGCTGAACGCACACTAATCAAATCCTTCTTTCTCGCAATCGGCCAAAGCAACCCCCTCACGTTTTCACACACGATTTCAAATGGCATCAAACTATTAAGCGATGAAACTGCATTCCCAAAGCGCATCGTTTTCTTTAGATATTAGCCAATTACGTCGATAGTATGTTTTTCACTGTATTTATAATACCCAAAACTTCATCCCCAAAAAATTCAAAAACGCTCTCGTACATTTCTTTTAAACTTTGTCCAGTTGAAGCCCGTGGTCTTATCAATTAGTCCACTGGCGGATTTTACCAAAAATTCTCTTGATCTACATGTAAAGAAACTCCTCGACTTGTGGATTTCGGAGGGTCACCATCCCGTTGCCATGGAAGCACCAGTGTAAACAAATCGTATACTCCCATAAAGTTCAATGTATTGTGTGTTTGCATGCAAAGTGGCTTGTCTTTTTATGTGCTACAACAAAAGATATCGCCCATTAAAATTGAAAGGGTTTGAAATGGGTACGAACGTCCTTAACATGGGGTTTAATGGAAATATATCGTTCACGTTTCAAGCAATCCAAAATCGCCTAACTCATCTCATCAATCATGAATGGGGTATTTGGGGTGATTTTTGGGTATGTTTGGGACGAAGTAGTTTTTCTCAAAAGATTTATAAAATTTAGAGAAATAAGAAATATTGAAGATTAAATGTAGTAGTTTTAAAATTAGAATTTGAAGTTAAAAATTAGTCGGATGGACACCAAAATAGTTCACTAGCAACCTGGGACCACCTGCAGTTCTTTTTCGTGGGTATCAACTGTCTGTCGGTGTTCCAAAAATCATTTACTTTCTTCTTCATTCCTTTCTTTAAACCTCTTTTAAAAAAATTCATTCAATGCAAATTCAGGTAAAAACACGCCTTAAATGTGTTACGCAGCAAAATGTTATTTGCCTGAGCAATTTTACAATCTGGACATTGTAACATGTTCTCATCCCCATCAGAGTTGTGAAATCAGTAGATACACACTTCAGAGATCCCATGAAATGCAAGCCGCAGGTGGTGAATCCAGACTTTATAGTAGTACCCGGGGGAGGGGGGAAGTGAATGGGCAGTTGGGGGGATGGGTGAAAATGTTAGGGAGTTAAATACCCTGGGGCTCTTCCCCTAGTTCAGCCATTATATAGTAGTCATAATTTTGCGAGCTTTTGTTGGAAAGTTGATCACCAAATGACTTAGTTCATTTTTAACGTAGTTTAACAAGAGACTAATTGTAAGCAATTGTAGCTAGACAAACGCTTCCCAGAGAACTAAAAAATAGCCTGCGTAGCAGTCGTCGGGGAGGGGATAACTGGGGACAGAAGGGGAAAGGACGTCTTTTGTTCGTTTCTGCGGTCGCTGGCGTCCGTAAAATCCGATTGGCTAACGCACAATGAGTAATTACTCATGCGCAAACTCATGCTGTGAACGAAAAATTAATTCCGTTCGGGCACCTGTAGAGTCTGTTTTGGAGTTCCTTACTTCAGAATTTAATAGTGGAAAAGCCTACAGAACACGTAATGTCTACCGTTCTGCTATTTCTAGTATTCACCCCAAAAGTGACTCGGTTCGTGTGGGTGAACATCCCCTAGTAGCTCAGCTGTTGAAAGGGGCTTACAATCTAAGGCCACCTTCCCTTCGATATTCTAGTGCCTGGGATGTCAGTGTGGTTGTCTCGTTTATTGATCGTTTAGGGGCTACTGAGCGTCTTTCGCTTAAGGATTTATAAATTAGCAGCAGTCAGTTCCATTAATACCGGTAATATTAAATCGTATTGTGAGCTGTTGGAGTTGGTCGTTGCAGGTTTTCCTTCAAATCTTTCCTCGGGTCAGTTTGGTATAGCTTGTTATATCTATCATTTCCGTTATTTCTTCAGTGCTAAAAAGTGAAATTTGAGGTCGCTACTTTCGGAAGGTCGTTATTTTCAGGGGGTCGCTACTTTCGGGATTTGCTAACACCTGTGAATTTTTTTCGCTACTTTCGGAGGGTCGTTACTTTCGAAACTTTACGGTATTTATTTTTAGAATGAATTAAAATCCTCAGGAAATCTTTAGAAAGTTATTTTGTCATTTTGATTGATTATTTTGTCATTTTGATTATTTTGTCATTTTGATTGTCATTTTTATTTTGCTTTTGATTGAAGGCATTCTAATTTCTGTTTCTAAACTTTAAAAAAACTTTTTACTGAGTGTTGTGTAACATCATAATAATGATTAATAATAATAATAAATTTATATAGCGCTAATACTGTAAAAATAATATTCAAAAGCGCTCAACAATAAGAGAAAAGTTTAAATAGTATTAAAAATTAAATATTTCTAACTATTGTTCACAAATGATAATTTCGCATCCGGTATGAGTCTTCAGTTGCATGTTAAACTGAATTACTACTTATGATTATGAATAAACAAAATGATTTCTCCTTTTATTACATCCATTTTGATATCATTGGTGATCCTTGCAATCTGATTGGCTCTCAGCAGTGCGATTTATTCCCAGATCGCACTATTTTTTGCTCCAAATCGCATCTTTTTCTCAGCAGTGCAATTTATTCTCGAATCGCACTGTGTTTTGCTCTAAATCGCATCTTTTTCTCAGCAGTGCGATTTATTCCCGAATCGCACTATTTTTTGCTCTAAATCGCATCTATATATATGTCACATCAATATTGGTACTGACTAAATTCCTGTATTTGGGCAATTAAATTGTGCAATTTCAAAATGGATGTAATAAAGTGGGAATTGAACTTTGTGTTGTGCAATTTTGGTCTGAAATCATACTTGTGATTTCAAATCGAACTCGCGCTGCGCGCTCGTTCGATTTTGAAATCACTCATATGATTTCAGACCAAATTGCACTCCACTCAGTTCAATTACCATTATAAATTGCTAGAATTTTGGAATAAAATAAACTCCACGAATATGTTTTTTACATTCTGCTTTCTTTGCATAAATAATTTACGAATTGTTACAACGAATGTTTGACTATTAACGAATGTTTGACTATTGGAAAACATATTTTTAAAGTCAACTTTAATCCGATAATTTCTGTAAAATAATTAACGGAGTTTCGAGTCGTTTAACGCGGCTGTATCTTTGTTGTCACACTTCCACGAAAGCATTGTTTAATTTCCTGTTTCTTAGATGAATTTCATAATGCACTAAGTGATTTCTTATTATTTCTTGACATCCGTGTATGTGAGCTTGTCAGAAGTACTTAGCTATAAAGCGAATTGTGGACACTATAACATAAAATACATAAATAGAACATGTAAACATTCAAGAAATTAGAAAAAAGCTTATAAAAATAAATAAATAGATAAGTAGTTAAAACTATAAATACATAAAGACTCAGTTCAAAACAATTATACATTATATCAATAAATAAAATGCATTGAATACTTTCCATTAAGGCGGGGTCTACCTGAATTTTAATGAAATGTTAAGAGGTTTTAAGAAGGGATAGGAGAAAGAAAATGATTTTTGGAACACCAACAGACAGTTGATCATTCTCGACCCCAGAGCTCTCGGTCTTTTTTTTGTTTTGGGCCGCGTGAACGATGACAGTTGATATCCACGCAAGAGCACCCCAGATTTCTATTGGACTAACTTGGTGTCCGTCTGTTAATTATTAACTACAAATTCTAATTTTAAAACTTCACTAAATCTTTAATATTTCTTATTTCTCGAAATTTTACAAATCCTTTGAGAAAAACTATTTCCTCTCCAAAATACCCAAAAAAATCACCCAAAAAATTACAAAACTGATCCCACAACATAGATTCATGTAATGAGTGAAAAGGGATTTTGGATTGCTAGTGAAACGTGAACGAGATATTTCCATTAAAGCCATGTTAAGTGGCGTAAAAATGGCATTCAGGTAGACCCCCGCCTTAAAAGCAGAAGGAGTAGTGGTGCACTCTTGCAATTTTGATATTTGTATCGACGCCGGTCGCAAATGTCTCAGTCTGTTAATTTTCCGTATTGGAATCTGAAACTTCCTGACTGAGTCGATCAAAGAGTCAAGTGAAACCGGAATGACTTTCATTCTGGAACGAGTTCATTCCATCTCCACATATTTCTCTGTATCTGTTAACATGATGCCTAGACGTAATTTCGTTCCTGTACAAGTCATTCCGGATTGAGTTCATTCCAGTTTTCAATCCGAATGAAATTCTCGTTCTGGTGTTGTGTGCCATGCGCATGCGCCATCTTTGTTTTCTGATTTGGCGCGAAAACCGCGCGAGCGAGTACGCCTAAGGGGCTATTCACATCATATCGGAATGACTTTCATTCTGGAACGGGTTCATTCCATCTAGATATATTTAACAGTTATAGTGCGAAAGCAAAGCGCTATTTCGCCGGATACTTAGCCGACGAGGCCGTAGGCCGAGTCGGCTAAAATCAGGTGATATTGCACAAGCATGAGCACTATAACTGTCTTACAATTCAACACAGTGATAACAAATGACAGTTTCAAGAAAAAAAAAATCATAGAGATAAACAACCTTTTATTAAGTAAAAAGGCTTACAACAATATTTTAACTCGCGCCATTTCTCAAACAACAAGCAGCGAATGTCGAAACATTTGCCAAGCTAAAATTAATTTAGCGTACATAATCAGCTGAGAATTTCTACGAAGAGCTTTCGTCTACTTAAAGAACGGTACAGAGTAGTGACTACACGAATAAAAACACAGTAAAATTGCATAGAATGTCTTAGCTTAGTTACAAGTGTTTCGTAATCTCTATCTTAAAAAGTTCAATTCAGAATCAAAACAAATTGAACATGCACACGGCTACCTAAACATAGCGGCGAAAAGCCAGAAAGAACTGCAGCGTGGACAGTATGTCTTACAAAAATTCACAGCTAAAGGATACAAGAAACGGTTAAAACATCGTACCTGTTGTTGATTTGGCTTTTTAGTCCCTTCCATCAGCACCAAACTTTCAAACATCGAAATATGATCTGAGTCGATCAATATTGTTTACAAACTCGTTGTTTAGCTCCTACAGCCGTAATGACGAGATCAGAAACTTTTATTCTGAGGAAGCATCATGCAAGTCTATATCATATTCCAGAGGTAATAACTAAAGGTTTTTTCCGAAAATTGTGCTCTTTCATTATTCACTCCTTGTCGAGCGGTTAAACTTTGAACCAGCCATCATTCAGCTACGCCAAGAAACACTGCGACCGCGACAACGCGAAAATTTCGCGCCTTTTTCGTCCAATCATGTGATCAATAATTTTTCTCTTTTCTTTTCTTCTCTTTTTTTCTTTCTTTTCCATTTTTTAGTAACTAATAGTTCACGCACTTTTTCGTCCAAAAACACGAAATTGCAGGCAGCACTTATTTACACTTTCCTTCATAATACGAAATTTACCTCCATCGCTAGTTATACGTCATGTAGACAACGTATAGCGATAACTTTTTGACCATATTTGGGCAGTGTATCAATGTGTTGAATTATTATTCGCTGTATCTGTTTACATGATACCGAGACGAAATTTTGTTCCCGTACAGGTCATTCCGGAATGAGCTCACCCCGGTTTTCAATCCGAATGAAATTATCTTTCAGGTATGACAATTCATTCTGGTATAATGTAAACTGAAAACGAACTTCGTTCCAGATAAAAACCGCAAACCGTGTAGTCTGGGGCGATTGGCGCATGCGTATCGTTGCCCGAAACTTGCGCCATCTTTGTTTTCTGATCTGGCGCGAAAACTACGCAAGCGAGAACGCCTTAGGCTGAGCCGGTCGATTTTGTTATGCGAATACAATACTTACTTTATTTGGGAACGAAACTCATTCCGGAATGACCCCTAATATGGCATTGTAAATGCAGTACGAACTTCATTCTGGAACGAAACTCATTCCTGTATGATGTGAGTGGCCAGTAGCTGCCTTGTTGTAATAACTTTAAACACAAAAACATTCTAAATATAAATCTGCAATTCTCTTACATCTATCTACGATTCTAAAGAACAAAGAAAAAACCTCGGAGACAATTTTTTGTTGTCCTCAGAAACTAATATGTTTTTTTCTAAAACTCTATTATATAGAAAAGGGGTTTTCCAGTTGACCACGTGCAGCAAATCAATGAAATGGGCGTAATAGCTACAAAAGTTCTGAATAGCTGACAGTAAGAACTTTCGCAGCGTCTGCATGATTTTGTGACTTCCGTCTAACTTCTCTGGGTGAAATAACAAATTTGTCGTCATCAAATTTGACTAGATAAGTTTCCTTAATAATAACTTAAAGGATATAATAATAACTTTTACGATATTTTATGGATTGTAATTATGAATATTTTTAGCATTCTAGTAGATTAATAATTATTATATTATTATATAAATGAACTTTTATAGCTTTTTCCTGCAAGTGTACATAAGATTGATGTTAAGGCTTAATCGATTTTTAAGAAATTTGTTAATAAAGTATTGTCATAAACAAAATTTTCATTTTTTATTATCATTTATTATTATTATTATTATTATTATTATTATTATTATTATATTCGTTTATTATTATTCATTAATACTCTATTATTATCAGAAAGGGAATGTCCCTTTTTGACAAACCTTAACTTTTAGCTTTAAAAGACTGCACGTTAAACAGAGTGACTCTTAATTCAGAGAGATACGACATTGACGTTATTGAATACCTGCGCTACAGAAACATTTTGGTTGTTAAAACAGTCGCCGATTGACAAAGCTAAGATGAGAAAGATTGATGTACTTATCCTAGTGGTAAGTTACGCTGATAATTTGCTTATAATTTGTTTGGCACAAGGCTTGAGACCGAACGAACCAAACAACTCTCATTGCCGTCAGGGATCGGTTTGTATATGTTTTAAACAATAATTGGCAACTGTAAACAAATTAATCTGTTCAGCATTTCAACACGTTAACAACTATCTCTTCAAGCAAACAGATATTCTCGGATATCGGTCGCGTACAACATATTGACAATGCAGTGATTTAGAAACATCCTACCTACGAACGATCTCACAATATTTTCACATGCGCAAACAGGGCCCGTTGCAACCTGCGGAATTTCTTTTCTATGGGAACTAATCCCCTACAAATAAATCGTTCCCTTCCAATCATTGTCACCTAAATAGGCCCACACAAACTTGTATCTGGTGTAAAGCAACCATTTAATACGCCAAGTTAACAATACACCAGTCATAATTTTCAAATCCGTAGTTCGACTGACCATGGACTCCGAAAAACGGGGTCAGATGAATATGTATGGTAAGGTACATGATAACCACCTGCGAGCGATTTGTAAACAACACGGTAAACATAAAGTTATAAATTGATTTTTGAAATCCCCGACAACAGAAGATAACTGGCTCTGGAGATGAATGGAGTTAAGCATATGGGTCCGTGCACGGTTCGTCAACTCAATATTTTTTATTTCTATTCTGTATTCAACAACAGAAAAATCCAATACATAGTCTTATTTTCAGTTTTTTATTTGAAATTCTACCAATACAGAACCCAATTTTACCTAAAACACATCGTTTTATTAAAGTTCAAATTAAAACCACTTAAACTAATTTATGTACATAAGAAAAACGTTAAAATCTCCCAAAATTGCACAAAAATTAAGAAATAATCGTCCCTTTACCTGTAAACTAAGATCAAAAAGCAAAACACAAAATCAAATTCCGTTTTATCGTTTATCGTTTTATGTCCAAACTTGAACAAAAAAAAACAAAAACGAACATAAACTTTCCTTTTATCGTTTTTCGTTTTATATTCAAACTTAAACAAAAAACGAAAAACGAACATCAACTTCCGTTTTATCGTTTTTCGTTTTATGTAGAAAGTAAAACGAAAAAATGAAAATCGAATATTTATTTTTAGAATGAATTAAAATCCTCAGGAAATCTATAGAAAGTTATTATGTCATTGACGCTCTGTTTTTGGCTAAAGGCATTTTAATTTCTGTTTCCAAACTTTAAAAATCTCTATTTACTGAGTGTTGTGCAACTTCAACAACAACAACAACAACAACAATACTTTATTTACTCATTATGTTTTTACAACTATATTTTAAAAATACCTACACACATTTTGAACTAAGTACTAATAATTTAAATAGTTAATATAATTTTGAGTCTGGGAGCTAAATAGTTCAGCTAAATTGTTCACTTATAGTTTCGCATCCGGTGTGAGTCTACACGAAATTTATAGTATAATTGCAAGATCTGTTTGTTTACTTATTCGGTAGATCTGGGAATTTTGACTTGCCTAGAACAAGTTTACTAGACCTCTTTCTCCAACCGGGATCTTGGTAATTGGGCTAGCAATTTTCTTACATGAAGAGGCCATCTCAGTTACCGGGATAAAATATTTTTAAAAACGCATGCGTTTCTGTTGAAGGAGAACAAGGCTCGCATTATTTTTTCAAAAATAATTTCTTGTTTAATGAATAAAGATACAAGAATTTTCAGAATTACAGACTGCTTATCAGGCTATCGTATGTTCCAAGTTAGAACAGGCAAGCACAGCGCGGGATCAGTACTATAAGAACGACACAGCTACGGCCCTTAAACATCGGTGCTCCACAGCAAGCCGCATGCAGCGTGCTTCTGCTGTAACAACTATCATCATTCGTTTCAATAACCGGCCCTTAGAATTTTTAGGAAAAAACGTAAAACGTTCCAAAATTCGAGGTCCGGTCAAAATATAATATCCTAATGACTTTGATATGTACTTTATAGCGGAGCTCTCGCGGGCCGTAGCCCCGCTGCGGAGCCCCATACTCATAGAACTAAACCTATGCCTGTCATTTTTCATGGTCATGGCTACCGGAATGTTTCTCGGACGCGTGTGTGCCGCCCATGTTGGACAGGGCTAGCTCGCGGGCACGTATGACGCCGCAAAACATGCGCGTACGACGTCACGCGCGGTTACACGGCCGAATGTCACGTCAGCTGGTGTTTACTAAGCGGAGAAAGCCGTTTAAATTAAAGTCGTTATTTCCCTGAATTTTTCGCGGTTTGCTACTCACTACAGGGATACTAATTAAGGGATACTCAGAAGCCGCTTTAGTGGAAAAAGAAGAGCTTTCAGGGATAAAATCTTCCTTCGAGGAACTTCATATTACGTTTTTATCAATGCTGGGAGATGTTTACTTTTATTACGGATTTCATAACCAAAGAAGCGGAGATTTAAAGGATTTCCAAGCAAGCGAGGGACTTAAAGGTAAAACAGATTACATTTTCCGATGGGAATTTATGTTGATATCAATCTTTGATTGACTTTTTCTTTGTGTTCTTCCTTAAATTCAGTTGTATCGATTTCTTGAATTTCATCGAAGGCAGCTCGAACTCCATGCGCTTTAAATAGTACGCGTTTTGCTTTTAAACATAAAGTTATGAAGATTTGAAAAAAAATTTTCGAAAGAAGATTATGTTTTGCAATTTTATGTGATTGTTCATTCATTATATAGGTAGAAAAGCGATTTTATGTAAACAAAACAAGACTTCGATTTTATAGTAACCAAAGCCGTTCTAACTTCACTCGCGTCGCCTTATGCAAGTATGTTTGTGTTTTTTTTTTTGCAATTTTGATTTCCAAATCAGTTTCTCGGGCAATTTCTGATACGTAACAGGTGTATTTTATTCGGAAGTTAGTCATACTAGTTATTCTAGACCCAGGGGGAGGGAGGGGGTACTCGATGACCCGACCCGGTAAGATGACCCGAGGCCTTTCGAACAGCATTCCACCGAAATGATTCGTATAGTGCTCCCCCGGGGGGAGGGAGGGGGAGGGGTAGTTTGTATATTTTTTGGGTGGGGGTGTGCCGCTGGGACTCCGAAACCCTTACTCTATACCAGACTATGTTCAGCTGATTTTGCAACCCTATACTAAACAATACAACGAAAATCCCTACACTATCCCAGACTTGCTACTACTAGACTAAACACCGAAAAACCAGATTTAATATTTTTACTAGGAGTAATCGGAGCTTAGGGTAGTGCGTTCGGCGGTTGAAAGGGGGGATTTTGTTTTTTTGGTTATTGCGATAGATGAATATGTCTATGGCATATTGTCAAATTAAGGGTTATTGTGTACAGTGAAACCTGTATTTACTCTGTGTATGAAGACGGTAGGGAAACTTTGGTAGCAGAAAAACAAATTACATGTGTAAATCCTTTGAAGTTTGTTGTAGTTGTCGGTAAAGAAAAGTGCTTGGCGGTCCCTTGGGAAAAGTGGAAAAGGTGCACCAAATTTGCATATGTCAAAACGGTAATCACGCTGGCGAAAGCGAAATTCGCAAGTACTTGTATAAACAGACTACGCGCTTCTACAAATTCTCCGTTTTCTTTGTAGTTTCGCTCGCCAAATTAAGATTAAGCTTTTCCAAACTCTCAGCCTATATTTCCAAGTTTTCCACGCGCGCTAAAAAAATCACAGAAAGTTTGGAGTGTCTCCGGGAATAAATAAGCCGCGTTTGGTTTCGCGAGCGTTCCATCGATCCATCCGCATAATCTCCATCAAAGTGAGAAAAAAATTCGTCGCTTGATTCTTGCTCGTTTTCTGGCTTGAATCTCGCTCGTGTCCGGCCATAAATTTTCGAACGGGATGGCTTGAATATGGTCCGATTCAAGCTCAGTCTAGCCATCCGAATGTCACGGCGGTACATATGTCTCCCTCTGTTCTTGCTCAATTCTCGTTTGTTTGTCTCGTTCGTGTCAGCCGAATCATCGCCATGATTTGATTCTCGCTGATTCGCATATTTTATATGTTTTAGGACACACTAAGCGTGTTGTGCCAGCGTGTTGTGAGCGTGTAGTTCGGTGAAAACTGCAAAAAAGCTTCGAAAGCAGAAGGACGTACGAAAAGCACATGGAAATACAGAATGTGAGCAAGGATGAGATGAATGAACTAATCTCGCCACGTGAGTTAGTTCGTCAAAGTGAGGCAAAACGTAAGCAAGCGCCTCAAAGCGAGGCAAATGTGTGTCGACGAACCAAAGCAATCTCGAAAAAACCTCCCTTATCAGTTGCACAGGAAACCCAATAATGCACAGAACTCCCAACACAAATTAGGACTGCGTTCTCGTTCCTCGAACGCAAAAACTATATCACTATTTGTGTTTGTAATGGAAAACCATCTGGTAACAGTGTTGCCGCGATGATGTTCTTCCCGTTTCGTTTAGGGAAGGCTCTTTGCATTCCGAGTTTCAATTCCTATTCTAGACTTGATCGTATCAATAACAAAATTCTCGATTGTGATTGATCATCGACGTGCCTATTTCTTACGTAATTGGCGCGCGGTAACGTGGGTGTCCAATTATAACTTTTTGTATTGGATAGCTATAATATTGGAGTGACACCTACGTTGCGCGCGCGTCAATCAGGTGCACTTTAATGGCTCATTTTTCTCGCTGTTTCCTTCTGCTTTCAAAGTGATAGAAAATAACCTTGACGCTCTGAGTATAGCTTAATATATACGAGAATACCTCCCCCGGGAGTGCTCTTGATTCATCACTTACGAAGATAAAGAGTCATAGTGCATGTAAAATCACTCTCTTTCAGTTATGGAGTAAGGGACCATTCATTATTTATGGGGGGGGGGGGGGGGGGGATGGGTGAGAAAATGGGTGGAGCTGAAATTTTAGCCACTGCGAAAGGGGGGGTCCTTGGGAATTTTTTTTGTTATGGAGGGGGGTCTTGAAATTTAAAACAGATGATGTCTTAAATAAAAATGCGAAAACATAAAGTACAGTGTACCAATACGAGCGGGGACCCCAGACTTTATGGCTGGGAGCCTTTGGGCTCTCTATGATTCCGGCTCCTAAGAACACAGCCTTGCACAGTATTTTGGTGCAGTCATGGAGCATGATTTATAATTTTAATTTCTTTATTTGGTACTGCCATAATTGTACACGACATTACTTAAAGTTTTAACCCACCATTAAACATATTACTGAATGTAACAGTATTAAACTGAAGGGTTTTAGTGATTGGCGTTAAAAGTATTAATTAGTATCTGTAACCCTAGCCAAAGGAATTTTCCTTATCTGCTACGTAAACATTAAGTTGAGGAATTGTTAGTAGAAGGGTAAGGGAAGGGTAACCCTGGTAGGCGGGACAACTTTTTCTCATATACACACTTTGGCTCGCCTACCCGTTCTGCGTGTCACGGAAAGCCAAGTTTTTACACAAATTCGCGTTTAAGAAGTAAAATGTAAATGAGCAAAGCACACAGGGCCACACAGTGATCGAATGAATGAAACAAAGTCAAAAGAACAGGTATTACGATAGCTGTATTTAGATTTGAATAATTACGCAGCGTTGTGAATATTTAAGTAGGGTCAACTTTGACTCGGTCAGCAGGGACACTATTTCTTATATAAACACTCGGTAAAGTTGTCTTGTGGGAGAGTGTTGTCTAAGGTACACGAGACCATATAACAGGCCTTAAGAATAGAGCAAGTCGCTTACGCCTTGGAAACTACTAAATAACCGAAACACAACACTTAGTTAAGGTATTGGTTCATCTCAGTAAGGCATGCATTATCCATCATCTTCTTTTATTTTTCATTGTCTGATTGTCTTCCTCGTTTTAACTTGTTTTAATGACCTATCTTTCAAGTCACGAAAATTTGTTATCAAAAGTAAACATTACTTTAAAAAGTCAATTAGCATTCATCATATTCATTATCGCACGCTATCGTCGCTTCCATTAACCTTTTAAGAGGGTCGCGGTACAAAAGACATCCGGTGTGGTAAAATAAAAAAAAAAAAAAAAGGATTCTTAAATTTTCATCCTACTTGAATACAAACCTGTTTTAATTCAGCAATTAAAATTGGCTATCGAAAATAAACCAAAACGATCTTTTTCTTTATTTTTTTCTGCGAAGGATGTCAGGTGGAATGTATATATTTTATTAAAATAAACGTGATTAATACAAAAGCTTATACAACAAATGCCTCGCTTCACTGATTCTCTTGACACTGGTTTCGAATAATGAAATTGTATTTTTAAAACATACACGCTATTTTTTGATGCCGAAAAGAAGGCGATTTGGTGACACTGCTTTTGACAGGACACAAGAGGCTTGTTCCAACTGATTGATGATGCGTCATTCTAGCTCCAAGTTTATAAATGATGCCGGGATTCACATGTTTCATGATATTTGTAAAGCCATGCATGCCGAGGAGTCATTGAACCAGCAAATTGCCACAGAGATATTTTCTTCGCTTTCTTTAAGGAGCCGATTACATGGCGAATTTCAGCCCGGTTAAAGTCAGCCCGGCTTCCGAAATAAATCCTCTTAAAATGAAGTTAGCGATTACATGAACAAAGTTTCAGCCCTGGCTGACTTTAAGCCCGGGCTGAAAATTCCAGCCCGGTTTCAGAAACCGGGCTGGAATTTTCAGCCCGGCCAAACGGGCTGAAATTCGCCATGTAATCGCATCAGAATTTCAGCCCGGGCTGAAAAGTGAATTTCGGCATGCGCAGTGACGCCATTTTGATTCTCGTTATCAATTTTTCCGCTCAATTTCAAACTTGGCGCCCGGGCTGAAATCTCAGCCCGGGCTGAAATTTGTCATGTAATCACAACGAAATTTCAGCCCGGTTGACCTGGCTGAAATTCGCCATGTAATCGGCCCCTAATAACCGATGACGCAGATAGGAGTATTGCATTGAATGAGATGTCCATCGTAGGTGAGTGTCACTCAATCAGTTAAGTTTCCTAAGAATTTTTCTTGGCATTCCCCGTTGGGTGCCCCTGAAAGTTCTGCTGAAGACTTTTCATTTGAGTGGGGCCTGCAAGATAGGGCTTAGGAGCACGGTTTTACTCTGGTAGTGAAAATCGCCGGTAAAAGTATAGGTATATTAAAAGAATAAAGGGCACTCTGACTTGTTCTTCTTATAATACTGAATATAATATGATATGATATGATATGATATGATATGATATGATATGATATGATATGATATGATATGATATGATATGATATGATATGATATGATATGATATGATATGATATATAATATAATGATAATGATAATGATAATGATAGTATAAACTAAGAGCATTTTACAAAGTCTCAATGCTCTTACAGTAACCTAACATAAAGCCTAAAAATCCTGCAAGAAGAAAACTATAAACTGTAACGCGACTATAATACTGTAAAATATTGCTATTTATGACAATAATATATAAGAATAATAAAATTAAAAATCATAAATTGGAAAGATAAGTTTTAAGTTGCGATTTACAGTTGCGAAGGTGTAAAGGGAGCGAGTTCCATAACATGGCGGAGGCAACAGAAAAAGATCTATCCCAGTAGGACCAGTAGGATTTAGTCATTGATGTTTTCACTGACTATTAATAGGCATTAACACAAAATTAGTGTGTCAAGTTAATTACATACTACACTGAAATTATGGATAGCGTTTGGCTGATAACTGCAGAAATGGCTAAAAGTTTAACTGATAACTGACTAGATTTCAGCATTTCCAGACAGACCCTCAAAATACAGCAAATGAGCGCCTCCTTTCTCCTGATATCGTCTGATATCGCCTGATATCGCCGTGAGAGAAAAAAACAGTATCAAAGGGACAGTGCCCCGGCTGATATATCGTGTTTTCATGATGTTGTTCAGAAGCTTAGAAACAGGCAGAAAAAAATCGCAAAACAATGATAAACACAAAGAAGTATTAACTAAACAGACAAAATGACGGCTAAGACGAATTTAAAATTCCATACGAATGACAATTTTGATTTCTAGACCACCTGCCAGGAAATCAAATTTGATAAATTGTAATCCACTTCTATCCTTGCAATCCTGCACAGTCTTCAAACTACTAGTGTTTAGTTCTCTATAGACAGCTGTATAGAGTCTTTTATTTTTTCTGGTGGCATTCATAGAAATGAGATAAGCGAAATTTTGTTATTCCGGCAATACACTGTTCCTTTAGTTCCTTTAAGCGTACGATGAAACACCTCGTTGGAGACAGACACAGTGAAGTTCGATAGTTTCCTTCGTACCACTCCGAACGCTTTGAGCTGCTCTCCCACGTTTTCGTCGTATATGCCAGCTATTGTTCGCTATACCTCTTCTGCTTTCTCTGATTCACAAATACTGAGATGATTTCTAAATGAAGAAAATATGAATATTTATTTTTTTAGAATCGGAATTAAAATTCTCAGGAAATCTATAGGAAGTTATAATATGTCACTGACGCTCTGTTTTTGATTGAAAGCATTTTAATTTCTGTTTCCAAACTTAAAAAACAAAAGAAAAAAACTATTTCACCTGAGTGTTTTTCAACATCACTTCCGCTTCCGGTGTGAGTCTCCAGATGCATGTTAAACTGAATGCCCACACTTATGAATAAAAAAAAATGATTACTCCTTAAATTGCCACAATGTTGGAGTAAAATAACTCCATGAATATAGTTTTTACATCGTTGGTTTCTTTACATGAATAAATTCACGAATTGTCACAACAGTGCCAGGTCTCATTAAGTCCAAAATAAACACACGAATGTTTGTTAGAAAACACAGTATTTTCTGCAAAATAATTGATGGAGTTTAGAGTCGTTTAACGACGACCGTATCTTTCTTGTCACACTTCGACGATCAAAGCATTGTTTAATTTCCTGTTTCTTGTAAATGAATTACATAATGCACTAAATGAAACATGTAAACATTTTACAAATTAAAAAAATGCTTATAAAAATAAGTAGTTAAAAATATGAATATATAAAGACAATAAGTTCAAAACAATTATAAATTATATCAATAAATAAAATGCAATGAATGATATACTTTCCATTCACGAAAAGCAGAAGGAGTTTTGCACTCTTGCAATTTTGATATCCGTATCGACGCCGGTCGCAAATGTTTCAGTCTGTTAATTTTCCGTATTGGAATCTGGAACTTACTCACTGAGTCGATAATAGACTCCAAGTGAATCGAATCACCCACCCGAAGCCCTCACGTTAATTGTTGTCCTCAGAAACTAATGTGTTTTTCTTATTAAACTCTATTATATAGAAAAGGGGTTTTCCAGTAGATCACGCGCAGCAAGTCGATCAAATAGGTGTCAGTTTTGAATAGCTGTCAGTAAGATTTTTTCACAGCTTCTGCATGATTTTGAGACATTCGTCTAACTTCTTAGGGAAAGACACAATGTAACAAATTTATCGTCATCAACTTTCCTTAAGAACAAAGGTTCCGTTTTAGCATAGTTTTACGCAAAGCTTGAAAATTACTGGAACGCCCCTTTTTGATCAACCTGAAACATTTAGCTTTAAAAGACTGCACTTTAAACAGACTCTTCACAAAGGTACGATATTTGACATTATTGAATACCAGAGATACAAAAAACATTTTGGTTGTTAAAACGGTCCCCTATTGACAAAGCTAAGATGAGAAAGATAGACATACTCAACCTAGTGGTAAGTTACGCCGATAATTTGTTTTTCGTGAATTTGTTTATTTTATTTTACTGGCACAAGGCGTGGGGCCGAACGAACCACAGAACTCGCATTGGCTTCAGTTAGAGATCGGTGTGTATATGGTTTAAACAATAATTGACAACTGTAAACAAATAAATCTTTTGAGCATTTCAATACGTTAACAACTATCTCTTCAAGCAAACAAATATTCTCGGATATCGCAGTGATTTAGAAACATCCTACCTACCAACGATCTCACAATATTTTCACATGCGCAAACAGGGCCCGTTGCAACCTGCGGAATTTGTTTTCTATGCGAACCCTTCCCCTACAAATAAGGCCGTTCCTTTTCCATCATTGGCACCTAAGTAGGTCTACACGCGTCCTCATTTTTCAACCAACTTGTACCTGGTACACAAAGTTGGTACAAAGCAACCATTGCGTCAAGTTAACAAAACACGTTCACCATTCATAATTTTCAAATCCGGAGTTCGACTGACCATGGACTCGGAAAAACGTGGTCAGAAGAAATTGTATGATAACCAGCTGCGAGCGATTTGTAAACAAACACGGTAAACATAAAGTTTTAAAATTGATTTTTGAAATCCCCGACAACAGAAGATAACTAGCTCTGGAGATGAAAGGAGTTAAGGTCAGTGGTAAGTCGATCAAAGCTTTATTTATTTATCTCCGTGTCGAGACATCGCAGCAAGGATAATCGTAGGGGAACTTGAGAAAATGAGCATTTAATATAGCGTACGGTTTTACTGAATCGATGTTTTCACAATTTATAAACGCAAGACTTTCCTGATCAAATTAAGCAATGCGACATTGCTGAAAAGCGTTTCATCCAAAGCTCTTCAGTAAAGTACGGACACCTTTCAAAATTAAAACGCACACTTAATTTGGTCCCGGCAAAATCCCCTTATATATTTTCTTTTACTGAAATAACTTAAATAATACGGCCCAATTCTGTTATACGGACAACGAACACTTAATTTCGGCCTTAGATATATTGGAAACTAGTAAAATTATCCTAGCCCTATGTATCAAGGTTTCTACATGTTAAAATATCCTAGTTTTAAGAAGAAAAAAAAAAACCTAAAAATGTATAAATATATAAAAAGAGTTCGTTGTCTATTATCCATCAAGCTACTGATATCTGTTTTTCGTATTTTAGTCTTGAAAGCGTCAAGACTGGGCGAGTTTCTTGTCCTTTCTCAACTTTGACCATAATACTATAAACTAATTTCGATTTTGAGGCGTCAATACTGCATTATATTGACGGCTAGTTGGAAGAAAATATATTCCGTATTGGGCGGAGTCGCGAAGCGACGGAGCCCAATACGGAGAATATATTTTCTTCCAACGCCGTCAATATAATGCAGTATTGACGCCTCAAAATCGAAATTAGTTTTGTATCACGATTCAACTGTTTTTCAGGCAAAAAGAAAGCAAACTTAAGAGAACTTGTGCTGATCAAAGCTGAAATTCTTACTAGTAACAAGCTAACGTACACGACGTTTTGTACGCGTTATCATATTTTTGTTTTGCAAAAAAGTTTCAAAAACACGGATTTTTCACGCTATAAATTGCTCATTGAAATAGAACAAATTCGATACAACATCTTTTTGAAGTTTTTCAAAGTTACAAATGTCGAAAAAATGAGTAAATAATGCAAACTTACCGAGGTTTTAGCCCAAAACTTTTTTTTCAATTACGATGGCGTGATAGCGCGCGCACAGCACAGCTCAATGTAAACAAATCGTTCAAACGAACAAAAGCAGCTTTTAAACTCAACTTATCGTTAACTTTCGATAGAAAGGATCGTTGCATTGAATACAGCGTTGTTTATCTGTCAAACGTGACAAAGTAATTAACATTTTTGCCCCTCCTTTGAAGATAATCTGAAATTTTGGTTTTCTACGCAAGGAAGCCATTAAATTACCGCGGGAAATTTTCAACCAATCACAGGCTGGTTTTTGAGACGACAATACGACTTTATATTGACGTCTCAAAAGCAGGCAAAAGTAACTGAGAATCGTGATACAGGTCCTAAGTAACGCAAAGAGTGCTTACCATAATACGGACACCTCGTTAATACGGACAGTTTCCGTGATCCCTTTGTAGTCCGTATTAACGAGGTTTGACCGTGGAGTAGTGAAATGTATTTTGTGTTTTTTACAGGTTGGACTGTTTAATATACAGTTCATTTTATGTGGAGCTGGCGGAACCCCTCTGCGGTGTAACACATCAACAGATAATACATACACCATCAAATCGTTTACGGCAGGAAAATATCTGAAAGTTGAATGGAAGGATGACATGCAAGTGCCCAAACTGTCATTTACAGGAAATGAAGGCGACTGTGGCATAAGTAAGTGTCCAAGCATTCTTGCAGATTAAACATTTTATGTTTAGCTTTACGAATAAAATAAAGAATCATAATAATTTGGCAGTCAAGAGTAAATTTACAATCCAACTGACCCAAAATGCTTGACCGATTTTTTTTTTTTTAACCACATTTCAGCCCATGCGTGCATTATCACATTGCTACCATAGCATATAAATATTTGTCTAGCGCTTACGATATGAAAGCCCCTGTAAAATATGCATACTTTACTAGACTACGAGTAGTCCCTCCTTTTTCCCCAGGGATAGTAGAGCGAGCGAAACGCGAGCGCGCGTGACGCATTGCTACCATAGTATATAAATATTTGTCTTGCGCTTACGATATGAAAGCCCCTGTAAAATATGCATACTTTACTAGACTACGAGTAGTCCCTCCTTTTTCCTCTGGGATAGTAGAGCGAGCCCGCCGCGCGTCTCGCCTTTCTCGCGTGGAGAGATTTTCACGCGCGCTCGCGTTTCGCTCGCTCTACTATCCCTGAGGAAAAAGGAGGGACTACTCGTAGTCTAATACTTTACAGACCGCTCAACACTTTAAGATAAGTAGTTGCGATTTTTTCGCGCATCTCCTTTAGAAAGGATATGCCCACTAGTTAAATTGTAGACAAATGCAAGGTTAGTACAACGGAGATACATGTAAATGGCAAGAGCTTTATATTAATTGATAACCAAGATGAACGGTATGATTATTTATTTTAAGTGCATTACATTTTTTTCTCTTCAGATTTTGTTCAGACTGTCATCCGCTCATTAAGAGCGTTTACGCTTAGCCTTGCTGGGATGACGGACCACTATCTTGCCGTGGAGGGAGGAACATTAGTTGTTAAGGTATCTGTAAGCATTCTGTATATTGAGTTGTAACATCCTATAACTGTCAATTTGTCCGCTTCTTCACTGGAAAAATTCCGTCAAGAGTCTTTCGTCCCCTCCTTCTCTATTCAACCCCCTCTCCCCCATTTGGAATAGCGATTTGCAAGTAAGCTAACATTGATATGTGTGTGTTACCAAGTCGAGGTTTACTCGGTTTTACTAAATTAATAGCCCATTTCCGAGTTGCTCTTCTCCTTTTCAAACCGCCAAGTGCAAAACCATGGGTGTTTCTTGGTGTCGCGGAATCCATTGTTGGTTAGCTTTTGTGTTATGGTGTGGGTATTGTTCAGTGTCATTTGAGTCTTTTGTTTTATGTCATTTGGTGATCACACCATCCGCAACACCCACCAAGGAACTACCAAAACCATTGATATGGGTGTGAGTTTTGTTTTACATGCAAATAAAACTTTTCGATATTAAATGTTTGTATCAGTTACAAAATCCATCATTTGAGAGCAAATACCTTTTGCAACTTAAGCGAATTGCTCTGAATCCAGTGTCGGTGGCACAGAGGTTTAATATTGAGCGTTATCACGTTCTGAATTCGAAGTCTGACTCAAGTGTCTGGCGTTACACGGTTATTATAAGTAACAAGTCCGGAAATATCTCGTTGGGTCTCAAATGGAAAGACCGCGACGTCTGGTTGAAGTTGAGATAGTTTGACTGACTCTCTTTACTTTTTGAAAGGGAGGAAACAAACTCTTTCTCTCGGGGGTAGCGTGGGGGACTCCTATATAAAAATGACGGCTTTGCTCGTCAGATATTATTGAAAAATACCCTAAAAGGTACCAGAATCTCGTTTGATTTGTGTGGCTTTAACACAGGGTCCAGGGGAACTCTATTTGATCGTACAAGACGATATTTCCTTCGAATCGTCGCGGTCTTGAAAGTTAAACTGATTGAGTTACACAAAATATGTACCGCAGGCCAAATTACTACGGGCGGAAATGGGGGGGGGGGGGGGGGGGGGGGGGGGGGGGGGGGGGGAGGGAGGGGGGGTTAAACGACTTGACGCCGCTCCGAGCGTTTGGCTTGACGTTTGACCTCTTAACAGGAGGTGGAGTTTTGATGTTTTTTGTGGGTAAAATACTGAATAAAGAGCACATGTTATATGTTTAAAAGAGCAGCTGTAATTTGCCAGAGGTGTTGATATTTCATTATTTTCAAGCAACTGAAAGAAGAAACAATCATAACTAGAAATTATCATTATCATGTTATTATTTGCATTTCTTCCTCATTAATTATTAACTTTATAATTGTTTATTACAATTATTTAACTTTAGGTAACACCATGTATAGAAATGGTAATACTAAATAAAGTTGTTGTTGTTATATATTTGGCCCTATGGTGGAGATTCTTTAGTCGTAAGTGAAATACTCAACCAATGCCGGATCTCTTCCCCCCCCCCACCCCCCCCCCCCCCCACCCCACCCTTCACCCGGCTTAATATTGATATGTGAGGTCGAGGTTTACTAGGTTTTTAACAAGTCTATTTTATATTATTTTGCAGCAATTACCAAATCCATCATTTGGAAGCAAATACCTTTTCCAACTTAAGCGAATAGTTAGTCTCAGGTTTCACGACGGCAAAAATGTGACGGAGCTTTACCGTGCCTTGAATTCGAAGTCTGGCTCAAGTGCTTACACGGTTATTAAAAGTAACAAGTCTGGTGAGATCGCGTTGGGTCGCAAATCTGGGAGTGACAAATTATGGAGCGATTGCGGTGCCTGGTTAAAATTTGACTTGATAAAATAATCTAAGAGAATAGGGCCTCTTGCAATAATACTTATTTTTAATCTATTATTAGTTCGGTGTCACACTGCGTGGAGTATCGTAGTTTGTGTGCTTGGTGACCTTGCCTTTGAGTGGAAGTGAGGCTGGAGGTGACCTTGCTTTGATACAAACCTTTCTGCCTTTCATATGTTAATAATGCTGTTCTCATGATAACTAGGTAAATTTACATCTGAAAAGCTCCAAGGTCTGTATCATAACAAGGTCAACTTCAACTCGCTTCCACTCAAAGGCCAGGACACTAAGGAGACAAATGTAAAACGGTCTATTGGCGGGTTTGTTGATTTTCCAGTCTCTCACACAACACGCGATTTCCCTTCGCTGTACAAGCAAAACACCTCCAGCAATGATGAGAGCTGTATGAAAGATGATCTCTGATCTCTGTGGAATGGATCGCGCATGGAGACTGCGCGGTCATAGTAGCGAGAATACAAATAACTTTCACAGTATCGGCGCAGCGCATTTCCCTTTCGTAAACGGTCGATGCCATTTAAGCGACACTTAGAAAAATTTTCACCATTTTAAAATAATCTTTTCTATCAGAAAATGACAAATGGAATATAATTACCTGGAATCGAACCCGGAACTTCTGCATGCTAACATCTCTCTTTTACCACTAGACCACTGGGTTGATCCGGCAAACCCAAGAAAATTTAATTATAAAAGGTGCTTTTCTTAATATATATCAATAACGGGTCACCCTAACCTTAAATTTTACCTAACCGTGAATCTAGCTTAGATAATCGCTTTACCTAGGCCCAATTTGATCTAATAATGATAGCCTATTTTCGTCCCAATCCAGGCATAAACTAGAGAGAAATAGGCCATTTGCACGATGAAGTCATATGACTACAAATACCAGAATCCTTCAGTTTTTTGTTTTGTAGTGCAAATTAGGGCTATTGTTATTAAAACCGCACTGGGATTACAAAATTTAAATAAGAAAGGAAAAACGAAATGAATTCTGGAAGTTGTAGTCAAATGACGACATCGTGCAAATGGCCTATAGCATCGACCATTACAAAAGGCTTGGTTACTAATGAATGCTAACGATGGTCGACCGTTAAAAATGCCATCGACCGTTTGCTAATAATGGCATCGACCGTTAAAAATGGCATCGACCGTTTACGAATGGGAAATCAGCATCGGTACAAGCTAATATTAGATTAAAAATAATTATCATCGGGAACGGGCTTCTGTTTTCTTAGATCATTCTCAGAAGTTTGAATATGGGAAATGGGCCACTTTCCTTTTTGAAATGGAGGAAAAAACTCTTTTTTTACAGTAGTTTTTATAATTTTGTGTGAAACTCAACAAACCAAAAAAATAATACCGAATGTAAACGTTTTGGACAAATTGAGTTTCTTTGTATATATAATGTAATAATATATTTAATTTGATACCAAACGACAGCTGGACTATTAAATGTTTAATGGCATGATCTAACATGAGAGTCCATTAATACTATTAATTTTTACTAAAATATGACCATGAAATGAAAGCTATTGAACAGTACTTTCCTGATAGCGGAGCTCTCGCGGGCCGACTCAAGTAAATTAAACACGAAGTTCCGTTGTAAAAGGCTTAGCTCCTCCCCCATTTCACTCTTTTTGGAATGTGAAATGCAAATTAAGGCGTCTTTCAGTCACAAAACGTGGTTAACTTGCGCGTCCGTTGATATTAATTGCTTCAAAGATATAACAAAACCAAGAAAAAGAAGTTCATAAAGACTTCTGATATAACTTTCATAAAGTATTTCCGAATTGTGTTTGCAGTGGTCTTAGTAATGACGCATGTTTGTTGTCATTTGTTAATGCTTCAGTGGATGATCATGATTGACGACTGGGGGGGGGGGGGGGGGGGGGGGGGACTTTACCTAAATGCTATTCATGGGTTTAATGGGAATAATATTTCGTCACGTTTCAAGCAATCCAAAAACACCTAACTCTTCTCGTGAATCTATGTTATGTGGTGTTTTGTAACTTTTGGGATGATTTTGGGGTAGGTTTGGGACAAAATAGTTTTTACTCATACGCATAGCGGCATGAGTCTAGGTTTCGGTAAGGTTTCTTTTCGTAGTCACAAATTGCCTTGCTTTTATTTTTAAAGTTTCCCGTATCCCGCGGGGCGACTTTCACTGGTCTGATTGGTTGACACACGACCTCGTGATTTCGGCGTGTCCGTAATCACGTTCTTGTTTTCAAATAACCTAATAACTACTCAAGCCACTAGCATTTGGACTTAACCAGAAAAAATAAATTACATTTTTCGATGGGAATTTATGTTGATATCAATTTGTGATTGTATTTTTCTTTTTGTTGTCGCTAGTTTTGGAGAAATGCTTATAAAACGTGTTTACATTCACTCGCAAATTCAGTCGTAATAGATGATATCTGATATTATGTAAACAAAACAAGACTTACATGTCACGCAAAATTCATTGAGAGGGAAACTGAAACTCGCTTGAAACTCGTTTGAGCGGGTTGAATCGCCTTGGTAGGTAGGGTAACTGGCAGGCGGGAAAACTTTTTCTCATATACACACTTTGGCTCGCCTACCCGTTCTGCGTGTCACGGGAAAGCCAAGTTTTTACACAAATTCGCGTTTAAGAAGTAAAATGTAAATGAGCAAAGCACGCAGGACCACACAGTGATCGAATGAATGAAACAAAGTCAAAAGAACAGGTATTACGATAGCTGTATTTAGATTTGAATATTTGCGCAACGTTGTGAATATTTAAGTAGGGTCAACTTTGACTCGGTCAGCAGGGACACTATTTCTCATATAAACACTCGGCAAAGTTGTCTTGGTGGAAAGAGTGTTGTCTAGGGTACCCGAGACCATATAAACAGGCCTTAAGAATAGAGCAAGTCGCTTACGCCTTGCAAACTACTAAATAACCGAAACACAACACTTAGTTAAGGTATTGGTTCACCTCAGTAAGGCATGCATTATCCACCATCTTCTTTTATTTTTCATTGTCTGATTGTCTTCCTCGTTTTAATGACCTATCTTTCAAGTCAAAAAAATTTGTTATCAGAACTAAACATTACTTTAAAAAGTCAATTAGCATTCATCATATTCATTATCGCACGCTATCGTCGCTTCCATTAACCTTTTAAGAGGGTCGCGGTGCAAAAGACATCCGGTGTGAAAGGTAAAATAATAAAAAAAAGAAAAAGGTTTCCTAAATTTTCATCCTACTTGAATACAAACCTGTTTTAATTCAGCAATTAAAATTGACTATCGAAAATGAAGCAAAACGATCTTTATATATCTTTTTTTCTGCGAAGGATGTCAGGTAGAATGTATATATTTCATTAACGTGATTGATACGTCAAAAGCTTCTGCAACAAATGCCTGGCTTCACTGATTCTCTTGACACTGGTTTCGAATAATGAAATTGCATTGTTTTGATGCCGAAAAGAGGGCGATTTGGCGACACTACTTTTGACAGGACACAAGAGGCTTGCTCCAACTGATTGATGATGCGTCATTCTAGCTCCAAGTTTATAAATGATACCGGGATTCACATGTTTCATGATATTTGTAAAGCCATGCATGCCGAGGAGTCATTGAACCAGCAAATTGCCACAGACATATTTTCTTCGCTTTCTCTAATAACCGATGACGCAGATAGGAGTATCGCATTGAATGAGATGTCCATCGTAGGTGAGTGTCACTCAATCAGTTAAGTTTCCTAAGAATTTTTCTTGGCATTCCTCGTTGGGTGCCCCTGAAAGTTCTGCTGAAGACTTTTCATTTGAGTGGGGCCTGCAAGATAGGGCTTAGGAGCACGGTTTTACTCTGGTAGTGAAAAAGTATAGGTATATTAAAAGAATAACGGGCACTCTGACTTGTTCTTCTTATAATACTGAATATAATATGATATGATATGATAATTATGATATGATATGATATGATATGATTTGTGATATTATATGATTTGATGTGATATGATATATGATATGATATGATATAATATGATATAATATAATATAATATGATATAATATAATATAATATAATATTATGTAAAAAATGTAATATAATATAATATAATATGATATGATATGATATGATATGATATGATATGATATGATATGATATGATATGATATGATATGATATGATATGATATGATATGATATAATGATAATGATAATGATAATGATAGTATAAACTAAGAGCATTTTACAAAGTCTCAATGCTCTTACAGTAACCTAACATAAAACCTAAAAATCCTGCAAGAAGAAAACTATAAACTGTAACGCGACTATAATACTGTAAAATATTGCTATTTATGACAATAATATACAAGAATAATAAAATTAAAAATCACAAATTGGAAAGATAAGTATTAAGTTGCGATTTCCATTTGCGAAGGTGTAAAGGAAGCGAGTTCCATAACATGGCGGAGGCAACAGAAAAAGATCTATCCCAGTAGGCTTTAGGCCCAGTTCAAACGTCGAGCTTCACATGTGCCGAACCTAATGCAAATTAGCACGAACAATAGATTTTGCTCATTTGCATTAGGTTCGGCACATGTGAAGTTCGACGTTTGAACTGGGCCTTAGTCATTAATGTTTTCACTGACTATTAATAGGCATTAACACAAAATTAGTGTGTCAAGTTAATTACATACTACACTGTGATTATGGATAGCGTTTGGCTGATAACTGCAGAAATGGCTAAAAGTTTAACTGATAACTGACTAGATTTCAGCATTTCCAGACAGACCCTCAAAATACAGCAAATGAGCGCCTCCTTTCTCCTGATATCGTCTAATATCGTCTGATATCGTCTGATATCGCCTGATATCGCCGTTAGAGAGAAAAAAAAAACAGTATCAAAGGGACAGTGCCCCGGCTGATATATCGTGTTTTCATGATGTTGTTTAGAAGCTTTGAAACAGGCAGAAAAAAAAATCGCAAAACAATGATAAACACAAAGAAGTATTAACTAAACAGACAAAATGACGGCTAAGACGAATTTAAAATTCCACACGAATGAAAGTTTGATTTGTAGACCACCTGCCAGGAAATCAAATTTGATAAATTGTAATCCTCTTCTATCCTTGCAATCCTGCGCAGTCTCCAAACTACTAGTGTTTAGTTCTCTATAGACAGCTGTATAGAGTCTTTTATTTTTTCTGGTGGCATTCATGGAAATGAGATAAGCGAAATTTTGTTATTCCGGCAATACACTGTTCCTTTAGTTCCTTTAAGCGTGCCGATGAAACACCTCGTTGGAGACAGACACAGAGAAGTTCGATAGTTTCCTTCGTACCACTCCGAACGCTTTGAGCTGCTCTCCCACGTTTTCGTCGTATATGCCAGCTATCGTTCGTTATGCCTCTTCTGTTTTCTCTGATTCACAAATACTGAGATGATTTCTAAATGAAGAAAATATAAATATTTATTTTTAGAATCGGAATTAAAATTCTCAGGAAATCTATAGGAAGTTATAATATGTCACTGACGCTCTGTTTTTCATTGAAAGCATTTTAATTTCTGTTTCCAAACTTAAAAAAAAAAAACTATTTCACCTGAGTGTTTTTCAAGATTAACTTCCACTTCCGGTGTGAGTCTCCAGACGCATGTTAAACTGAATGCCTACACTTATGAATAATAATAAAAAAAAAAGAATGATTTCTCCTAAAATTGGTAGAATGTTTGAGTAAAATAAACTCCATGAATATAGTTTTTACATCGTTGCTTTCTTTACATGAATAAATTCACGAATTGTCACAACAGTGCCAGGTTTCACTAAGTCCAAAATAAGTATTTTCTGCAAAATAATTGATGGAGTTTCGAGTCGTTTAACGACGACTGTATCTTTCTTGTCACACTTCGACGATCAAAGCATTGTTTAATTTCCTGTTTCTTGTAAATGAATTACATAATGCACTAAATAGAACATGTAAACATTTTACAAATTAAAAAAAAATGCTTATAAAAATAAGTAGCGAAAAATATGAATATATAAAGACTAAGTTCAAAACAATTAAATTATATCAATAAATAAAATGCAATGAATGATATAATTTCCATTCACGAAAAGCAGAAGGAGTTTTGCACTCTTGCAATTTTGATATCCGTATCGACGCCGGTCGCAAATGTTTCAGTCTGTTAATTTTCCGTATTGGAATCTGGAAATTACGCACTGAGTCGATAATAGACTTCAAGTGAATCGAATCACCCACGCGAAGCCCTCACGTTAATTGTTGTCCTCAGAAAGTAATGTGTTTTTCTTAAACTCTATTATATAGAAAAAGGGGTTTTCCAGTAGATCACGCGCAGCAAATCGATCAAATTGGTGTCAGTTCTGAATAGCTGTCAGTAAGATTTTTCACAGCTTCTGCATGATTTTGAGACATTCGTCTAACTTCTTAGGGTGAAATACACAATGTAACAAATTTATCGTCATCAACTTTCCTTAAGAACAAATGTTTCATTTTAGCGTAGTTTTACGCATAGCTTGAAAATTACTGGAACGTCCCTTTTTGATAAACCTGAAACATTTCGCTTTAAAAGACTGCACTTTAAACAGACTCTCCACAAAGGTACGATATTTGACGTTATTGAATACCAGAGATACAAAAAACATTTTGGTTGTTAAAACAGTCCCCGATTGACAAAGCTAAGATGAGAAAGATAGACGCTCTTAACCTAGTGGTAAGTTACGACGATAATTTTTTTTTTCATGAATTTGCCATTGTTTCTTTCATTTTACTAGCGTGGGGCCGAACGAACCAAAGAACTCGCATTGGCTTCAGTTAGATCGAGATCGGTGTGTATATGTTTTAAACAATAATTGACAACTGTAAACAAATAAATCTTTTGAGCATTTCAATGCGTTAACAACTATCTCTTCAAGCAAACAAATATTCTCGGATATCGGTCGCGTACAACATATTGACAATGCAGTGATTTAGAAACATCCTACCTACGAACGATCTCGCAATATTTTTACATGCACAAACAGGGCCCGTTGCAACCTGCGGAATTTGTTTTCTATGGGAACCCCTCCCCTACAAATAAATCGTTCCCTTCCAATCATTGGCACCTAAGTAGGCCTACACGCGTCCTCATTTTTCAAGCAACTTGTACCTGGTACAAAGCAACCATTGAGTCAAGTTAACAATACACGTGCAACATTCATAATTTTCAAATCTGGAGTTTGAATGACCATGGACTCGGAAAAACGGGGTCAGATGAAGATGTATGATAAGGTACATGGTAACCAGCTGCGAGCGATTTGTAAACAAACACGGTAAACATAAAGTTTTATAATTGATTTTTTAAATCACCGACAACAGAAGATAACTGGCTCTAGAGATGAAAGGAGTTAAGGTTATGGTAAGTCGATCAAAGCTTTCTTTTTTTATTTATTTCCGTGTCGAGACATCGAAGCAAAGATAAACGTACGGGAACTTGAGAGATCGAGCATTTGATATAGCGTACGGTTTTACTGAATCGATGTTTTCACAATTTATAAACGCAACACTTTCCTGATCAAATTAAGCAATGCGACATTGCTGAAAAGCGTTTACATCCAAACCTTTTCAGTAAAGTACGGACACCTTTCAAAATTAAAACGCACACTTAATTTGGTCCTGTCAAAATCCCCTTATATTTTTTCTTTTACTGAATTAACTTAAATAATACGGCCCAGTTCTGTTATACGGACAACGAACACTTAATTTCGGCCTTAGAGTGGAAGTTCATACAAACTTAATCTTGTTATTACGCACACTACAGTGATGACAATTCCTAAAAGGGTAAAATACAACTTTTAAGTTTTAAAATCAAAATTAAACAAATTTTGTGCCATTCTTAAGTTGAATTGTCTAATGATTGCGAACTTTAAAATTAATACACAATATAGCTAAACCACGAGTTTGTGTCGTTTGAAAGTGTGCTGGAGCCTCATGACGTCGAATTCACAGCCTCTATAATACGGACACCGGTCTTATACTAACACTTCGTAATGTGCTTCCCTTGATGTCCCAATTAGAGAGGTTGACATAACCTTTGCCACCGTCAATTAATGTTCGAAAATAAACGGTATTAGTCAAACTCCTGCCAGATGATTTTCCATATTTAGGAAATTAATTTTTTATTGTCGCTGAAAAGCCCAGCCGAGGGGAAGCGTCAGTAAAGTCGAACTCTAGTAATTTACGGACACCCAACACACCTATTACATCACCATGCAGACAGTTTTCTTGGCCTCGGCCAAACGCTACGTCAGGCAACTCAACATGTATTATTACTTTGATCGAAAGAAGAACTACAAACGTTTGTCCCATACTTATTTAGTGTCTTATGGTGGTTAAATACTGCAGTTTTCCTTAAAAACAAAATAAGGCTAAAATTACGTCATTAATGTGAACTCGCTTAATCAAATCACATCAAACTAAATCAAAGACTTTATTATAAGTGTCAGGTATTTTAGCTGTTAGAGCTAGTTGTGGACACGATACTAACTACAAGATATATTGAAAACTAGTAAAATTATCCTAGCCCTATGTATCAAGGTTTCTACATGTTAAAATATTCTAGTTTTAAGAAGGAAAAAAAAAGCTGAAAATGTATAAATATATAAAAAGAGTTCGTTGTCTACAAAGATCGCTATTATTACAGTTGTTATCTTTTAAGCTACTGATATCTGTTTTTCGTATTTTAGTCTTGATAGTGTCTAGACTGGGCGAGTTTCTTGTCCTTTCTCAACTTTGACCATAATACAGGTCCTAAGTAGCGCAAAGAGTGCTAACCACAATACGGACACCTCATTAATACGGACAGTTTCCGTGATCCCTTTGTAGTCTGTATTAACGAGGTTTGACCGTGGAGTAGTGAAATGTATTTTGTGTTTTTTACAGGTTGGACTGTTTAATATACAGTTCATTTTATGTGGAGCTGGCGGAACCCCTCTGCGGTGTAACACATCAACAGATAATACATACACCATCAAATCGTTTAAGGCAGGAAAATATCTGAAAGTTGAATGGAAGGATGACATGCAAGTGCCCAAACTGTCATTTACAGGAAATGAAGGCGACTGTGGCATAAGTAAGTGTCCAAGCATTCTTGCAGATTAAACATTTTATGTTTAGCTTTACGAATAAAATAAAGAATCATAATAATTTGGCAGTCAAGAGTAAAATTTACAATCCAACTGACCCAAAATGCTTGACCGATTTTTTTTTTTAACCACATTTCAGCCCATGCATGCATTATCACATTGCTACCATAGCATACAGCTGTTTGATTAAACGTTGTCATTGATCGGTCTCATCCCTACGCGACCAGACCGAAAAGGATTATGGGGAGAAATCAATTCACATTCAATAACTGCACATTATCAAAATACGGAACGTCCTTATCGAAGCAACTCTGGTTGTCTTTGCGTAACACGCGAAGACAAACATGAGTTTTGTTCTCCGTTGTAAACGCGATATAGAATAATTAATCATGCATTTTAATTCACCCATACTCCCTTTCGGTCTGGTCGCGTAGGGGTAAGACCGATCAGTGACAACGTTTAATCAAACAGCTGTATAAATATTTGTCTTGCGCTTACGATATGAAAGCCCCTGTAAAATATGCATACTTTACTAGACTACGAGTAGTCCCTCCTTTTTCCCCAGGGATAGTAGAGCGAGCGAAACGCGAGCGCGCGTGACACATTGCTACCATAGTATATAAATATTTGTCTTGCGCTTACGATATGAAAGCCCCTGTAAAATATGCATACTTTACTAGACTACGAGTAGTCCCTCCTTTTTCCTCAGGGATAGAAGAGCGAGCCCGCCGCGCGTCTCGCCTTTCTCGCGTGGAGAGATTTTCACGCGCGCTCGCGTTTCGCTCGCTCTACTATCCCTGAGGAAAAAGGAGGGACTACTCGTAGTCTAATACTTTACAGACCGCTCAACACTTTAAGATAAGTAGTTGCGATTTTTTCGCGCATCTCCTTTAGAAAGGATATGCCCACTAGCTAAATTGTAGACAAATGCAAGGTTAGTACAACGGAGATACATGTAAATGGCAAGAGCTTTATATTAATTTATAACCAAGATGAACGGTATGATTATTTATTTTAAGTGCATTATATTTATTTCTCTACAGATTTTGTTCAGACTGTCAACCGCTCATTAAGAGCGTTTACGCTTAGCCTTGCTGGGATTACGGACCACTATCTTGCCGTGGAGGGAGGAACATTAGTTGTTAAGGTATCTGTAAGCATGCTGTATATTGAGTTGTAACATCCTATAACTGTAAATTTGTCCGCTTCTTCACTGGAAAAATTCCGTCAAGAGTCTTTCGTCCCCTCCTTCTCTATTCAACCTCCTCTCCCCCATTTGGAATAGCGATTTGCAAGTAAGCTAACATTGATATGTGTGTGTTACCAAGTCGAGGTTTACTCGGTTTTACTAAATTAATAGCCCATTTCCGAGTTGCTCTTCTCCTCCTTTTCAAACCGCCAAGTGCAAAACCATGGGTGTTTCTTGGTGTCGCGGAAGCCATTGTTGGTTAGCTTTTGTGTTATGGTGTGGGTATTGTTCAGTGTCTTTTGAATCTTTTGTTTTACGTCATTTGTTGATCACACCATCCGCAACACCAAGGAACTACCAAAACCATTGATATGGGTGTGAGTTTTGTTTTACATGCAAATAAAACTTTTCTATATTAAAAGTTTGTATCAGTTACAAAATCCATCATTTGAGAGCAAATTTATTGAGCGTTATCACGTTCTGAATTCGAAGTCTGACTCAAGTGTCTGGCGTTACACGGTTATTAAAAGTAACAAATCCGGAAATATCTCGTTGGGTCTCAAATGAAAAGACCGTGACGCCTGGTTAAAGTTGAGATAGTTTGACTGATTCTCTTTACTTTTTGAAAGGGAGGAAACAAACTCCTTCTCTCAGGGGTAGCGTGGACTCCTATATAAAAATGAAGGCTTTGCTCGTCAGATATTATTGAAAAATACCCTAAAAGGTACCAGAATCTCGTTTGATTTGTGTGGCTCTAACACAGGGTCCAGGGGAACTCTATTTGATCGTACAAGACGATGTTTTCTTCGAAACGACTTGACGCCGCTCCAAGCGTTTGGCGTGACGTTTGACTTCTTAACAGGAAGGGGAGTTTTAATGTTTTGTGGGTAAAATACTGAATAAAGAGCATATCTTATATGTTTAAAAGAGCAGCTGTAATTTGCCAGAGGTGTTGATATTTCATTATATATTTGGCCCTATGGTGGAGATTCTTTAGTCGAAAGTGAAATACTCAACCAATGCCGGATCTCTCCGCCCCCCCCCCCCCCCCCCCCGTTTTCCCGGCTTAATATTGATATGTGAGGTCGAGGCTTACTAGGTTCTAACAAGTCTATTTTATATTATTTTGCAGCAATTACCAAATCCATCATTTGGAAGCAAATACCTTTTCCAACTTAAGCGAATAGTTAGTCTCAGGTTTCACGACGGCAAAAATGTGACGGAGCTTTACCGTGCCTTGAATTCGAAGTCTGGCTCAAGTGCTTACACGGTTATTAAAAGTAACAAGTCTGGTGAGATCGCGTTGGGTCGCAAATCTGGGAGTGACAAATTATGGAGCGATTGCGGTGCCTGGTTAAAATTTGACTTGATAAAATAATCTAAGAGAATAGGGCCTCTTCCAATAATACTTATTTTAAATCTATTATTAGTTCAATGTCACACTGCGTGGAGTATCGTAGTTTGTGTGCTTGGTGACCTTGCCTTTGAGTGGAAGTGAGGCTGGAGGTGACCTTGCTTTGATACAAACCTTTCTGCCTTTCATATGTTAATAATGCTGTTCTCATGATAACTAGGTAAATTTACATCTGAAAAGCTCCAAGGTCTGTATCATAACAAGGTCAATAAACTTCAACTCGCTTCCACTCAAAGACCAGGAGACAACTGTAAAACGGTCTATTGGCGGGTTTGTTGATTTTCACAGTCTCTCACACAACATGCGATTTCCCTTCGCTGTACAAGCAAAACACCTCTAGCAATGATGAGAGCTGTATGAAAGATGATCTCTGATTTCTGTGGAATGGATCGCGCATGGAGACTGCGCGGTCATAGTAGCGAGAATACAAATAACTTTCACAGTATCGGCGCAGCGCATTTCCCTTTCGTAAACGGTCGATGCCATTTAAGCGACACTTAGAAAAATTTTCACCATTTTAAAATAATCTTTTCTATCAGAAAATGACAAATGGATTATAATTACCTGGAATCGAACCCGGAACCCCTGCATGCTAACATCTCTCTTTTACCACTAGACCACTGGGTTGATCCGGCAAACCCAATAAAATTTAATTATAAAAGGTGCTTTTCTTAATATATATCAATAACGGGTCACCCTAACCCTAAATCTTACCTAACCGTGAATCTAGCTTAGATAATCGCTTTACCTAGGCCCAATTTGATCTAATAATGATAGCCCATTTTCGTCCCAATCCAGGCATAAACTAGAGAGAAATAGGCCATTTGCACGATGAAGTCATATGACTACAACTACCAGAATCCTTCAGTTTTTTGTTTTGTAGTGCAAATTAGGGCTATTGTTATTAAAACCGCACTGGGATTACAAAATTTAAATAAGAAAGGAAAACGAAATGAATTCTGGAAGTTGTAGTCAAATGACGACATCGTGCAAATGGCCTATAGCATCGACCATTACAAAAGGCTTGGTTACTAATGAATGCTAATGATGGTCGACCGTTAAAAATGCCATCGACCGTTTGCTAATAATGGCATCGACCGTTAAAAATAGCATCGACCATTTACGAATGGGAAATCAGCATCGGCGCAAGCTAATATTAGATTAAAAATAATTATCATGGGGAACGGGCTTCTGTTTTCTTAGATCATTCTCAGGAGTTTGAATATGGGAAATGGGCCACTTTCCTTTTTGAAATGGAGGAAAAAAACTCCTTTTTTACAGTAATTTTGATAATTTTGTGTGAAACTCAACAAACCAAAAAAATAATACCGAATGTAAACGTTTTGGACAAATTGAGTTTCTTTGTATATATAATGTAATAATATATTTAATTTGATACCAAACGACAGCTGGACTATTAAATGTTTAATGGCATGATCTAACATGAGAGTCCATTAATACTATTAATTTTTACTAAAATATGACCATGAAATGAAAGCTATTGAGCAGTACTTTCCTGATAGCGAAGCTCTCGCGGGCCGACTCAAGTAAATTAAACACGAAGTTCTGTTGTAAAAGGCTTAGCTCCTCCCCCATTTCACTCTTTTTGGAATGCGAAAGGCAAATTAAGAGAGACAACTCGTGTTTGAGCGGGTTGTCTCGCCTTGGCAGGTAGGGTAACCCTGGCAGGCGGGAAAACTTTTTCTCATATACACACTTTGGCTCGCCTACCCGTGCTGCGTGTCACGGAAAGCCAAGTTTTTACACAAATTCGCATTTAAGAAGTGAAATGTAAATGAGCAAAGCACACAGGGCCACACAGTTATCGAATGAATGAAACAAAGTCAAAAGAACAGGTATTACAATAGCTGTATTTAGATTTGAATATTTGCGCAGCGTTGTGAATATTTAAGTAGGGTCAACTTTGACTCCGTCAGCAGGGACACTATTTCTCATATAAACGCTCCGCAAAGTTGTCTTGGGGGAGAGTGTTGTCTCGGGTACCCGAGACCATAAAACCAGGCCTTAAGAACAGAGCAGTGATAGAGCAAGTTGCTAACACCTTGCAAAATACTAAATAACCGAATCACAACACTTAGTTAAGATATTGGTTCATCTCAGTAAGGCATGCATTATCCATCATCTTCTTTTATTTTTCATTGTCTGATTGTCTTTCTAGTTTTAACTCGTTTTAATGACCTATCTTTCAAGTCACGAAAATTTGTTACAAAAGTAAACATTACTTTAAAAAGTCAATTAGCATTCATCATATTCATTATCGCACGCTATCGTCGCTTCCATTAACCTTTTAAGAGGGTCGCGGTGCAAAAGACATCCGGTGTGGTAAAATAATAATAATAATAATAATAAAAAGCTTTCCTAAATTTTCATCCTACTTGAATACAAACCTGTTTTAATTCAGCAATTAAAATTGGCTATCGAAAATAAACCAAAACGATCTTTTTCTTTATTTTTTTTCTGCGAAGGATGTCAGGTGGAATGTATATATTTTATTAAAATAAACGTGATTAATACAAAAGCTTATACAACAAATGCCTCGCTTCACTGATTCTCTTGACACTGGTTTCGAACAATGAAATTGCATTTTTAAAACATACACGCTATTTTTTGATGCCGAAAAGAAGGCGATTTGGTGACACTACTTTTGACAGGACACCAGAGGCTTGCTCCAACTGATTGATGATGCGTCATTCTAGCTCCAAGTTTATAAATGATGCCGGGTTTCACATGTTTCATGATATTTGTAAAGCCATGCATGCCGAGGAGTCATTGAACCAGCAAATTGCCACAGACATTTTCTTCGCTTTCTTTAATAACCGATGAGGCAGATAGGAGTATCGCATTGAATGAGATGTCCATCGTAGGTGAGTGTCACTCAATCAGTTAAGTTTCCTAAGAATTTTTCTTGGCATTCCTCGTTGGGTGCCCCTGAAAGTTCTGGTGAAGACTTTTCATTTGAGTGGGGCCTGCAGGATAGGGCTTAGGAGCACGGTTTTACTCTGGTAGTGAAATGGCCGGTAAAAGTATAGGTATATTAAAAGAATAACGGGCACTCTGACTTGTTCTTTTTATAATACTGAATATAATATGATATGATATGATATGATATGATATGATATGATATGATATGATATGATATGATATGATATGATATGATATGATATGATATGATATGATATGATATAATATTATGTAAGTAAGTAAAGTCGCGCACCCGAGCCAGAAGGCTCACAACGGCCGGAGCTTAAACCCGGTTTCTATAGAATGAAGCGACTAGGAATATTGCTACTCCCCCCTGGATGGGATGCTAGTCCATCGCAGGGTTACCCCCAGCATTTTGTCGCCGGTACCCATTTATACACCTGGGTGGAGAGAGACAGTGTGGAGTAAAGTTTCTTGTCTAAGGAAACAACACGACGACAGAGACCAGGCTTCGAACCACCGACCTTCAGGTTGATAATATAATATAATATAATATGATATGATATGATATGATATGATATGATATGATATGATATGATATGATATGATATGATATGATATGATATGATATGATATGATATGATATGATATGATATGATATGATATGATATGATATGATATGATATGATATGATATGATATGATATGATATGATATGATATATAATATAATGATAATGATAATGATAATGATAGTATAAACTAAGAGCATTTTACAAAGTCTCAATGCTCTTACAGTAACCTAACATAAAACCTAAAAATCCTGCAAGAAGAAAACTATGAACTGTAACGCGACTATAATACTGTAACATATTGCTATTTATGACAAACATATACAAGAATAATAAAATTAAAAGTCACAAATTGGAAAGATAAGTATTAAGTTGCGATTGACAGTTGCGAAGGTGTAAAGGAAGCGAGTTCCATAACATGGCGGAGGCAACAGAAAAAGATCAATCCCCGTAGGATTTAGTCATTAATGTTTTCACTGACTATTAATAGGCATTAACACAAAATTAGTGTGTCAAGTTAATTACATACTACACTGAGATTATGGATAGCGTTTGGCTGATAACTGCAGAAATGGCTAAAAGTTTAACTGATAACTGACTAGATTTCAGCATTTCCAGACAGACCCTCAAAATACAGCAAATGAGCGCCTCCTTTCTCCTGATATCGTCTGATATCGTCTGATATCGCCTGATATCGCCGTGAGAGAAAAAACAGTATCACAGGGACAGTGCCCCGGCTGATATATCGTGTTTTCATGATGTTGTTCAGAAGCTTTGAAACAGGCAGAAAAAAAAATTGCAAAACAATGATAAACACAAAGAAGTATTAACTAAACAGACAAAATGACGGCTAAGACGAATTTAAAATTCCATACGAATGACAATTTTGATTTCTAGACCACCTGCCAGGAAATCAAATTTGATAAATTGTAATCCACTTCTATCCTTGCAATCCTGCACAGTCTCCAAACTACTAGTGTTTAGTTCTCTATAGACAGCTGTATAGAGTCTTTTATTTTGTCTGGTGGCATTCATGGAAATGAGATAAGCGAAATTTTGTTATTCCGGCAATACACTGTTCCTTTAGTTCCTTTAAGCGTGCGATGAAACACCTCGTTGGAGACAGACACAGTGAAGTTCGATAGTTTCCTTCGTACCACTCCGAACGCTTTGAGCTGCTCTCCCACGTTTTCGTCGTATATGCCAGCTATCGTTTGTTATACTTCTTCTGCTTTCTCTGATTCACAAATGAAGAAAATATGAATATTTATTTTTAGAATCGGAATTAAAATTCTCAGGAAATCTATAGGAAGTTATAATATGTCACTGACGCTCTGTTTTTGATTGAAAGCATTTAAAAAAAAAACTATTTCACCTGAGTGTTTCGCAACATCACTTATAGTTACGCTTCCGGTGTGAGTTTCCAGATGCATGTTAAACTGAATGCCCACACTTATGAATAAAAAAAAATGATTACTCCTTAAATTGCTACAATGTTGGAGTAAAATAAACTCCGACAATATAGTTTTTACATCGTTGCTTTCTTTACATGAATAAATTCGCGAATTGTCACAACAGTGCCAGGTTTCATTAAGTCCAAAATAAACACACGAATGTTTGTTAGAAAACACAGTATTTTCTGCAAAATAATTGATGGAGTTTCGAGTTGTTTAACGACGACTGTATCTTTCTTGTCACACTTCGACGATCAAAGCATTGTTTAATTTCCTGTTTCTTGTAAATGAATTACATAATGCACTAAATAGAACATGTAAACATTTTACATATTAAAAAAATGCTTATAAAAATAAGTAGTTAAAAATATGAATATATAAAAACAATAAGATCAAAACAATTATAAATTATATCAATAAATAAAATACAATGAATGATATACTTTCCATTCACGAAAAGCAGAAGGAGTTTTGCACTCTTGCAATTTTGATATCCGTATCGACGCCGGTCGCAAATGTTTCAGTCTGTTAATTTTCCGTATTGGAATCTGGAACTTACTCACTGAGTCGATAATAGACTCCAAGTGAATCGAATCACCCACGCGAAGCCCTCACGTTAGAAAGAAACTAATGCGTTTTTCTTAAACTCTATTATATAGAAAAGGGGTTTTCCAGTAGATCACGCGCAGCAAATCGATCAAATAGGTGTCAGTTCTGAATAGCTGTCAGTAAGATTTTTTCACAGCTTCTGCATGATTTTGAGACATTCGTCTAACTTCTTAGGGAAATACATAATGTAACAAATTTATCGTCATCAACTTTCCTTAAGAACAAAGGTTTCGTTTTAGCGTAGTTTTACGCAAAGCTTGAAAATTACTGGAACGTCCCTTTTTGATAAACCTGAAACATTTCGCTTTAAAAGACTGCACTTTAAACAGACTCTTCACAAAGGTACGATATTTGACGTTATTGAATACCAGAGATACAAAAAAACATTTTGGTTGTTAAAACAGTCCCCGATTGACAAAGCTAAGATGAGAAAGATAGACATTCTCAACCTAGTGGTAAGTTACGCCGATAGTTTGTTTTTCGTGAATTTGTTTATTTTATTTTACTGGCACAAGGCGTGGGGCCGAACGAACCAAAGAACTCGCATTGGCTTCAGTTAGAGATCGGTGTGATATGTTTTAAACAATAATTGACAACTGTAAACAAATAAATCTTTTGAGCATTTCAATAGGTTAATAACTATCTCTTCAAGCAAACAAATATTCTCGGATATCGCAGTGATTTAGAAACATCCTACCTACCAACGATCTCACAATATTTTCACATGCGCAAACAGGGCCCGTTGCAACCTGCGGAATTTGTTTTCTATGCGAACCCTTCCCCTACAATAAGGCCGTTCCTTTCCCATCATGGCGCCTAAGTAGTCTACACGCGTCTCATTTTTCAACCAACTTGTACCTGGTACAAGCAACCATTGCGTCAAGTTAACAATACACGTGCACCATTCATAATTTTCAAATCCGGAGTTCGACTGACCATGGACTCGGAAAAACGGGTCAGATGAAGTTGTATGATAAGGTACAGGTAACCAGCTGCGAGCGATTTGTAACAAACACGGTAAACATAAAGTTTTAAAATTGATTTTTGAAATCACCGACAACAAAAGATAACTAGCTCTGGAGATGAAAGGAGTTAAGGTCATGGTAAGTTAATCATATCATAGCTTTATTTATTTATTTCCGTGTCGAGACATCGCAGCAAGGATAATCGTAGGGGAACTTGAGAAAATGAGCATTTAATATAGCGGACGCGGTACGGTTTTACGGAATCGATGTTTTCACAATTTATAAACACAAGACTTTCCTGATCAAATTAAGCAATGCGACATTGCTGAAAAGCGTTAACATCCAAACCTCTTCAGTAAAGTACGGACACCTTTCAAAATTAAAAACGCACACTTAATTTGGTCCCGGCAAAATCCCCTTATATATTTTCTTTTACTGAAATAACTTAACCCTATTCAGACTGGGCTTTTTTAGGCAATCTGTGACTGGGGGGGGGGGGGGGGGGGGGGGGGCTCCTCGGACCCCCCTTCATATCTCTGGAACCAGTAAGGCTTGGACCATTAAATTTTCACACAATGTTCATCTCCATACAAGGAAACCTCACACCCAGTTTTAACCTGCCACACCCAATTATGACGTCACAATGACGTAATTTTTGTTTTTCCGACGTTTCTTTGATATTTTTCCATCCAGATACTTAAAATATCAAATATAACTGTAAAATCATCTCTTTAATATTAAAACATAATAAATACAAACAAGGACACACTTGTAAAGCGAGAAAAGGCAAAAAAAGGCGATAAAACTATAATTTTGAAATTATTGTCCGCCATCTTGGATCCGCCATCTTGGATTCGCCATCTTGGATTTCCCTTTTTTTCGTTTAAATTAAAATTTAAAAAATATCTAAAAGAGAAAAGGATCAGAATGTATAAAACACGTATCAAACTAATGTCTATTATCCAAACAATGAACTTAGAAGCGTTATTTAATAAAAAGTACAAAATTTTTCTCTATAAGTAAAAGTGAGCAAAACTTTACCTACCCCTCCCCCCCAAATATTTGATGTTAAAAATTTTTGATTTCTTTCAAGAACTAGTCCCAAGAAAAAACTATTCTAATAAGAAAATGCACTATAAGTCAAAAAACAAGATCTTAAAATAAAAAATTCACCATATTTT
The DNA here is from genome assembly GCA_022457155.1 of Cladopsammia gracilis. Classification (NCBI taxonomy): domain Eukaryota; kingdom Metazoa; phylum Cnidaria; class Anthozoa; order Scleractinia; family Dendrophylliidae; genus Cladopsammia; species Cladopsammia gracilis. Next base: position 323,352 of record JAJGOT010000453.1, on the reverse strand, counting down.
AATATTTTGAAAACCTATGTGTCAAAAACCGGTTGCCATGGCAACATGGTTAATCACACTGACATGTTATGGATGCCAAAATGTCCCTAGATAAATTCTAGGAAAAGTCAGAAAATTTCAGCCTCATAGCTATTTCGGTATAAGAGTTATTACAATTTTACTGGAGGGGGGGTTCGGAAAGCCCCCCCCCCCCCCCAGTCTGAATAGGGTTAAATAATACGACCCAGTTCTGTTATACGGACAACGAACACTTAATTTCGGCCTTAGAGTGGAAGTTCATACAAACTTAACCTCGTTATTACGCACACTACAGTGATGACAATTCCTAAAAGGGTAAAATACAACTTTAATTTTTAAAATCAAAATTAAACAATTTCCATTCTTAAGTTGAATTGTCTAATGATTGCGAACTTTAAAATTAATGACACAATATAGCTAAACCACCAGTTTGAGTTGTTTGAAAGTGTACTGGAGCCTCATGACGCAAATTCAAGGCCTCTATAATACGGACACCGGTCTTATACTAACACTTCGTAATGTGCTTCCCTTGATGTCCCAATTAGAGAGGTTGACATAACCTTTGCCACCGTCAATTAATGTTCGAAAATAAACGGTATTAGTCATTCTCCTGCCAGATGATTTTCAATATTTAGGAAATTAATTTTTTATTGTCACTGAAAAGCCCAGTCGAGGGGAAGCGTCAGTAAAGTCGAACTCTACTAATTTACGGACACCCGACACACCTGCTACATCACTATGCAGACAGTTTTCTTGGCCTCGGCCAAACGCTATGTCAGGCAACTCAACATGTATTACTACTTTGATCCAAAGAAGAACTACAAATGTTTGTCCCATACTTATTTGTGTCTTATGGTGGTTAAATGTGCAGTTTTCCTTAAAAACAAAATAAGGCTAAAATTACGTCATTAATGTGAACCCGCTTAATCAAATCAGATCAAATCAAATCAAATCAAAGACTCTATTATAAGTGTCAGGTATTTTAGCTGTTAGAGCTAGTTGTGGACACGATACTAACTACAAGATATATTGAAAACTAGTAAAATTATCCTAGCCCTATGTATCAAGGTTTCTACATGTTAAAATATTCTAGTTTTAAGAAGGAAAAAAAAAAACTGAAAATGTATAAATATATAAAAAGAGTTCGTTGTCTACAAAGATCGCAATTATTACAGTTGTTATCTTTCAAGCTACTGATATCTGTTTTTCGTATTTTAGTCTTGATAGTGTCTAGACTGGGTGAGTTTCTTTTCCTTTCTCACGTTGACCATAATACAGGTCCTAAGTAGCGCAAAGAGTGCTAACCATAATACGGACACCTCATTAATACGGACAGTTTCCGTGATCCCTTTGTAGTCTGTATTAACGAGGTTTGACCGTGGAGTAGTGAAATGTATTTTGTGTTTTTTACAGGTTGGACTGTTTAATATACAGTTCATTTTATGTGGAGCTGGCGGAACCCCTCTGCGGTGTAACACATCAATAGAGAATAATGCATACACCATCAAATCGTTTAAGGCAGGAAAATATCTGAAAGTTGAATGGAAGGATGACATGCAAGTGCCCAAACTGTCATTTACAGGAAATGAAGGCGACTGTGGCATAAGTAAGTGTCCAAGCATTCTTGCAGATTAAACATTTTATGTTTAGCTTTACGAATAAAATAAAGAATCATAATAATTTGGCAGTAAAGGGTAAATTTACAATCCAACTGACCCAAAATGCTTGACCGATTTTTTTTAACCACATTTCAGCCCATGCGTGCATTATCACATTGCTACCGGCCATAGTATATAAATATTTGTCTTGCGCTTACGATATGAAAGCCCCTGTAAAAATGCATACTTTACAGACCGCTCAACACTTTAAGATAAATAGTTGCGATTTTTTCGCGGATCTCCTTAGAAAGGATGTGTACGATTGGCTAAATTGTAGACAAATGCAAGGTTGGTACAACGGAGATACATGTAAATGGAAAGAGCTTTATAACCGAGATGAACGCATGGTATGATTATTTTTTTAGTGCATTATATTTTTTCTCTTCAGATTTCAGACTGACAGACCGCTCATTGAGAGCGTTTACGCTAAGCCTCGCTGGGATGACAGACCACTATCTCGCCGTGGAGGGAGGAACATTAGTTGTTAAGGTATCTGTAAGCATTCTTTTTATTGAATTGTAACTCCTATAACTGTCAATTTGTCCGCTTCCTCACTGGAAAAATTCCGTCAAGAGCCTTTCGTCCACTCAGTCTCTATTCAACCCCCTTTCCCCTATCTATTTGGAAGAGCGATTTGGAAGTAAGCTAACATTGATATGTGTGTTACCAAGTCGAGGCTTACCCGGATTTACTAAATTAATAGCCCATTTCCGGTATTTCCGAATTGCTCTTCTCCTCCTTTTCAAACCGCCAAGTGTTTCTTGGTGTTGCGGAAGCCATTGTTGGTTAGCTTTTGTGTTGTGGTGTGGGTATTGTTCAGTGTTTTGAATCTTTTGTTTTACGTCATTTGGTGATCACACCATCCGCAACACCAAGGAACTACCAAAACCATTGATATGGGTATGAGTTTTGTTTTACATGACTTGACGCCGCTCCGAGCGTTTGGCTTGACGTTTGACCTCTTAAGAGGAGGGGGAGCTTTGATGTTTTGTTGCCAAAGGTGTTGATATTTCATTATATATTTGGCCCTATGGTGGAGATTCTTTAGTCGGAAGTGAAATACTCAACCAATGCCATGCCGGATCTCTTTTCCCCCCCCCCCCCCCCCCCCCCACCCCCCCACCCCCCTTTTCCCGGCTTAATATTGATATGTGAGGTCGAGGCTTACTAGGTTTTAACAAGTCTATTTTATATTTTTTTGCAGCAATCACCAAATCCATCATTTGGAAGCAAATACCTTTTCCAACTTAAGCGAATAGTTAGTCTCAGGTTTCACGACGGCAAATGTGACGGAGCTTTACCATGCCTTGAATTCGAAGTCTGGCTCAAGCGCTTACACGGTTATTAAAAGTAACAAGTCTGGAGAGATCGCGTTGGGTCGCAAACTGGGAAGTGACAAATTATGGAGCGATTGCGGTGCCTGGTTAAAATTTGACTTGATAAAATAATCTAAGAGATAGGTCCTCTTCCAATAATAATTTATTTTTAATCTATTATTAGTTCGGTGTCACACTGCGTGGGTATCGTAGTTTGTGTGCTTGGTGACCTTGCCTTTGAGTGGAAGTGAGGCTGGAGGTGACCTTGCTTTGATACAAACCTTTCTGCCTTTCATATGTTAATAACGCTGTTCTCATGATAACTAGGTAAATTTACATCTGAAAAGCTCCAAGGTCTGTATCATAACAAGGTCAACTTCAACTCACTTCCACTCAAAGGCCAGGACACTAAGGAGACAACTGTAAAACGGTCTATTGGCGGGTTTGTTGATTTTCACAGTCTCTCACAACACGCGATTTCCCTTCGCTGTACAAGCAAAACACCTCCAGCAATGATGAGAGCTGTATGAAAGATGATCTCTGATCTCTGTGGAATGGATCGCGCATGGAGACTGCGCGGTCATAGTAGCGAGAATACAAAGAACTTTCACAGTATCGGCGCAGCGCATTTCCCTTTCGTAAACGGTCGATGCCATTTAAGCGACACTTAGAAAAATGTTCACCAATCACTTAGAATTATTTTTCTATCAGAAAATGACAAATGGAATATAATTACCTGGAATCGAACCCGGAACCCCTGCATGCTAACATCTCTCTTTTACCACTAGACCACTGGGTTGATCCGGCAAACCCAAGAAAATTTAATTATAAAAGGTGCTTTTCTTAATATATATCAATAACGGGTCACCCTAACCCTAAATCTTACCTAACCGTGAATCTAGCTTAGATAATCGCTTTACCTAGGCCCAATTTGATCTAATAATGATAGCCAATTTTCGTCCCAATCCAGGCATAAACTAGAGAGAAATAGGCCATTTGCACGATGACGTCATATGACTACAACTACCAGAATACTTCAGTTTTTTGTTTTGTAGTGCAAATTAGGGCTATTGTTATTTAAACCGCACTGGGATTACAAAATTTAAATAAGAAAGGAAAAACGAAATGAATTCTGAAAGTTGTAGTCAAATGACGACATCGTGCAAATGGCCTATAGCATCGACCATTACAAAAGGCTTGGTTACTAATGAATGCTAATGATGGTCGACCGTTAAAAATGCCATCGACCGTTTGCTAATAATGGCATCGACCGTTAAAAATGGCATCGACCGTTTACGAATGGGAAATCAGCATCGGCGCAAGCTAATATTAGATTAAAAATAATTATCATGGGGAACGGACTTCTGTTTTCTTAGATCATTCTCAGAAGTTTGAATATGGGAAATGGGCCACTTTCCTTTTTGAAATGGAGGAAAAAACTCCTTTTTTACAGTAATTTTGATAATTTTGTGTGAAGCTCAACAAACCAGAAAATAATACCGAATGTAAACGTTTTGGACAAATTGAGTTTCTTTGTATATATAATGTAATAATATATTTAATTTGATACCAAACGACAGCTGGACTATTAAATGTTTAATGGCATGATCTAACATTCGAGTCCATTAATACTATGAATTTTTACTAAAATATGACCATGAAATGAAAGCTATTGAGCAGTACTTTCCTGATAGCGGAGCTCTCGCGGGCCGACTCAAGTAAATTAAACACGAAGTTCCGTTGTAAAAGGCTTAGCTCCTCCCCCATTTCACTCTTTTTGAAATGTGAAAGGCAAATTAAGGCGTCTTTCAGTCACAAAACGTGGTTAACTTGCGCGTCCGTTAATATTAATTGCTTCAAAGATATAACAAAACCAAGAAAAAGAAGTTCATAAAGACTTCTGATATAACTTTCATAAAGTATTTCCGAATTGTGTTTGCAATGGTCTTAGTAATGACGCATGTTTGTTGTCATTTGTTAATGCTTCAGTGGATGATCATGATTGACGACTGGCGGTGAGAAAGGCCAGGCCAGGAAGGGGGGGGGGGGGGGGGGGGGACTTTACCTAAATGCTATTCATGGGTTTAATGGGAATAATATCTCGTCACGTTTCAAGCAATCTAAAAACACCTAACTCTTCTCGTGAATCTATGTTATGTGGTGTTTTGTAACTTTTGGGATGATTTTGGGGTAGGTTTGGGACAAAATAGTTTTTACTCATACGCATAGCGGCATGAGTCTAGGTTGCGGTAAGGTTTCTAATTGCCTTGCTTTTATTTTTAAAGTTTCCCGTATCCCGCGGGATGACTTTCACTGGTCTGATTGGTTGACACGCGACCTCGTGATTTCGGCGTGCCCGTAATCACCTTCATGTTTTCAAATAACCTGATAACTAGTCAAGCCACTAGCATTTGGACTTTACCAGAAAAATAAATTACATTTTTCGATTGGAATTTATGTTGATATCAATTTGTGATTGTATTTTTCTTTTTGTTGTCGCTAGTTTTGGAGAAATGCTTATAAAACGTGTTTACATTCACTCGTAAATTCAGTCGTAATAGATGATATCTGATATTATGTAAACAAAACAAGACTCACATGTCACGCAAAATTCATTGAGAGTGAAGGGCTGCGTGACCCAGTTAAAATAAACCATAAAACGTTCTTATGCAAGCGCATGAGTACAGGCTACCAGTGTAGCCTCTTTTTCTAAAAGGATTTGGAAAATATATAAATAGAGTATTAAAGTAGAAAAAAAATAGTAGATAGGCACCAAAATAGTCCACTATTTTGCGAGCTTTTGTTGACTGAGATCTTAGATAGTTAGTTGATCACTAAATGACTACGTTCAGTTTTAAGAACGTGTGTTTTACAAGAGATAAGTTGTAAGCAGTTGCATACAAACGCTTTCCAAAGAACTAAGAGTCTCGGGTTCCCGAGACAAAGGCTCCCCCCGAGTTACCCTGGCCGAGCTAACTTTTCACTTAGTTTCTTGAAAAATGCAACCAACTGTTTACATGAGAATCGTGACTCGTCTCGTGGCGGGGGGGGGGGGGGGGGGGGGGGGGTTTGGGGAGACAACTCGTTTGAGCGGGTTGTCTCGCCTTGGCAGGTAGGGTAACCCTGGCAGGCGGGAAAACTTTATCTCATATACACACTTTGGCTCGCCTACCCTTTCTGCGTGTCACGGGAAAGCCAAGTTTTTACACAATTTCGCATTTAAGAAGTAAAATGTAAATGAGCAAAGCACGCAGGACCACACAGTGATCGAATGAATGAAACAAAGTCAAAAGAACAGGTATTACGATAGCTGTATTTAGATTTGAATATTTGCGCAGCGTTCTGAATACTGAAGTAGGGTCAACTTTGACTCCGTCAGCAGGGACACTATTTCTCATATAAACACTCCGCAAAGTTGTCTTGGGGGAGAGTGTTGTCTCGGGTACCCGAGACCATATAACCAGGCCTTAAGAATAGAGCAGTGATAGAGCAAGTTGCTTACGCCTTGCAAAATACTAAATAACCGAATCACAACACTTAGTTAAGATATCGGTTCACCTCCGTAAGGCATGCGTTATCCATCATCTTCTTTTATTTTTCATTGTCTGATTGTCTTCCTCGTTTTAACTTGTTTTAATGACCTATCTTTCAAGTCACGAAAATTTGTTATCAAAAATAAACATTGCTTTAAAAAGTCAATTAGCATTCATGATATTCATTATCGCACGCTATCGTCGCTTCCATTAACCTTTTAAGAGGGTCGCGTTGCAAAAGACATCCGGTGTGGTAAAATAAAAAAAAAATGAAAAAAAAATGTTTCCTAAATTTTCATCCTACTTGAATACAAATCTGTTTTAATTCAGCAATTAAAATTGGCTATCGAAAATAAACCAAAACGATCGTTTTCTTTATTTTTTTCTGCGAAGGATGTCAGGTGGAATGTATATATTTTATTAAAATAAACGTGATTAATACAAAAGCTTATGCAACAAATGCCCCGCTTCACTGATTCTCTTGACACTGGCTTCGAATAATAGAATTGTATTTTTAAAACATACACGCTATTTTTTGATGCCGAAAAGAAGGCGATTTGGCGACACTGCTTTTGACAGGACACAAGAGGCTTGCTCAAACTGATTGATGATGCGTCATTCTTGCACCAAGTTTATATATGATATTTGTAAAGCCATGCATGCCAAGGAGTCATTAAAACAGCAAATTGCCACAGACATATTTTCTTCGCTTTCTTTAATAACCGATAAGGCAGATAGGAGTATCGCATTGAATGAGATGTCCATCGTAGGTGAGTGTCACTCAATCAGTTAAGTTTCCTAAGAATTTTTCTTGGCATTCCTCGTTGGGTGCCCCTGAAAGTTCTGCTGAAGACTTTTCATTTGAGTGGGACCTGCAAGATAGGGCTTAGGAGCACGGTTTGACTCTGGTAGTGAAATGGCCTGTAAAAGTATAGGTATATTAAAAGAATAATGGGCACTCTGACTTGTTCTTCTTATAATACTGAATATAATATGATATGATATGATAATTATGATATGATATGATATGATATGATATGATATGTGATATTATATGATTTGATGTGATATGATATATGATATGATATAATATAATATGATATAATATGATATAATATAATATAACATAACATAACATAACATAACATAACATAACATAACATAACATAACATAACATAACATAACATAACATAACATAACATAACATAACATAACATAACATAACATAACATAACATAATATAATATAATATAATATAATATAATATAATATAATATAATATAATATAATATAATATAATATAATATAATATAATTATCATATTATTATAATATTATGTAAAAAATGTAATATAATATATATATGTTATTTACCGGCCGGGAGGTCCGTATAGGGAAAAACTGTGCCAGAGGTCTCGAGTACGGCCCGAGGCCTGCGGCCTCGGGCCGTACTCGAGACATAATTTACATAATTTACATAATTTACATAATTTACATAAAAGAAGGAAACTGAGGAATATAAGCATACTAACCGAGCAATGTAGTTAAAGTACGAATTATCTCGTAAAATACGATCGCGAAAATGCGTATAAATTAACTGAAAACAACCCGTACAAAACTAGAATAACAAATTTAAGCAACTCTTTTTTAATGAAATTTCACAGAATCTCGATTAGAAGAAAAAGAAAAACGGAAAAATAACAACACTTAAATCAAATGCAGTCAAAACCTTTGTAAACAAGCGCTAGATTGTCTAATCACAGTATTTTTTTTCAGTCACAAATGTCGCTTTGCAAAAAAATAACAACAAACGCCGAACAAACTATAAAATCAACAAATCATAAAATCCAAACTTGTACTCGCCTTTTCGAGGAATAACATTGGCCTTTAATTTTACGGCTAATTTCTCTATCCACTTAGTGTAATCTCTCATTCTTCATTGAGTCTTTTTGATACCTCGTTGAAGAGTTAGGATCTTTAGCGTGTTTCGGATCTTTGTCAGCCGATGTCAGCCATGCATGGTGAAACTTTGCTGGTCGGTTTCTTCATTGTTTTCTTCATTTATGTCGTTAAATATTTTTTCTAGCTAATAAAATTCGCTTTCCCTTTGGTAGCTTTCGTCTGGGTCCATATTTGACGAGAAAATTCAATAATACCAGGGCTCACAAGCTTAAAACAACGGAGTCACAAATTATCGTGAATCATGCAACTACGCAACCCGGGCGGAATCGTTGAGTGAGCGGGCAAGATCGTAAATTTCCGCCCGCTCCCGGAACCAATCATATTGCAGGATTCGCAGGCGTTCTGAGAAAAAAATTAATATATGTTATTTACCGGCCGGGAGGTCCGTATAGGAAAAAACTGTGCCAGAGGTCTCGAGTACGGATAAATATTTAAATTACCTGCGCAGCGTTATACTGAATGATGAAATGAAAAAATGTGTAAAATTTGACGCTGTTTGTAGAATGATTTTTCCCGACGTTTCGGCAATGCTGCCTTCTTCAGGGTACAAAACTATTGTACCCTGTAGAATAGTTTTGTACCCTGAAGAAGGCAGCATTGCCGAAACGTCGGGAAAAATCATTCTACAAACAGCGTCAAATTTTACACATTTTTTCATTTCGTCTCGAGTACGGCCCGAGGCCGCAGGCAGGCCTCGGGCCGTACTCGAGACCTCTGGCACAGTTTTTCCCTATACGGAACGACCAAGGCCGGTAAACAACTTATTTATTTTTTTCCTACTACAATTCTACGATTTGCCGAGAAAATCTTGATACACTTGTACAGCTTTTCAAGAAATGTCTTTACACGCCGCGTAAAGCAAAACTGACACAACGCGTGCAAAAAGTAACTCGGTAATCTTCACAACTTTTTCATTCGGAAACAAAAAATTTACTTCGCAAAGTGAACTAATTTCTATCAGTTTATTTTTCTCGGTAGAATAAACGGCTGAAGTGTTTGCCTGCGGTGAGGATAGAGAAATGTTCTTGCCTACAGCGAAGCCGTGGAAAGCTGAAGATTAACTTTAAAAACTTTTCAAATTTTTCTACAAATGGAAAGTCGAGAGTAATTCATTCATAGCAGTGCGAAAGCTTAAACTGAGCTATTCTTATTTAAAAATCATATCTTCTTGAATGAAAACTTACAGAATTTAGATAAAAGAAGGAAACTGTGGAATATAAGCATACTAACCGAGCAATGTGGTTAAAGTACGAATATGATATGATATGATATGATATAATATAATGATAATGATAGTATAAACTAAGAGCATTTTACAAAGTCTCAATGCTCTTACAGTAACCTAACATAAAACCTAAAAATCCTGCAAGAAGAAAACTATAAACTGAACGCGACTATAATACTGTAAAATATTGCTATTTATGACAATAATATACAAGAATAATAAAATTAAAAATCACAAATTGGAAAGATAAGTATTAAGTTGCGATTTACAGTTGCGAATGTGTAAAGGAAGCGAGTTTCATAACATGGCGGAGGCAACAGAAAAAGATCTATCCCAGTAGGATTTAGTCATTAATGTTTTCACTGACTATTAATAGGCATTAACACAAAATTAGTGTGTCAAGTTAATTACATACTACACTGAGATTATGGATAGCGTTTTGGCTGATAACTGCAGAAATGGCTAAAAGTTTAACTGATAACTGACTAGATTTCAGCATTTCCAGACAGACCCTCAAAATACAGCAAATGAGCGCCTCCTTTCTCCTGATATCGTCTGATATCGTCTGATACCGCCTGATATCGCCGAGAAAAAAAAAAAAAAAAAAAAAAAAAAACAGTATCAAAGGGACAGTGCCCCGGCTGATATATCGTGTTTTCACGATGTTGTTCAGAAGCTTTGAAACAGGCAGAAAAAAAAAATCGCAAAACAATGATAGACACAAAGAAGTATTAACTAAACAGACAAAATGACGGCTAAGACGAATTTAAAATTCCATACGGATGACAATTTTGATTTGTAGACCACCTGCCAGGAAATCAAATTTGATAAATTGTAATCCACTTGTATCCTTGTAATCCTGCATAGTCTCCAAACTACTAGTGTTTAGTTCTCTATTGACAGCTCAGGGTATAGAGTCTTTTTTTATTTTTTCTGGCGGCATTCATGGAAATGAGATAAGCGAAATTTTGTTATTCCGGCAATACACTGTTCCTTTAGTTCCTTTAAGCGTGCCGATGAAACACCTCGTTGGAGACAGACACAGTGAAGTTCGATAGTTTCCTTCGTACCACTCCGAACGCTTTGAGCTGCTCTCCCACGTTTTCGTCGTATATGCCAGCTATCGTTCATTATGCCTCTTCTGTTTTCTCTGATTCACAAATACTGAGATGATTTCTAAATGAAGAAAATATAAATATTTATTTTTAGAATCGGAATTAAAATTCTCAGGAAATCTATAGGAAGTTATAATATGTCACTGACGCTCTGTTTTTGATTGAAAGCATTTTAATTTCTGTTTCCAAACTTAAAAAAAAAAAATATTTCACCTGAGTGTTTTTCAAGATCACTTCCACTTCCGGTGTGAGTCTCCAGATGCATGTTAAACTGAATGCCTACACTTATGAATAATAAAAAATGTTTGAGTAAAATAAACTCCATGAATATAGTTTTTACATCGTTGCTTTCTTTACATGAATAAATTCACGAATTGTCACAACAGTGCCAGGTTTCATTGAGTCCAAAATAAGTATTTTTTTTGCAAAATAATTGATGGAGTTTCGAGTCGTTTAACGACGACTGTATCTTTCTTGTCACACTTCGACGATCAAAGCATTGTTTAATTTCCTGTTTCTTGTAAATGAATTACATAATGCACTAAATAGAACATGTAAACATTTTACAAATTAAAAAAAAATACTTATAAAAATAAGTAGCTAAACATATGAATATATAAAGACTAAGTTCAAAACAATTAAATTATATCAATAAATATAATGCAATGAATGATATAATTTCCATTCACGAAAAGCAGAAGGAGTTTTGCACTCTTGCAATTTTGATATCCGTATCGACGCCGGTCGCAAATGTTTCAGTGTGTTAATTTTCCGTATTGGAATCTGGAACTTACGCACTGAGTCGATAATAGACTTCAAGTGAATCGAATCACCCACGCGAAGCCCTCACGTTAATTGTTGTCCTCAGAAAGTAAATAAATGTGTTTTTCTTAAACTCTATTATATAGAAAAAGGGGTTTTCCAGTAGATCACGCGCAGCAAATCGATCAAATTGGTGTCAGTTCTGAACAGCTGTCAGTAAGATTTTTCACAGCTTCTGCATGATTTTGAGACATTCGTCTAACTTCTTAGGATGTAATACAGAATGTAACAAATTTATCGTCATCAACTTTCCTTAAGAACAAATGTTTCGTTTTAGCGTAGTTTTACGCATAGCTTGAAAATTACTGGGACGTTCCTTTTTGATAAACCTGAAACATTAACCTTTAAAAGACTGCACTTTAAACAGACTCTCCACAAAGGTACGATATTTGACGTTATTGAATACCAGAGATACAAAAAACATTTTGGTTGTTAAAACAGTCCCCTATTGACAAAGCTAAGATGAGAAAGATAGACGCTCTTAACCTAGTGGTAAGTTACGCCGATAATTTTTTTTTCATGAATTTGCCATTGTTTCTTTCATTTTACTAGCACAAGGCGTGTGGCCGAACGAACCAAAGAACTCGCATTGGCTTCAGTTAGAGATCGGTGTGTATATGTTTTAAACAATAATTGACAACTGTAAAAAAATAAATCTTTTGAGCATTTCAATGCGTTAACAACTATTTCTTCAAGCAAACAAATATTCTCGGATATCGATCGCGTACAACATATTGACAATGCAGTGATTTAGAAACATCCTACCTACGAACGATCTCACAATATTTTCACATGCACAAACTGGGCCCGTTGCAACCTGCAGAATTTGTTTTCTATGGGAACCCCTCCCCTACAAATAAATCGTTCCCTTCCAATCATTGGCACCTAAGTAGGCCTACACGCGTCCTCATTTTTCAAGCAACTTGTACCTGGTACAAAGCAACCATTGCGTCAAGTTAACAATACACGTGCACCATTCATAATTTTCAAATCTGGACTTCTACTGACCATGGACTCGGAAAAACGGGGTCAGATGAAGATGTATGATAAAATACATGGTAACCAGCTGCGAGCGATTTGTAAACAAACACGGTAAACATAAAGTTTTATAATTGATTTTTGAAATCACCGACAACAGAAGATAACTGGCTCTGGAGATGAAAGGAGTTAAGGTTATGGTAAGTCGATCAAAGCTTTCTTTCTTTATTTATTTCCGTGTCGAGACATGGAAGCAAAGATAAACGTACGGGAACTTGAGAGATCGAGCATTTGATATAGCGTACGGTTTTACTGAATCGATGTTTTCACAATTTATAAACGCAAGACTTTCCTGATCAAATTAAGCAATGTGACATTGCTGAAAAGCGTTTACATCCAAACCTCTTACAGTACGGACACCTTTCAAAATTAAAACGCACACTTAATTTGGTCCCGGCAAAATCCCCTTACATATTTCCTTTTACTGAAATAACTTAAATCATACGGCCCAATTCTGTTATACGGACAACGAACACTTAATTTCGGCCTTAGAGTGGAAGTTCATACAAACTTAACCTTGTTATTACGCACACTACAATGATGACAATTCCTAAAATGGTAAAATACAATTTTTTTTAATTTTTAAAATCAAAATTAAACAATTGTCCCATTCTTAAGTTGAATTGTCTAATGATTGCGAACTTTAAAATTAATAACACAATATAGCTAAACCACGAGTTTGGGTCGTTTGAAAGTGTAATGGAGCCTCATGACGTCAAATTCACGGCCTCTATAATACGGACACCGGTCTTATACTAACACTTCGTGTAATGTGCTTCCCTTGATGTCCCAATTAGAGAGGTTGACATAACCTTTGCCACCGTCAATTAATGTTCGAAAATAAACGGTATTAGTCATTCTCCTGCCAGATGATTTTCCATATGTTGGAAATTAATTTTTTATTGTCGCTGAAAAGCCCAGCCGAGGGGAAGCGTCAGTAAAGTCGAACTCTAGTAATTTACGGACACCCGACACACCTGTTACATCACCATGCAGGCAGTTTTCTTGGCCTCGGCCAAACGCTACGTCAGGCAACTCAACGTGTATTATCACTTTGATCGAAAGAAGAACTAGAAACGTTTGTCCCATACTTATTTAGTGTCTTATGGTGGTTAAATAGTAACAGTTTTCCTTAAAAACAAAATAAGGCTAAAAATACGTCATTAATGTGAACCCGCTTAATCAAATCAAATCAAATCAAATCTAAGACTTTGTTATAAGTGTGAGGTATTTTAGCTGTTAGAGCTAGTTGTGGACACGATACTAACTACAAGATATGTTGGTAACTAGCAAAATTATCCTAGCCCTATGTATCAAGGTTTCTACATGTTAAAATATCCTAGTTTTAAGAAGAAAAAAAAGCTAAAAATGTATAAATATATCTGAATATATAAAAAGAGTTCGTTGTCTACAAAGATCGCAATTATCACAATTGTTATCTATCAAGCTACTGATATCTGTTTTTCGTATTTTAGTCTTGAAGGTGTCAAGACTGGGCGAGTTTCTTGTCCTTTCTCAACTTTGACCATGATACTGGTCCTAAGTAACGCAAAGAGTGCTTACCTTAATACGGACACCTCGTTGATACGGGCAGTTCCCGTGATACCTTTGTAGTCCGTATTAACGAGGTTTGACCGTAGAGTAGTCAAATGTCTTTTGTGTTATTTACAGGTTGGATGGTTTAATATACAGTTAATTTTGTCTGGAGCTGGCGCAAACCCTCTGCGGTGTAACACATCAACAGAGAATACATACACCATCAAATCGTTTTATTCAGGAAAATATCTGAAAGTTGAATGGAAGGATGACATGCAAGTGCCCAAACTGGCATTTACAGGAAATGAAGGCGACTGTGGCATAAGTAAGTGTCCAAGCATTCTTGCAGATGAAACATAATTATAATTATATTAAGCTTTACTGATGAATAAAATAAAGCATCATAATAATTTGGCAGTCAAGAGTAAATTTACAATCCAACTGAGCCCAAATCACGGCTTGACCGATTTTTTGTTTACCACATTTCAGCCCATGCATGTATTATCACCATGCTACCATAGTATATAAATATTTGTCTTGCGCTTACGTTATAATGTATGCGTACTTGACAGATCGCTCAACACAGTAAGATAAATAGTTGCGATTTTTTCGCGGATCTCCTGTAGAATGGAGATCTGAACTGTAGACAAATGCAATGTTGGTACAACGGAGATACATGTAAATGGCAAGAGCTTTATAATCAAGATTTACGGTATGATTATTTATTATAAGTGCATATATTTTTTTTTGTCTTCAGATTTTGTTCAGACTATCAACCGCTCATTAAGAGCGTTTACGCTTAGCCTCGCTGGGATGACGGACCACTATCTTGCCGCGGAGGGAGGATCATTAGTTGTTAAGGTATCTGTAAGCATACTGTATATTCAATTGCAACATCCTATGACTGTCGATTTGTCCGCTTCCTCACTGGAAAAATGCCGTCAAGAGCCTTTCGTCCCCTCCCTCTCTATTCAAACCCCTCTCCCCCATTTGGAAGAGCGATTTGGAAGTAAGCTAACATTGGTATGTGTGTGTGTGTGTGTGTTACCAAGTCGAGGCTTACTCGGTTTTACTTAATTAATAGCCTATTCATTTTAGAATTGCTCTTCTCCTCTTTTTCAAACCGAGGCATAGTGCAAAACCATTGATATGGATATGAGTTTTGTTTCACATGCAAATAAAACTTTTCTATATTAAATTTTGCATCAGTTACCAAATCCAAGAGCAAATACCTTTTCCAACTTTTTGAAAGGGAGGAAACAAACACCTTCTCTTTGGGGGTGGAGTGGGGGACTCCTATACATAAATGGCGAAGGTGCTCGTCGGATATTTTTGAAAAATACCCTAAAAGGTACCAGAATCTCGTTTGATTGGTGTGGCTCTAACACAGGGTCCAGGGGAGCTCTATTTGATCGTACAAGACGTTTGACCCCATAAGAGGAGGGGAAGCTTTGGGTAAAATATTGAAAACGAGCACATATTATACGTTTAAAAGAGTAGCTGTAATTTGCCAATGCTGTGGATATTTCATCATATTTTTGGCCCTAGGGTGGTGATTCTGTAGTAAAGTGAAATACTCAACCAATACCAGATCTCTCCCCCCTCCCCCTTCCCGGCTTAATATTGATATGTGAGGTTGAGGCTTACTTCGTTTTAACAAGTCTATTTTATATTATTTTGCAGCAATTACCAAATCCATCATTTGAGAGCAAATACCTTTTCCAACTTAAGCGAATAGTTAGTCTCACGTTTCACGACGGCAAAAATGTGACGAAGCTTTACCATGCACTGAATTCCAAGTCTGGCTCAAGCGCTTACATGGTTATTAAAAGTAACAAGTCTGGAGAGATCGCGTTGGGTCGCAAATCTGGGAGTGACAAATTATGGAGCGATTGCGGTGCCTGGTTAAAATTTGACTTGATAAAATAATCTATAGTAAGAGAACGGGGCCTGTTCCAGTAATAATTATTCTTAATCTATTATTAGTTCGGTGTCATACTGCGTGGGGTATCGTGGTTATTTTATGGCAAATACTTGATTGGTCAGTTTGTAACTTTAAGAATTGGTGGATTTATTGATTTTCAAAGTCTCTCACACAACACGCGATTTCCCTTCGCTGTACAAGCAAAATACCTGCAGCAATGATGAGAGCTGTATGAAAGATGATCTCTGATCTCTGTGGAATGGAGACCGCGCGGTCATAGTAGCCATTTGTAATTTTATAGGAAATGTATGGGATTTACCTAAATTTCATATTAAAGCAACGTATCGCCAAATGTATGTACTGATCAACGTTAAATAAGCGTTAAATTACCTTGTTTGTTGTGTGTTGTCGTCCTTTTGCCGTAAAAGTGATATTTTGAGCGATTTTGAAGGATTCTGAGTTCGCCGTTGACTGTACGTCTAAGAGAAAGACAAGGGTGGAAAGAGATTTTTGAACGGCTCCAGCGCCGAGGCGATTTTTTCACATAAAATCGCATCGCTCGGCTTTTAAACCAAGCAACAGAAAGGCCCAAAGATTCACGCTTCTTCTCGTACCTCTCGATCGAAAATCCGTCCAAACGGCCCGGAGCTAGCCGTCGAAGAAAATCAAAATCCTACACTTTCCAAGCGGTCGATATTCGTATCATTTCATCCTGTGCCAGCCAGAAACCGTCCTGCTGATTGCCTCTTTCTGATTGGTCGCCGTTAAACAACGACCGATTCAAAATAAGTACCGAGGGTGGGGAGCCATAGGCATTTTCTAAGGTCGAACCGTTTACTCACCAGACTCGGGTCGTGTGAGTCGGGAAAAAGTTAACTTACCAAGCTTTAACAGACATCAATATCTGGTAAGAATTCGTTCCAAGTTTTCTCGTCTTAACGATTTTTCCTTCGTCATTTGATTTGAGCTTGGACACCATTTTCTTTCCCTGATCCAGATAAAAAAAAGCAATCAGAATAATATCTTTCTCTGAACCAAAATCCCATTCTGAGCCTCTGTTCAAATCTCTCAATCTACTTAAACTCAATGATGTTATTGAATTACAGATTCTCTCTTTTGTTTATCAGTGGTCACATAGATTGTTATACCCCTGTTTCAATGAATATTTCAAATTTACATCCTCTGTTCATTCCTATTCAACGAGGCAATCATGCAATAGAAATCTTTATGTAACCTCAGTTAATACCACCCAATATGGCTTACGTTCCCTAAAATTTACTGGTCCACGCCTTTGGAATTCCTTGCCTACAAATATAACCAATTCAAATTCTTTAAGAATATTTCGTAAAACCCTGAAGAACTCCATGCTTAATTGTTATTCTATTTCATTATCTACCTTAGCGCATGAAGAAATACTTTTTATATAAAAAAAAATCTATTCTTAATTGTCTGTAACTGTATTCTATTGTTGGGGTCATCCACTAGATTAGCCTTTGCTATTTGGATGATCCCAACTCACTCTCTATTTTTTGTTACATTTTTCTTTTATTCCTTAGCTGTACTTGTGTTTAGTTGCCTATGTAAATTTTACCTATATGTCATGTAAAACTGAGCTGAGTTGAATAAATCATCTTGCATCATCTTGTATCATCTTGTATTTATAAAATTGTAAATATTCAAATGTGAAATCATCTGTAACCTTGCAACTTCATTGGTCTACGCGAACAATGAGCGGAAGTCTCTCTGGGCTTCCGGTAGTCGCCGCTCACACGACCCGAGTCTGGTGAGTAAACGGTTCGACCTTACGAAAATGCATATGGCTCCCCACCCTCGGTACTTATTTTGAATCGGTTGTTGTTTAACGGCGACCAATCAGAAAGAGGCAATCAGCAGGACGGTTTCTGGCTGGCACAGGAAGAAATGATACGAATGTCGACCGCTTGGAAAGTGTAGGATTTTGATTTTCTTCGACGGACGGCTAGCTCCGGGCCGTTTGGACGGATTTTCGATCGAGAGGTACGAGAAGAAGCGTGAATCTTTGGGCCTTTCTGTTGCTTGGTTTGAAAGCTGAGCGATGCGATTTTATGTGAAAAAATCGCCTCGGCGCTGGAGCCGTTCAAAAATCTCTTTCCACCCTTGTCTTTCTCTTAGACGTACAGTCAACGGCGAACTCAGAATCCTTCAAAATCGCTCAAAATATCACTTTTACGGCAAAAGGACGACAACACACAACAAATAAGGTAATTTAACGCTTATTTAGCGTTGATCAGTACATACATTTGGCGATACGTCGCTATAATATGAAATTTAAGTAAATCCCATACATTTCCTATAAAATTACAAATGGTCATTGTGTTACACAAACAGATTGTATGCGCCCCCTGTGCTGCAACGTTTTACGCCAACACACATCGTGTTATTATCAACTGTGGTTGTGAATATGCGGCGTCCTTCTGCTGTTTCGTTCTGAATGAACAAAAAGTGGTCGTCACTTGTATGTTGACATTGGTGATCCTGTAAAATCAATGTAATTTGATTGAAACTGTTATTAAACCGATATTGAAACAAGCAAACCATTTCTTTATCGAGTTAAAAAACAAACGGGAAAGTTGCAGTTGGTCGAAATCCACTGATATACCATTTTTCTAGAAATTATACACCTTATTCATAAATGGCGGCCGATTTATTATTCTTTTGTATTTATAACAATTTCCTTTACAAGGGCTCCTTAGGCCAACCAGTGAATAAAAGACACCCTGCAGACCCTCCCCTCACCTAGTAGGCCTTGGCCCATCGTGCTAGCATAATTTTTGGCATAATTCGAGCACCCGAGCATATATATATTTTTTTTTCAAAAAGCACTGATCTAGCATAATTATACGGTTTTCGCACTTTTTGAAGCATCAAAGCTAAAAATTTAGTTCTTGCTTTTTTTGTGCCTTTGCTACACGGAATTACTAGATAACTGCAAGATCTGTTTCTTTACTTATTCAGTAGATCTGGGAATTTTGACTTACCTAGTAGTCGGACCGGCTGACGTGCTGAACATTGTCACGATTTTGCATGCAAATTTATGCACGCACGTTTTAAATTGTGCGCTTCCGGTTCATGTCTTTTCCATTTACACTTCCTGTTTAGTCACTTCCGGCTACTCTCACTTGCGGTCAAACAGCGTTACCGAAGTGTCACAACAGCGTCTCCTACAACCCTACTTACATTACTAGTGTTCACATTAGGTATATATAACACTCAGTAAGAATCACTGGCTTCATTGTGGTACATCCATTTACAAAACATTCAATAGTAAACAACGTGGTTTGCAGGAACGATGACTGAATGAAAGGTAACCTGCGATCAGGCGCTCTTTTTTTTTCGGAGGGAAAGTCGGCGGAGAGCGGGGAGGGAAGAAACGAGGGGAGGGGAAAAAAAAAAAAAAAAAAAGAACGCCTGATACATTTATTTAACGACCCGCCTGCCGCCCCCAAATTACGAAATCTGTCATCAGCGACGTTATCGAAAAATGTATAGTAGCCAATCAGATTTAACCGCTTGGCAAACTTTGCGACTTGCCGCCTTCTATAATTTCTCAGTGCTTGTAAAAATGTTTGGTTTTCCGATCAGTGAAAAATGGCAAGATAAGATGTCGGTAACGAAATCATTGGACAAGCACAGCTACTTTTACAAAGCCAGTTTAACCGTAGGTGCACTGTGGAAAGAGCTGTGGAACAGCTGAAATAATTATTTTATCTGAGATTTGATCAAGAGCGCGAGCGTTGGAATAGACCTTGTCTCTCCAAATTTTTATATTGGCGTGATAGCAAAAATCCATCGACACTGCTGAAAAAAGTATCTCAAAATTAGTAAAGTGGCCGAGTTTAAAAGCGATATATTTTAAAATAGTGGAAATATAGAGCGTATGCACTCACGTGGCAAGCAGCTATGCAAATTTATTGGAACAAAAGAAAGTGTTAACATAAGAAAAGCGTTCAAATCCCACAGGATTGTTTTGGTACACCAACATGGCCGCCGTTCTATTGTTTTGGTACACCAATATGGCCGCCGTGACGTCATGTGCATACGCTCTATATCTCCGCAAAGTCGGCAAATTTCACAGACGTTTGAATCGCGCAGCCAATTTGACTGTACGATACAAACGTGTGTGCCGACTTGGCGGAGATATATCTCCACTATTTTAAAAGATATCGCTTTTAAACTCGGACATTTTACTAATTTTGAGATGCTTTTTCCAGCAGTGTCGATGGATCTTTGCTATCAGGCCACTTTAAAAATTTGGAAAAACCGTGACAAGGTCTATAATAAACATAAACATTAATTCTACAGCAGCAAGCTCACGAAATTGTGAGAGGATTTCTTCGCCGAACTGAAGACCGTTTAAGCTCGCAAGGTTAAGCAACTGACGTTGCAACAAAACGGCTCCACAATAATTCGCCAAGCAGATTGACTCCAAGTATAAAAGAAGCATAGAATATTTTGGGTAAAAGAAAACGCTCTTTGAATTATTTAAGTTCTACCAGGTTGGTCAGAGTGAGGGCGCCTTCTCGCAAACAAATAATTCGTCTAAAACATCCTTTCTACGTATCCTTGAAGGATTTAGGAATAAAATCTCGAAGGGACAAATTCAAAGCCGATGATAATTCACTTTGAACATTCAACGCGACAGCCGCCTTGATGTCTGGTGTTTTGGTATGCTTCAGACCGGAAGTTTATTTTTTAACCCAGGTACCCAATCAGAATGCAGCTCATTGATTCTTTCGTTTCACGACCAATCAGAAAAAAGTCAGATTCTGACTTTTTTGCAGAAGGTTCGTTAAATAATTGTATCAGGCCCTCGTTTTCCCCTCCCCACGCCCTTCCGCCGACTTTCGCACTCGCGCTCTCCCGCTCCGAAAAAAAAAAAAAAAGAGCACCAGAGCACCTGATCGCAGGTTAAATATCAATGAAAGGAATAACTCTTCTCCATGTCGGACATCATGTCTAAAATATATCATAAAACTTTCTTACGCATGCGCATGAGTAAAGGCTGCTTGGAGCCTCTTGTTCTTCTTATAATATGAGAATTTGGTTTTATCGACTGAGTCGATAAGGTAAATTAGCCACCGTAAAAAGATTCGAGAAAGCTGACGTTTCGAGCGCTAGCCCTTCGTCGGAGCGAATCAAGGGATTGTGGGTGGTGTGTGGTTTTATATAGTAGGAGGAGCTCCGCCATTGGTGGAAATTTTGTGACGTGAAAAACAAATGTAAATTAGTTGAATGAAAAGCGTTCGTTGATTCCGTGGGTTTTGTTTTAAGTTTTTACGGCTTTCTGTGTTGCCCTGGTGAAGGGAAACGCCTAAAAAGAAAGCCGTAAAAACTTAGAACAAAAAATCATCTTTCGAATCGGCACTCTCAAACCCCACGGAATTAACGAACGTTTTTCATTCAACTAATTTACATTTGTTTTTCACGTCACAAAATTTCCACCAATGGCGGAGCTCCTCCTACTATATAAAACCACACACTACCCACAATCCCTTGATTCGCTCCGACGAAGGGCTAGCGCTCGAAACGTCAGCTTTCTCGAATCTTTTTACGGTGGCTAATTTACCTTATCGACTCAGTCGATAAAACCAAATTCTTGTGCTTCACCCCCACCGACGCAGCACCACAGTTTCTCTAGAAACTAACCCCATTCACTTCTTATAATATGATTTGATATGATATGATATATGATATGATATGATATGATATGATATGAAATAAATAAGTTATTTACCGGCCTTGGTCGGTCCGTATAGGGAAAAACTGTGCCAGAGGTCTCGAGTACGGCCCTCGGCCTGCGGCCTCGGGCCGTACTCCAGACCTCTGGCACAGTTTTTCCCTATACGGACCGACCAAGGCCGGTAAATAACTTATTTATTTTTTTCCTACTACAATTCTACGATTTGCCGAGAAAATCTTGATACACTTGTACAGCTTTTCAAGAAATGTCTTTACACGCCGCGTAAAGCAAAACTGGCACAACGCGTGCAAAAAGTAACTCGGTATTCTTCACAACTTTTTCATTCGGAAACAAAAAATTTACTTCGCAAAGTGAACTAATTTCTATCAGTTTATTTTTCTCGGTAGAATAAACGGCTGTTGTGTTTGCCTGCGAAGAGGATAGAGAAATGTTCTTGCCTACAGCGAAGCCGTGGAAAGCTGAAGATTAACTTTAAAAACTTTTCAAATTTTTCTACAAATGGAAAGTCGAGAGTAATTCATTCATAGCAGTGCGAAAGCTTAAACTGAGCTATTCTTATTTAAAAATCATATCTTCTTGAATGAAAACTTACATAATTTAGATAAAAGAAGGAAACTGTGGAATATATGCATACTAACCGAGCAATGTAGTTAAAGTACGAATTTAATATCTCGTAAAACACGATCGCGAAAATGCGTATAAATGAACTGAAAACAACCCGTACAAAACTAGAATAACAAATTTAAGCAACTCTTTTTTAATGAAATTTCACAGAATCTCGATTAGAAGAAAAAGAAAAACGGAAAAATAATAATACTTAAATCAAATGCAGTCAAAACCTTTGTAAACAAGCGCTAGATTGTCTAATCACAGTATTTTTTTAAGTCACAAATGTCGCTTTGCAAAAAAAACACAACAAACGCCGAAAAAACTATAAAATCAACAAATCATAAAATCCAAACTTGTACTCGCCTTTTCGAGGAATAACATTGGCCTTTAATTTTACGGCTGATTTCTCTATCCACTTCGTGTAATCTCTCATTGAGTCTTTTTGATACCTCGTTGAAGAGTTAGGATCTTTAGCGTGTTTTCGGATCTTTGTCAGCCGATGTCAGCCATGCATGGTGAAACTTTGCTGGTCGGTTTCTTCATTGTTTTCTTCATTTATGTCGTTAAATATTTTTTCTAGCTAATAAAATTCGCTTTCCCTTTGGTAGCTTTCGTCTGGGTCCATATTTGACGAGAAAATTCAATAATACCAGGGCTCACAAGCTTAAAACAACGGAGTCACAAATTATCGTGAATCATGCAACTACGCAACCCGGGCGGAATCGTTGAGTGAGCGGGCAAGATCGTAATTTTCCGCCCGCTCCCGGAACGAATCATATTGCAGGATTCGCAGAATTCCGCCCGCTCGCGCTCTGAGAAAAAAATAAGATATGATATGATATGATATGATATGATATGATATGATATGATACGATTTGATATGATTTGATATGATATGATATGATATGAGATGATTTGATACAACAACAACTTTATTATACCTTATATCCCTACAGAGATATTGGCAAAATAATACCAGATAATATGAGTAAAGTACAAAATATAATGTCATTGCAAAAACAATTACACATCTATTACTTCTTTTGCTAATTCCAAAACATCATGAAAATATTTTGAAGATATATTAATAACGGAAACATCCTTCATTGAGAACAAATACAGGAATAAAGACCCCTTATCAAATACACGAAAAACATCATTGACGCAATATAACTTTTGAAGAAAGTCCTTTCTCAAGTTGACAAATTCATGGTTATTGCATTCAGTTATGTAATGTAGCTCATCGCCAATCCTGTTATCATTGCAAATAGTACAGATTCTAGAATCATAAGGTATCTTTTTGTACCGCCCAGTTTCAACTGGCAACCTATGTGCCGAGATTCGCAATCGGGTAACAGCTTGTCGATGTTTTACATTAGAGATTCTACTTAAATACTTCTCAAAGCACACATTAGATTTTACAAGTCCGAATGTCCGTAATTTACCCCGCTGTACTTCACGAGAGTCAGAATGCCCTCCAACGACCTCATTTTCCCAAAAACTAGAGTACAGATCATATAACTTTGTTTTAATTACTTTTATAAACTGTCCTAATTGTTTTGAAGGGACACGGAGATTTGAAACATCGTCAAGACCACACAACTTTAAGATATAATTCGCAAATGTAACACTTTGATTATTTGAATTAATACATATGCGTGAAGCCTTGCCAACAATAGAGCGTATGCACATGACGTCACGGCGGCCATATTGGTGTACCAAAACAATAGAACGGCGGCCATGTTGGTGTACCAAAACAATCCTGTGGGATTTGAACGCTTTTCTTATGTTAACACTTTCTTTTGTTCCAATAAATTTGCATAGCTGCTTGCCACGTGAGTGCATACGCTCTATAGTTTCACTAAGAAAGGGGTCATTCAAACGTACCCAATATTTCACAATAAGAGTAGATACCTGTAAAATTAGAGGCACCCTACCTAACTCGGCATAAACAGCTAGATTTGATGCTTTAGAATGAACACCTAAAATACGTTTGCAAAATTTCAAATGGAGCTTTTCGGCAAGGATTATTGTTGAAAAAAGTTTCTTCTTAGAGATATCAAAACCAGAAATCTTACCAAGAGCATATACTCCCCAAATTTCACACCCATATAACAAAATCGGAATTACTATTGAGGAAAACAGTTTCAAAAGGACTTTTACTGACACATTGTCTATAGAGGAAAAACAATTAAAAAGACTATGGTAAGCACGCAAAGCTTTGCTATAAAGTAACTTTTGTGCAGTTTTAAAGCCACCTGAGCAATGAAACGTAATACCTAAATACGTATATTCATCGACCCGTTCTAACATGTCATTACCGTAAAACCATTGACATAATATTAGTTTTTGTCTCTGTGAAGCTGTTGCAAAAACCAAAACCTTTGACTTTTTTAAATTAACTTTCAATTTCCATTTGGATGTGTAAGACTCAAGTCTACGAAGACAGGTTTGCAAGCCAGTTGCAGATTCAGATAGAATAACCAGGTCATCCGCATAAAGAAGATAGCTCAGTTTGGTGTCTCCTAAATGAACATTGTCACAGCCATCATTAAAAATCTCAGGTATATCATTAATAAAAACATTAAAAAGCGAAGGACTAAGATTACAACCCTGCTTAACACCTATATCAGATTGGAAAAAATCAGTCACACCTTGACTAGTCTTTACCGCAATTTTAACAGACGAATACATACTTAATAACATACGCACAAATTTTTTACTACAACCATATCTTATCAACTTGAAAAACAGACTCTCTCTCCAAACACTATCGTAAGCTTTCCGGAAATCAACAAAACGTGCAAATAAAGGCTTATGTTTTGAACGATACAAATCTATTAATGTCTTTAACACAAGCACATGATCAGCCGTCCTAAAATTTTGCCTGAAACCAATCTGAAATGAATTTAAAATATTGTTTTCATTCAAGAACTCGTTGAAACGATTATTCAGAATAAGCGTGAAAAATTTTCCTAAGCAACTACTAATAGAGATGCCTCTATAATTACCAGGATCAGCCCTACACCCGGACTTATGTAGTGGTACAATCAGTCCCTCGGACCAACCCTGCGGAAAAATTCCGCGAGATAAAACTATGTTAAACAGTTTGACGAAAAACGGTGCTAAGCTTGGAATTGAATTCTTGATTACTTCATTGCTAACTGAATCACATGCACTAGCCTTTTTATTCTTTAATTTCTTGGAAAAATCACGTACTTCCTCAATGGTTATAGGGCTGTCCAAAATACCAACACTACTTGTAGCCCATATCTGATAATCATTAACAATCTTTGCCTCACTACCATCGCTTTCCGATGTGAAACTAACCTTGTAGTGAGGCAAAGATTGTTAATGATTATCAGATATGGGCTACAAGTAGTGTTGGTATTTTGGACATATCATTTGAT
Organism: Cladopsammia gracilis; assembly: GCA_022457155.1. NCBI lineage: Eukaryota > Metazoa > Cnidaria > Anthozoa > Scleractinia > Dendrophylliidae > Cladopsammia > Cladopsammia gracilis. The sequence continues at coordinate 297,446 of JAJGOT010000453.1, read as the reverse complement.
ATGATATGATATGATATGATATGATATGATATGATATGATATGATATGATATGATATGATATGATATGATATGATATGATATGATATGATATGATATGATGTGATGTGATGTGACTTGATATGATATGATATGATGTGATGTGATGTGACTTGATATGATATGATATGATATGATATGATATGATATGATATGATATGATATGATATGATCGATATGATATGATATGATATGATATGATATGATATGATATGATATGATATGATATGATATGATATGATATGATATGATATGATAAAATATGATATGATATAATATAATATAATATAATATCATGTAATATAATAATATAAATTTATAGCATTTTACAAAGTCTCAATGCTCTTACAGTAACCTAACAGAAAAACTAAAAATCCTGCAAGAAGAAAACTATAAACTGTAACGCGACTATAATACTGTAAAACATTGCTATTTATGACAATAATATACAAGAATTATAAAATTAAAAATCACAAATTGGAAAGACAAGTTTTAAGTGGCGATTTACAGTTGCGAAGGTGTAAAGGAAGCGAGTTCCATAACATGGCTGAGGCAACAGAAAAAGATCTATCCCCGTATGTTTTAGTCATTAATGTTTTCACTGACTATTAATAGGCATTAACACAAAATTAGTGTGTCAAGTTAATTACATACTACACTGAGATTATGGATAGCGTTTGGCTGATAACTGCAGAAATGGCTAAAAGTTTAACTGGTAACTGACTAGATTTCAGCATTTCCAGACAGACCCTCAAAATACAGCAAATGAGCGCCTCCTTTCTCCTGATATCGTCTGATATCGCCTGATATCGCCGTGAGAGAAAAAAACAGTATCAAAGGGACAGTACCCCGGCTGATATATCGTGTTTTCATGATGTTGTTCAGAAACTTTGAAACAGGCAGAAAAAAATCGCAAAACAATGATAAACACAATGGAGTATTAACTAAACAGAAAAAATGACGGCTAAGACGAATTTAAAATTCCACACGAATGACAATTTTGATTTGTAGACCACCTGCCAGGAAATCAAATTTGATAAATTGTAATCCACTTGTATCCTTGTAATCCTGCATAGTCTCCAAACTACTAGTGTTTAGTTCTCTATAGACAGCTATATAGAGTCTTTTATTTTTTCTGGTGGCATTCATAGAAATGAGATAAGCGAAATTTTGTTATTCCGGCAATACACTGTTCCTTTAGTTCCTTTAAGCGTGCGATGAAACACCTCGTTTGAGACAGACACAGTGAAGTTCGATAGTTTCCTTCGTAGCACTCCGAACGCTTTGAGCTACTCTCCCACGTTTTCGTCGTATATGCCAGCTATCGTTCGTTATACCTCTTCTGCTTTCTCTGATTTACAAATACTGAGATAATTTCTAAATGAAGAAAATATAAATATTTATTGTTAGAATCGGAATTAAAATTCTCAGGAGATCTATGGGAAGTGTAGGAAGTTATAATATGTCACTGACGCTCTGTCTTTGATTGAAAGCATTTTAATTTCTGTTTCCAAACTTAAAAAAAAAGACTATTTCACCTGAGTGTTTTTCAACATCACTTCCGCTTCCCGTGTGAGTCTCCAGGTGCATGTTAAACTGAATGCCTACACTTAAGAATAATAATAATAATAATAATAATAATAATAATAATAATAATAATAATAATAATAATAAAAAAATGATGTCTCCTTAAATTGCTAGAATGTTTGAGTAAAATAAACTCCATGAATATAGTTTTTACATCTTTGCTTTCTTTACATGAATAAATTCACGAATTGTCACAACACTGCCAGGTCTCATTAAGTCCAGAATAAACACACGAATGTTTGTTAGAAAACACAGTATTTTCTGCAAAATAATTGATGGAGTTTCGAGTCGTTTAACGACAACTGTATCTTTCTTGTCACACTTCGACGATCAAAGCATTGTTTAATTTCCTGTTTCTTGTAAATGAATAACATAATACACTAAATAGATGTAAACATTTTACAAATTAAAAAAAAAAATGCTTATAAAAATAAGTAGTTAAAAATATGAATATATAAAGACAATAAGTTCAAAACAATTATAAATTATATCAATAAATAAAATGCAATGAATGATATACTTTCCATTCACGAAAAGCAGAAAGAGTTTTGCACTCTTGCAATTTTGATATCCGTATCGACGCCGGTCGCAAATGTTTCAGTCTGTTAATTTTCCGTATTGGAATCTGGAACTTGCTCACTGAGTCGATAATAGACTCCAAGTGAATCGAATCACCCACGCGAAGCCCTCACGATAATTGTTGTCCTCAGAAACTAATGTGTTTTTCTTAAACTCTATTATATAGATAACGGGTTTTCCAGTAGATCACGCGCAGCAAATCGATCAAATAGGTGTCAGTTCTGAATAGCTGTCAGTAAGATTTTTTCACAGCTTCTGCATGACTTTGAGACATTCGTCTAACTTCTTAGGGAAATACACAATGTAACAAATTTATCGTCATCAACTTTCCTTAAGAACAAAGGTTCCGTTTTAGCGTAGTTTTACGCAAAGCTTGAAAATTGCTGGAACGTCCCTTTTTGATCAACCTGAAACATTTAGATTTAAAAGACTGCACTTTAAACAGACTCTTCACAAAGGTACGATATTTGACGTTATTGAATACCAGAGATACAAAAAACATTTTGATTGTTAAAACGGTCCCCTATTGACAAAGCTAAGATGAGAAAGATAGACATACTCAACCTAGTGGTAAGTTACGCCGATAATTTGTTTTTCGTGAATTTGTTTATTTTATTTTACTGGCACAAGGCGTGGGGCCGAACGAACCAAAGAACTCGCATTGGCTTCAGTTAGAGATCGGTGTGTATATGGTTTAAACAATAATTGACAACTGTAAACAAATAAATCTTTTGAGCATTTCAATACGTTAACAACTATCTCTGCAAACAAACAAATATTCTCGGATATCGCAGTGATTTAGACTAAACATCCTACCTACCAACGATCTCACAATATTTTCACATGCGCAAACAGGGCCCGTTGCAACCTGCGGAATTTGTTTTCTATGCGAACCCTTCCCCTACAAATAAGGCCGTTCCTTTCCCATCATTGGCACCTAAGTAGGTCTACACGCGTCCTCATTTTTCAACCAACTTGTACCTGGTACAAAGCAACCATTGCGTCAAGTTAACAATACACGTGCACCATTCATAATTTTCAAATCCGGAGTTCGACTGACCATGGACTCGGAAAAACGGGGTCAGTTGAAGATGTATGATAAGGTACATGGTGACCAGCTGCGAGCGATTTGTAAACAAACACGGTAAACATTAAGTTTTAAAATTGATTTTTGAAATCCCCGACAACAGAAGATAGCTAGCTCTGGAGATGAAAGGAGTTAAGGTCATGGTCGATCAAAGCTTTATTTATTTATTTCCGTGTCGAGACATCACAGCAAGGATAATCGTAGGGGAACTTGAGAAAATGAGCATTTAATATAGCGTACGGTTTTACGGAATCGATGTTTTCACAATTTATAAACGCAAGACTTTCCTGATCAAATTAAGCAATGTGACATTAATGAAAAGCGTTAACATCCAAACCTCTTACAGTACGGATACCTTTCAAAAACGCACACTTCAATTAATTTGGTCCCGGCAAAATCCCCTTACATATTTTCTTTTACTGAAATAACTTAAATAGTACAGCCCAGTTCTGTTATACGGACAACGAACACTTAATTTCGGCCTTAGAGTGGAAGTTCATACAAACTTAACCTTGTTATTACGCACACTACAGTGATGACAATTCCTAAAAGGGTAAAATACAACTTTTAAGTTTTAAAATCAAAATTAAACAATTGTCCCATTCTTAAGTTGAATTGTCTAATGATTGCGAACTTTAAAATTAATAACACAATATAGCTAAACCACGAGTTTGGGTCGTTTGAAAGTGTACTGTAGCCTCATGACGTCAAATTCACGTGCCTCTATAATACGGACACCGGTCTTATACTAACACTTCGTGTAATGTGCTTCCCTTGATGGCCAATTAGAGAGGTTAACATAACCTTTGCCACCGTCAATTAATGTTCGAAAATAAACGGTATTAGTCATTCTCCTGCCAGATGATTTTCAATATTTAGGAAATTTATTTTTTTATTGTCGCTGAAAAGCCCAGTCGAGGTGAAGCGTCAGTAAAGTCGAACTCTATTAATTTACGGACACCCGACACACCTGTTACATCACCATGCAGACAGTTTTCTTGGCCTCGGCCAAACGATACGTCAGGCATCTCAACATGTATTATATTATCACTTTGATCGAAAGAAGAACTAGAAACGTTTGTCCCATACTTATTTAGTGTCTTATGGTGGTTAAATACTAACAGTTTTCCTTAAAAACAAAATAAGGCTAAAAATACGTCATTAATGTGAACCCGCTTAATCAAATCAAATCAAATCAAATCTAAGACTTTATTATAAGTGTCAGGTATTTTAGCTGTTAGAGCTAGTTGTGGACACGATACTAACTACAAGATATGTTGGTAACTAGGAAAATTATCCTAGCCCTATGTATCAAGGTTTCTATGAAAAAAGCTAAAAATGTATAAATATATAAAAAGAGTTCGTTGTCTACAAAGATCGCAATTATCACAATTGTTATCTATCAAGCTTCTGATATCTGTTTTTCGTATTTTAGTCTTGAAGGTGTCAAGACTGGGCGAGTTTCTTGTCCTTTCTCAACTTTGACCATAATACTGGTCCTAAGTAACGCAAAGAGTGCTTACCTTAATACGGACACCTCGTTGATACGGGCAGTTCCCGTGATCCCTTTGTAGTCCGTATTAACGAGGTTTGACCGTAGAGTAGTCAAATGTCTTTTGTGTTATTTACAGGTTGGATTGTTTAATATACAGTTAATTTTGTCTGGAGCTGGCGCAAACCCTCTGCGGTGTAACACATCGACAGAGAATACATACACCATCAAATCGTTTAATTCAGGAAAATATCTGAAAGTTGAATGGAAGGATGACATGCAAGTGCCCAAACTGGCATTTACAGGAAATGAAGGCGACTGTGGCATAAGTAAGTGTCCAAGCATTCTTGCAGATGAAACATAATTATAATTATATTAAGCTTTACTGATGAATAAAATAAAGCATCATAATAATTTGGCAGTCAAGAGTAAATTTACAATCCAACTGACCGATTTTTTGTTTACCACATTTCAGTCCATGCATGTATTATCACATTGCTACCATAGTATATAAATATTTGTCTTGCGCTTACGTTATAAAAACCCTTGTAAAATATGCGTACTTTACAGATCGCTCAACACAGTAAGATAAATAGTTGCGATTTTTTCGCGGATCTCCTGTACAATAGAGATCTGAACTGTAGACCGAATGCAATGTTGGTACAACGGAGATACATGTAAATGGCAAGAGCTTTATAGTCAAGATTTACGGTATGATTATTTATTATAAGTGCATATATTTTTTTTTGTCTTCAGATTTTGTTCAGACTATCAACCGCTCATTAAGAGCGTTTACGTTTAGCCTCGCTGGGATGACGGACCACTATCTTGCCGCGGAGGGAGGAACATTAGTTGTTAAGGTATCTGTAAGCATACTGTATATTCAATTGCAACATCCTATGACTGTCAATTTGTCCGCTTCCTCACTGGAAAAATGCCGTCAAGAGCCTTTCGTCCTCTCCCTCTCTATTCAAACCCCTCTCCCCCATTCGGAAGAGTGATTTGGAAGTAAGCTAACATTGGTATGTGTGTGTGTGTTACCAAGTCGAGGCTTACTCGTTTTTACTAAATTAATAGCCTATTCATTTTAGAATTGCTCTTCTCCTCTTTTTCAAACCGAGGCATAGTGCAAAACCATTGATATGGATATGAGTTTTGTTTCACATGCAAATAAAACTTTTCTATATTAAATTTTGCATCAGTTACCAAATCCAAGAGCAAATACCTTTTCCAACTTTTCGAAAGGGAGGAAACAAACGCCTTCTCTTTGGGGGTGGGGTTGGGGACTCCTATACAAAAATGACGAAGGTGCTCGTCAGATATTTTTGAAAAATACGCTAAAAGGTACCAGAATCTCGTTTGATTTGTGTGGCTCTAACACAGGGTCCAGGGGAGCTCTATTTGATCGTACAAGACGTTTAACCCCATAAGAGGAGGGGGAAGCTTTGGGTAAAATATTGAAAACGAGCACATATTATACGTTTAAAAGAGCAGCTGTAATTTGCCAATTGTGTGGATATTTCATCATATTTTTGGCCCAAGGGTGGTGATTCTGTAGTAAAGTGAAATACTCAACCAATACCAGATCTCTCTCCCCCCCTCCCCCCCCCCCCCCCCCCTTCCCCCTTCCCGGCTTAATATTGATATGTGAAGTTGAGGCTTACTTCGTTTTAACAAGTCTATTTTATATTATTTTGCAGCAATTACCAAATCCATCATTTGAGAGCAAATACCTTTTCCAACTTAAGCGAATAGTTAGTCTTAAGTTTCACGACGGCAAAAATGTGACGAAGCTTTACCATGCACTGAATTCGAAGTCTGGCTCAAGCGCTTACATGGTTATTAAAAGTAACAAGTCTGGAGAGATCGCGTTGGGTCGCAAATCTGGGAGTGACAAATTATGGAGCGATTGCGGTGCCTGGTTAAAATTTGACTTGATAAAATAATCTAAGAGAATAGGTCCTCTTCCAATAATAATTATTTTTAATCTATTATTAGTTCGGTGTCATACTGCGTGGGGTATCGTGGTTATTTCATGGGCAATACTTGATTGGTCAGTTTGTAACTTTAAGAATTGGCGGGTTTGTTGATTTTCACAGTCTCTCACACAACACGCGATTTCCCTTCGCTGTACAAGCAAAATACCTACAGCAATGATGAGAGCTGTATGAAAGATAATCTCTGATCTCTGTGGAATGGAGACCGCGCGGTCATAGTAGCGAGAATGCAAATAACTTTCACAGTATCGGCGCAAGCTAATATTATATTAAATATATTTATCATGGGGAACGGGCTTCTGTTTTCTTAGATCATTCTCAAGAATTTGAATATGGGAAATGAGGCACTTTCCTTTTTGATAATATTGTGTGAAACTCAACAAACCAAAAAAAAAAAAAAAAATACCGAATGTAAAAGTTTTGGACAAACTGAGTTCCTTTGTATATATAATGTAATAATATATTTAATTTGATACCAAACGACAGCTGGACTATTAAATGTTTAATAGCATGATCTTACATGAGAGTCTATTAATTTTACTAAAATATGACCATGGAATGAAAGCAATAGCGTTCCGCCCAGATGACGTCATATTTGGCAGCATTGCATTGTGGGATCGAAATGCGGACAAATATTTCAAAATGACTGCCTCGGAAACACCAGTTTTTGCGATTCCTGTACATGTTGTGGATAATTGTCGAGTTGTACCCAAGAACAGTGCTTCGTAGCACCTGTTTTTTCGTAGCTACCTGCATAGTTCTTGAATGTTTGTACGCATTTCAATCCCATGATGCTGCGCGCCAATTCTATTTTTAGAATCTGGGCGGAACGCTATCGATCAGTACTTTCCCGATGGCGGAGCTCTCACGAAGTTCCGGTATAAAAGGCTTAGCTCCTCCCCCATTTTACACTTTTGGGGTGTGAAATGCAAATTACGGCGTCTTTCAGTCACAAAACGTGGTTAACTTGCGCGTCCGTTAAATATAATTTGCTTCAAAAATACAATTAAACCAAGATTTTACCTAAGCAGAACAAGAAATAGAAGTTCATAAAGGCTTATGATATAACTTTCATAAAGTATTTCCGAATTGTGTTAGCAATGGTCTTGGTAATGATGCATGTTTGTTGTTAGTTGTTAATGCTTCAGTGGTTGGTGAGAAAGGCCACGGAGGCCAGGCTCCTTTTATACCGGAACTTCGTGTTTAAGGCAAGGGCCTCCAGCTATTTCACTCAAAAAAAGTGAAGGGGTGGTCTATCTTCTGAGGCTATGACCATGAGAACTCAAATCTTTCGTAGACTAAAGATTTTGCAAGTTTGGACATTTTAGCAGGCAGGTTATATGCAAATTAGGTCACGTGACCTGTCAGGGTTATTTTTAGTTAAAAAATTTTTCAAGCAAAATGGCAACACTTTTCACTAATACCTGGAGGCTGCCAGAAGTTTTATGGTTTTAAGGCTATTATGTACTTCATTTCTGCGCTTGGCAACCGGGGACTGGGTACTAGTACAAATTACCGTTTATTTAACCCTATTCGGCCTGGGCTTTTTTGAGTTCCTGAGCCTGGGGGGGGGGGGGACATTGTGCCCCCCCCTTCGTAACTTCAAGAACATTAAGGCTACGACAATGAAACCTAGAGGGTATATAGTACGTCCGAAACTGTCTCCTTTGCGGTCCGCACAATGGAACAATGACGTCATATGACGTAGTTATTAGGTAATTAGTTATACGGCCGCCATCTTGGATCCGCCATCTTGGATTTCTGACATTTTTTAAAACCTCTTAAAAACCATCCAAATTGACTCAAAATTAATCAAAACCAATAAATAAACGCTAAATGACGTAAAAATATAAAAGTTATACCAATAAACATTGTTTTTCTTCATTCAAAGGTACAAATATGCAAATTTCAAAAAACATGGCTGTCAAAAACTTGTTGCCATGGAAACATCAAGTCACGTGATCAAAAAATTGTTACATAAATTGTTGCCAGATAAATTTTAGGAAAAGTCACAAAGTTTGATGGCCTTTGAATACATATTAAAGAAGTTATAAACGCTCAAAGTTAGCGCGGGCACTTTGTGCCCCCCCCCCCCCCCCTCCCCCTCCCAGGCCGAATGGGGTTAAGGCCAAGCGCAGAATTTTTCTTGTTGTTCTTGGGACTATTATGGTAGCAATAACATTTGATTATGATCAGATGATCGGTGTAAACTGTTGCTATCTTTGCTTAAAGTTTTTTCTGGATTTTGTGGCCGTATTAAGTCACGTGACCTAATTTGCATGTTATTCTTGACAAAAAGACCACATTTACTAACTATTTCCTAACTATTTACTGTTCTTTTTTTACTGTTTCGGCGTGCTCAAATTCAGTCGTTTCATGATTTCTTTCATTGAAGACAGCTCGGCCACTGGAAGAATGACTTAGACAAATGTCAAACATGACCCCTTATTGCTGCGAGCCCCCAGTCGAGTGGCACACTAATCTTTGGTTTGCCTGTGGTTCCTTGGTACCCTGCGCGTTATGTTATGCAGGCGGCAGTCTCAATTTTTGTTTGTCACGATGATTTTGAGCAAGCGTACATCCAGCGGTGTCATCATAACTTAGATGCGCCTGGATCTGGATGCGTCTTTCGCACTCGCTTCTCTTGCTTTGTTTATTTGGTTGTATCATGCCTAATTACTATTTCCGTTATGTTTTATTGCCCAGCATCTGCTCGCAGCATTATCATTACAATCTGTAACCTCTAGTTATGCTTCGTTGTCCGTATTAACCGACGTCCGTTTTAAGCGGGCTAATTTTAGAGAAAATTTATGAGCGTGTCGTCGGGACATACAAAACTGTCCGCAATAAGCGGGTGTCTGTATTAAGCGGGGTTTCAAGTGCACTGTACCATCCGAAGCAAATTTGGTTAAATATTTAAATAGTACTTTGATTAAATTTACCATCCTGAGCTTGGCTTGGTCAAAAAGGTATTTTGATCCATTTTACCATCTTGAGTTTGGTTAAAAATGGTAAGTTTGATCAATTTCATTCTGGGCAAATTTGGTTAAATATAGTACTTTGATCAGATAAGTTTATCATCTTGAGTAAAGTTGATAAAAAAAATGGTATTGTTATCAATTTTACCATCCTGAGCAAAAGTGTTCAGAAATGAAACTTTGTTAAAATTTACTATGCTCCGGGAAAACTTTATTTTTAACAAGAATTTGCTCAGACTAGCAAAGTCAAAACAAATATTAAATTTGCAATTGTATTTTCCCCAAGTCAGTGTTAATGTCTGGAAAATTCAGTGAGACACATGCAATCACAATGCATGTATTGCATGAACTGGATGTAACGGTTCAAATTGACAAAGTCTTTCTTGTATGTTAGTTGTATTAATAAGAGCCAGTTCCGCACTGCAACGTTTTATTCCAACACACATCGTGTTATTATCAACTGTGGTTGTGAATATGCGGCGTCCTTCTGCTGCTTCGTTCTGAATGAACAAAAAGTGGTCGTCACTTGTATGTTGACATTGGTGATCCTGTAAAGTCAATGTAATTTGATTGAAACTGTGATTAAACCGATATTGAAACAAGCAAACCATTTCTTTATCGCGTTAAAAAACAAACGGGAACCTTGCAGTTAGTCGAAATCCACTGATATACCATTTTTCTAGAAATTATACACCTTATTCATAAATGGTGGCCGATTTATTATTCTTTTGTATTTATTTTAATTAGCCTCACAGGGCTCGTTAGCATGTGCAAAATTCAAAAGAACTTATACTCTAAAATGAGGCTAGTGAGGCTTATTAACTTAAATATAAAAGAATCACGAATCGGTCGCCATTTATGAATAAGGTGTATAACAATTTCCTTTACAAAGGCTCCTTAGGCCAACCCGTGAATAAAAGACACCCTGCAGATCCTCCCCTCACCTAGTAGGCCTTGGCCCATCGTGCTAGCATAATTTTTGGCATAATTCGAGCACCCGGGCATATATATATATTTTTTTCAAAAAGCACTGATCTAGCATAATTATACGGTTTTCGCACTTTTTGAAGCATCAAAGCTAAAAATTTAGTTCTTGCTTTTTTTGTGCCTTTGCTACACGGAATTAGTATAACTGCAAGATCTGTTTCTTTACTTATTCAGTAGATCTGGGAATTTTGACTTACCTAGTAGTCGGACCGGCTGACGTGCTGAACATTGTCACGATTTTGCATGCAAATTTATGCACGCACGTTTTAAATTGTGCGCTTCCGGTTCATGTCTTTTCCATTTACACTTCCTGTTTAGTCACTTCCGGCTACTCTCACTTGCGGTCAAACAGCGTTACCGAAGTGTCACAACAGCGTCTCCTACAACCCTACTTACATTACTAGTGTTCACATTAGGTATATATAACACTCAGTAAGAATCACTGGCTTCATTGTAGTACATCCATTTACAAAACATTCAATAGTAAACAACGTGGTTTGCAGGAACGATGACTGAATGAAAGGTAACCTGCGATCAGGCGCTCTTTTTTTTCGGAGGGAAAGTCGGCGGAGAGCGGGGAGGGAAGAAACGAGGGGAGGAAAAACAAAAAAAAAAAGAACGCCTGATACATTTATTTAACGACCCGCCTGCCGCCCCCAAATTACGAAATCTGTCATCGGCGATGTTATCGAAAAATGTATAGTAGCCAATCAGATTTAACCGCTTGGCAAACTTTGCGACTTGCCGCCTTCTATAATTTCTCAGTGCTTGTAAAAATGTTTGGTTTTCCGATCAGTGAAAAATGGCAAGATAAGATGTCGGTAACGAAATCATTGGACAAGCACAGCTACTTTTGCAAAGCCAGTTTAACCGTAGGTGCACTGCGGAAAGAGCTGTCGAACAGCTGAAATAATTATTTTATCTGAGATTTGATCAAGAGCGCGAGCGTTGGAATAGACCTTGTCACGGTTTCTCCAAATTTTTATATTGGCGTGATAGCAAAAATCCATCGACACTGCTGAGAAAAGTATCTCAAAATTAGTAAAGTGGCCGAGTTTAAAAGCGATATATTTTAAAATAGTGGAAATTTTAGCTCCGCAAAGTCGGCAAATTTCACAGACGTTTGAATCGCGCAGCCAATTTGACTGTACGATACAAACGTGTGTGCCGACTTGGCGGAGATATATCTCCACTATTTTAAAAGATATCGCTTTTAAACTCGGACACTTTACTAATTTTGAGATGCTTTTTCCAGCAGTGTCGATGGATCTTTGCTATCAGGCCACTTTAAAAATTTGGAAAAACCGTGACAAGGTCTATAATAAACATAAACATTAATTCTACAGCAGCAAGCTCACGAAATTGTGAGAGGATTTCTTCGCCGAACTGAAGACCGTTTAAGCTCACAAGGTTAAGCAACTGACGTTGCAACAAAACGGCTCCACAATAATTCGCCAAGCAGATTGACTCCAAGTACAAAAGAAGCATAGAATATTTTGGGTAAAAGAAAACGCTCTTTGAATTATTAAAGTTCTACCAGGTTGGTCAGAGTGAGAGCGCCTTCTCGCAAATAAACAATTCGTCTAAAACATCCTTTCTACGTATCCTTGAAGGATTTAGGAATAAAATCTCGATGGGACAAATTCAAAGCCGATGATAATTCACTTTGAACATTCAACGCGACAGCCGCCTTGATGTCTGGTGTTTTGGTATGCTTCAGACCGGAAGTTTTTTTTAACCCAGGTACCCAATCAGAATGCAGCTCATTGATTCTTTCGTTTTACGACCAATCAGAAAAAAGTCAGATTCTGACTTTTTTGCAGAAGGTTCGTTAAATAATTGTATCAGGCCCTCGTTTTCCCCTCCCCACGCCCTTCCGCCGACTTTCGCACTCGCGCTCTCCCGCTCCGAAAAAAAAAAAAAAGAGCACCAGAGCACCTGATCGCAGGTTAAATGAAAGGAGTAACTCTTCTCCATGTCGGACATCATGTCTAAAATATATCATAAAACTTTCTTACGCATGCGCATGAGTAAAGGCTGCTTGGAGCCTCTTGTTCTTCTTATAATATGATTTGATATGATATGATATATGATATATGATATATGATATGATATGATATGATATGATATGATATGATATGATATGATATGATATGATATGATATGATATGATATGATATGATATGATATGATATGATACGATTTGATATGATTTGATATGCTATGATATGATATGATATGAGATGATTTGATATGATATGATATGATATGATATGATATCATTTGATATGATATGATATGAGATGATATGATTGATATGATATGATATGATATGATATGATCGATATGATATGATATGATATGATATGATATGATATGATATGATATGATATGATATGATATGATATGATATAATATAATATCATGTAATATAATAATATAAATTTATAGCATTTTACAGTCTCAATGCTCTTACAGTAACCTAACAGAAAAACTAAAAATCCTGCAAGAAGAAAACTATAAACTGTAACGCGACTATAATACTGTAAAACATTGCTATTTATGACAATAATATACAACAATTATAAAATTAAAAATCACAAATTGGAAAGATAAGTTTTTAAGTTGCGATTTACAGTTGCGAAGGTGTAAAGGAAGCGAGTTCCATAACATGGCTGAGGCAACAGAAAAAGATCTATCCCCGTATGTTTTAGTCATTAATGTTTTCACTGACTATTAATAGGCATTAACACAAAATTAGTGTGTCAAGTTAATTACATACTACACTGAGATTATGGATAGCGTTTGGCTGATAACTGCAGAAATGGCTAAAAGTTTAACTGGTAACTGACTAGATTTCAGCATTTCCAGACAGACCCTCAAAATACAGCAAATGAGCGCCTCCTTTCTCCTGATATCGTCTGATATCGCCTGATATCGCCGCGAGAGAAAAAAAAAAACAGTATCAAAGGGACAGTACCCCGGCTGATATATCGTGTTTTCATGATGTTGTTCAGAAACTTTGAAACAGGCAGAAAAAAATCGCAAAACAATGATAAACATAATGGAGTATTAACTAAACAGACAAAATGACGGCTAAGACGAATTTAAAATTCCACACGAATGACAATTTTGATTTGTAGACCACATGCCAGGAAATCAAATTTGATAAATTGTAATCTACTTCTATCCTTGCAATCCTGCACAGTCTCCAAACTACTAGTGTTTAGTTCTCTATAGACAGCTGTATAGAGTCTCTTATTTTTTTCTGGTGGCATTCATAGAAATGAGATAAGCGAAATTTGGTTATTCCGGCAATACACTGTTCCTTTAGTTCCTTTAAGCGTGCGATGAAACACCTCGTTTGAGACAGACACAGTGAAGTTCGATAGTTTCCTTCGTAGCACTCCGAACGCTTTGAGCTACTCTCCCACGTTTTCGTCGTATATGCCAGCTATCGTTCGTTATACCTCTTCTGCTTTCTCTGATTCACAAATACTGAGATGATTTCTAAATGAAGAAAATATAAATATTTATTGTTAGAATCGGAATTAAAATTCTCCTCAGGAAATCTATGGGAAGTGTAGGAAGTTATAATATGTCACTGACGCTCTGTCTTTGATTGAAAGCATTTTAATTTCTGTTTCCAAACTTAAAAAAAAAAAGACTATTTCACCTGAGTGTTTTTCAACATCACTTCCGCTTCCCGTGTGAGTCTCCAGGTGCATGTTAAACTGAATGCCTACACTTAAGAATAATAATAATAAAAAAAATGATTTCTCCTTAAATTGCTAGAATGTTTGAGTAAAATAAACTCCATGAATATAGTTTTTACATCTTTGCTTTCTTTACATGAATAAATTCACGAATTGTCACAACACTGCCAGGTCTCATTAAGTCCAGAATAAACACACGAATGTTTGTTAGAAAACACAGTATTTTCTGCAAAATAATTGATGGAGTTTCGAGTCGTTTAACGACAACTGTATCTTTCTTGTCGATTCTTGTCACACTTCGACGATCAAAGCATTGTTTAATTTCCTGTTTCTTGTAAATGAATTACATAATACACTAAATAGAACATGTAAACATTTTACAAATTAAAAAAAATGCTTATAAAAATAAGTAGTTAAAAATATGAATATATAAAGACAATAAGTTCAAAACAATTATAAATTATATCAATAAATAAAATGCAATGAATGATATACTTTCCATTCACGAAAAGCAGAAGGAGTTTTGCACTCTTGCAATTTTGATATCCGTATCGACGCCGGTTGCAAATGTTTCAGTCTGTTAATTTTCCGTATTGGAATCTGGAACTTGCTCACTGAGACGATAATAGACTCCAAGTGAATCGAATCACCCACGCGAAGCCCTCACGTTAATTGTTGTCCTCAGAAACTAATGTGTTTTTCTTAAACTCTATTATATAGATAAGGGGTTTTCCAGTAGATCACGCGCAGCAAATCGATCAAATAGGTGCCAGTTCTGAATAGCTGTCAGTAAGATTTTTTCACAGCTTCTGCATGATTTTGAGATCTTCGTCTAACTTCTTAGGGAAGTACACAATGTAACAAATTTATCGTCATCAACTTTCCTTAAGAACAAAGGTTCCGTTTTAGCGTAGTTTTACGCAAAGCTTGAAAATTACTGGAACGTCCCTTTTTGATCAACCTGAAACATTTAGCTTTAAAAGACTGCACTTTAAACAGACTCTTCACAAAGGTACGATATTTGACGTTATTGAATACCAGAGATACAAAAAACATTTTGGTTGTTAAAACGGTCCCCTATTGACAAAGCTAAGATGAGAAAGATAGACATATTCAACCTAGTGGTAAGTTACGCCGATAATTTGTTTTTCGTGAATTTGTTTATTTTATTTTACTGGCACAAGGCTTGGGGCCGAACGAACCAAAGAACTCGCATTGGCTTCAGTTAGAGATCGGTGTGTATATGGTTTAAACAATAATTGACAACTGTAAACAAATAAATCTTTTGAGCATTTCAATACGTTAACAACTATCTCTTCAAGCAAACAAATATTCTCGGATATCGCAATGATTTAGACTAAACATCCTACCTACCAACGATCTCACAATATTTTCACATGCGCAAACAGGGCCCGTTGCAACCTGCGGAATTTGTTTTATATGCGAACCTTTCCCCTACAAATAAGGCCGTTCCTTCCCATCATTGGCACCTAAGTAGGTCTACACGCGTCCTCATTTTTCAACCAACTTGTACCTGGTACAAAGCAACCATTGCGTCAAGTTAACAATACACGTGCACCATTCATAATTTTCAAATCTGGAGTTTGAATGACCATGGACTCGGAAAAACGGGGTCAGATGAAAATGTATGATAAGGTACATGGTAACCAGCTGCGAGCGGTTTGTAAACAAACACGGTAAACATAAAGTTTTAAAATTTGAAATCCCTGACAACAGAAGATAACTGGCTCTGGAGATGAAGGGAGTTAAGGTTATGGTAAGTCGATCAAAGCTTTCTTTATTTATTTCCGTGTCGAGAACGGCATCGCAGCAAGGATAATCGTAGGGGAACTCCAGAAAATGAGCATTTAATATAGCGTACGGTTTTACTGAATCGATGTTTTCACAATTTATAAACGCAAGACTTTCCTGATCAAATTAAGCAATGCGACATTGCTGAAAAGCGTTTATATCCAAACCTCTTCAGTAAAGTACGGACACCTTTCAAAATTAAAACGCACACTTAATTTGGTCCCGGCAAAATACCCTCATATATTTTCTTTTACTGAAATAACTTAAATAATACGGCCCAGTTCTGTTATACGGACAACGAACACTTAATTTCGGCCTTAGAGTGGAAGTTCATACAAACTTTACCGTGTTATTACGCACACTACAGTGATGACAATTCCTAAAAGGGTAAAATACAATTTTTAATTTTTAAAATCAAAATTAAACAATGTCCCATTCTTAAGTTGAATTGTCTAATGATTGCGAACTTTAAAATTAATAACACAATATAGCTAAACCACGAGTTTGGGTCGTTTGATAGTGTACTGGAGCCTCATGACGTCAAATTCACGGCCTCTATAATACGGACACCGGTCTTATACTAACACTTCGTAATGTGCTTCCCTTGATGTCCCAATTAGAGAGGTTGACATAACCTTTGCCACCGTCAATTAATGTTCGAAAATAAACGGTATTAGTCATTCTCCTGCCAGATGATTTTCCATATTTAGGAAATTAATTGTTTATTGTCACTGAAAAGCCCAGCCGAGGGGAAGCGTCAGTGAAGTCGAACCCTACTAATTTACGGATACCCGACACACCTGTTACATCACCATGCAGACAGTTTTCTTGGCCTCGGCCAAACGCTACGTCAGGCAACTCAACATGTATTATCACTTTGATCGAAAGAAGAGCTAGAAATGTTTGTCCCTTACTTATTTAGTGTCTTATGGTGGTTAAATACTAACAGTTTTCCTTAAAAACAAAATAAGGCTAAAAATACGTCATTAATATGAACCCGCTTAATCAAATCAAATCAAATCAAATCAAATCAAATCTAAGACTTTATTATAAGTGTCAGGTATTTTAGTTGTTAGAGCTAGTTGTGGACACGATACTAACTACAGAATATGTTGGTAACTAGCAAAATTATCCTAGCCCTATGTATCAAGGTTTCTACATGTTAAAATATCCTAGTTTTAAGAAGAAAAAAAAAAGCTGAAAATGTATAAATATAAAAAAAGAGTTCGTTGTCTACAAAGATCGCAATTATCACAATTGTTATCTATCAAGCTACTGATGTCTGTTTTTCGTATTTTAGTCTTGAAGGTGTCAAGACTGGGCGAGTTTCTTGTCCTTTCTCAACTTTGACCATAAGACTGGTCCTAAGTAACGCAAAGAGTGCTTACCTTGATACGGACACCACGTTGATACGGGCAGTTCCCGTGATCCCTTTGTAGTCCGTATTAACGAGGTTTGACCGTAGAGTAGTCAAATGTCTTTTGTGTTATTTACAGGTTGGATTGTTTAATATACAGTTAATTTTGTCTGGAGCTGGCGCAAACCCTCTGCGGTGTAACACATCAACAGAGAATACGTACACCATCAAATCGTTTAATTCAGGAAAATATCTGAAAGTTGAATGGAAGGATGACATGCAAGTGCCCAAACTGTCATTTACAGGAAATGAAGGCGACTGTGGCATAAGTAAGTGTCCAAGCATTCTTGCAGATGAAACATAATTATAATTATATTAAGCTTTACTGATGAATAAAGTAAAGCATCATAATAATTTGGCAGTCAAGAGTAAATTTACAATCCAACTGAGCCCAAATCACGGCTTGACCGATTTTATGTTTAGCACATTTCAGCCCATGCATGTATTATCACATTGCTACCATAGTATATAAATATTTGTCTTGCGCTTACGTTATAAAAGCCCTTGTAAAATATGCGTACTTTACAGATCGCTCAACACAGTAAGATAAATAGTTGCGATTTTTTCGCGGATCTCCTGTAGAATGGAGATCTGAACTGTAGACAAATGCAATGTTGGTACAACGGAGATACATGTAAATGGAAAGAGCTTTACAATCAAGATTTACGGTATGATTATTTATTATAAGTGCATATATTTTTTTTGTCTTCAGATTTTGTTCAGACTATCAACCGCTCATTAAGAGCGTTTACGCTTAGCCTCGCTGGGATGACGGACCACTATCTTGCCGTGGAGGGAGGAACATTAGTTGTTAAGGTATCTATAAGCATACTGTATATTCAATTGCAACATCCTATGACTGTCGATTTGCCCGCTTCCTCACTGGAAAAATGCAGTAAAGAGCCTTTCGTCCCCTCCCTCTCTATTCAAACCCCTCTCCCCCATTTGGAAGAGCGATTTGGAAGTAAGCTAACATTGGTATGTGTGTGTGTGTGTGTGTGTGTGTGTGTGTGTGTGTGTGTGTGTGTGTGTGTGTGTGTGTGTGTGTTACCAAGTCGAGGCTTACTCAGTTTTACTAAATTAATAGCCTATTCATTTTAGAATTGCTCTTCTCCTCCTTTTCAAACCGAGGCACAGTGCAAAACCATTGATATGGATATGAGTTTTGTTTCACATGCAAATAGAACTTTTCTATATTAAATTTTGTATCAGTTACCAAATCCAAGAGCAAATACCTTTTCCAACTTTTTGAAAGGGAGGAAACAAACGCCTTCTCTTTGGGGGTGGGGTGGGGGACTCCTATACAAAAATGGCGAAGGTGCTCGTCGGATATTTTTGAAAAATACCCTAAAAGGTACCAGAATCTCGTTTGATTTGTGTGGCTCTAACACAGGGTCCAGGGGAGCTCTATTTGATCGTACAAGACGTTTGACCCCATAAGAGGAGGGGAAGCTTTGGGTAAAATATTGAAAACGAGCACATATTATACGTTTAAAAGAGCAGCTGTAATTTGCCAATGGTGTGGATATTTCATCATATTTTTGGCCCTAGGGTAGTGATTCTGTAGTAAAGTGAAATACTCAACCAATACCAGATCTCTCCCCCCCCCCCCCCCCCCTCCCCCTTCCCGGCTTAATATTGATATGTGAGGTTGAGGCTTACTTCGCTTTAACAAGTCTATTTTATATTATTTTGCGGCAATTACCAAATCCATCATTTGAGAGCAAATACCTTTTCCAACTTAAGCGAATAGTTAGTCTCACGTTTCACGACGGCAAAAATGTGACGAAGCTTTACCATGCACTGAATTCGAAGTCTGGCTCAAGCGCTTACATGGTTATTAAAAGTAACAAGTCAGGAGAGATCGCGTTGGGTCGCAAATCTGGGAGTGACAAATTATGGAGCGATTGCGGTGCCTGGTTAAAATTTGACTTGACAAAATAATCTAAGATAATAGGTCCTCTTCCAATAATAATTATTTTTAATCTATTATTAGTTCGGTGTCATACTGCGTGGGGTATCGTGGTTATTTTATGGCCAATACTTGATTGGTCGATTTGTAACTTTAAGAATTGGCGGGTTTGTTGATTTTCACAGTCTCTCACACAACACGCGATTTCCCTTCGCTGTACAAGCAAAATACCTACAGCAATGATGAGAGCTGTATGAAAGATGATCTCTGATCTCTGTGGAATGGAGACCGCGCGGTCATAGTAGCGAGAATGCAAATAACTTTCACAGTATCGGCGCAAGCTAATATTATATTAAATATATTTATCATGGGGAACGGGCTTCTGTTTTCTTAGATCATTCTCAAGAATTTGAATATGGGAAATGGGCCACTTTCCTTTTTTATAATATTGTGTGAAACTCAACAAACCAAAAAAAAAAAAAAAAATACCGAATGTAAAAGTTTTGGACAAACTGAGTTTCTTTGCATATATAATGTAATAATATATTTAATTTGATACCAAACGACAGCTGGACTATTAAATGTTTAATAGCATGATCTAACATGAGAGTCTATTAATTTTACTAAAATATGACCATGGAATGAAAGCAAAAGCGTTCCGCCCAGATGACGTCTTATTTGGCAGCATTGCATTGTGGGATCGAAATGCGGACAAATATTTCAAAATGACTGCCTCGGAAACACCAGTTTTTGCGATTCCTGTACATGTTGTGGATAATTGTCGAGTTGTACCCAAGAACAGTGCTTCGTAGCACCTGTTTTTTCGTAGCTACCTGCATAGTTCTTGAATGTTTGTACGCATTTCAATCCCATGATGCTGCGCGCCAATTCTATTTTTAGAATCTGGGCGGAACGCTATCGATCAGTACTTTCCCGATGGCGGAGCTCTCACGAAGTTCCGGTATAAAAGGCTTAGCTCCTCCCCCATTTCACACTTTTTGGGTGTGAAATGCAAATTACGGCGTCTTTCAGTCACAAAACGTGGTTAACTTGCGCGTCCGTTAAATATAATTTGCTTCAAAATAGAAGCTGTGTTTTACAAGGCCAATGAAAATAGAGGTTTCGGAGAGCTGCTACACTACTGAAGCAGAACAAGAAATAGAGGTTCATTAAGACTTCCAATATAACTTTCATAAAGTATTTCCGAATTGTGTTAGCAATGGTCTTAGTAATGATGCATGTTTGTTGTTAGTTGTTAATGCTGCAGTGGCTGATTGACGACTTGAAGTGAGAAAGGCTAGGGAGGCAAAGCTCCTTTTATACCGTAACTTCGTGTTTAAGGCAAGGGCCTCCAGCTTTTTCATTCAAAAAAGTGAAGGGGTGGTCTATCTTCTGAGGTTATGACCATGAGAACTCATATCTTTGGTAGACTAAAGATTTTGCAAGTTTGGACATTTAAGCAGGCAGGTTATATGCAAATTAGGTCACGTGACATGTCAGGGTTATTTTTAGGTAAAAAATATTACAAGCAAAATGGCAACACTTTTCACCAATACCTGGAGGCTGCCAGAAGTTATATGATTTTAAGGCTATTATGTACTCCATTTTTGCGCTTGGCTACGGAGGACTGGGTACTAGTACAAATTACCGTTTATTTTATACTTAATGAAATAATCAACAAAGACCAAGCGCAGATTTCTGTTGTTGTTCTTGGAACTTATCTGGTAGCAATAATATTTGATTATGATCCATATAAACTGTTGCTATCTTTGCTCAATAATTTTTCTGGATTTTGTGGCCGTATTAAGTCACATGACTTAATTTGCATACGTTATTCTTAACAAAAGGACCACATTTGCTAACTATTTGCTGTTTTCTTTTTACTGTTTCGGCGTGCTCAAATTCAGTCATTTCATGATTTCTTTAATCGAAGACAGCTCGGCCACTGTAAGAAAGACAAGACAAATGCTTCGTTGTCCGTATTAACCGATGTCCATATTAAGCGGGCTAATTTCAGAGACAATTGTATGAGCGTTTCGTCGGGACATACAAAACTGTCCGTAATAAGGGGGTGTCTGTATTAAGCGACTTTCTGTAAAGCGGGGTTTCACGTGCACTGTACCATCAGGAGCAGATTTGGTTAAATATTCAAATAGTACTTTGATCAAATTTACCATCCTGAGCTTGACTTGGTTAATAAAAAAGGTATTATGATCCATTTTACCATCTTGAGCAAATTTGGTTAAAAATGGTATTTTGATCAATTTCATCCAGAGCAAATTCGGTTAAATATAGTCTTTTGATCAGACAAGTTTATCATCCTGAGTAAAGTTGATAAAAAATGGTATTGTTATCAATTTTACAATCCTGAGCAAATCTGGTTAAAAATGATAATTTCACCAATTTTACCATCCTGAGCAGAAGCGTTCAGAAATGGAACTTTGTTCAACTTTACTATACTCCGGGCAAACTTTATTTTTAACAAGGATTTGCTCAGAATAGCAATGTCAAAACAAATATTAAATTTGCAATCGTATTTGCCCCAAGTCAGTGTAAATGTCCGGAAAATTCAGTGAGGCACATGCAATCACGATGCATGTATTGCATGAACTGGAAGTAACGGTTCAAATTGACAAAGTCTTTCTTGAATGTTAGTTGTATTAATAAGAACCAGTTCCGCACTGCAACGTTTTACGCCAACACACATCGTGTTATTATCAACTGTGGTTGTGAATATGCGGCGTCCTTCTGCTGTTTCATTCTGATTAAACAAAAAGTGGTCGTCTCTTGTATGTTGACATTGGTGATCCTGTAAAATCAATGTAATTTGATTGAATCAACAAATTTTTAGAAACGGATTTTACTATAAAAGTTAACGCTAAAAGTTAACAAGTTGAGGAATAAAATTGTAACATGCACTTATATAATCAATTGTAAAAATGCTAATGAGATAATGACTAAAACTTTAAAATATTTACATAAAAACAATATGAGAATATTGCGGCAAGGATAATAAAAGAAACGCTAATACAAAATGGACAATGGCCGTGTTTTCACGAGCGATTTTTCAAGTCGCTGAGCGAGTGAAAAGCGAGTGAAAACAGTTGCTTGTCCAACTCGCTTAAAGTTAAGCGAGTCGGCGAATTACAATAGAATTCTCATTAAATTTAAGCCACCAAACCAGGTCGCTTAAGCTTGTCGGCAATTAAACAACAAAGAAGGGCATTGTATTGTCGTTCTTTTGTGTTCTAATTTTCTATTGTTTTAACAAAAGAAAATATATCGCGCATGGTATAAGAAAAATGAATAAAGTTCTGTCCGTGAAAACGCATAAAGTTTTTAAGCTGCTTAACGCGGTCAGTAAACAAATCACCTACAGGAATGTTAAGCGAGAAAAACCGCCTCGTGAAAACACAGCCAATATAAATCAGGTAAACTGTTATTAAACCGATATTGAAACATGCAAACCATTTCTTTATCGCGTTAAAAAACAAACGGGAACCTTGCAGTTGGTCGAAATCCACTGATATATCATTTTTCTAGAAATTATAACAATCTCCTTCATAAAGGCTCCTTAGCCCAACCCGTGAATAAAAAACACCCTGCCTACCCTCCCCTTGCATAATAGGCCTTGGCCCATCGTGATAGCATAATGTTTTGCATAATTCGAGCACCCGAGCATATTTTCTCAAAAAGCACTGATTTAGCATAATATACGGTTTTTGCACTTTTCGAAGCATTAAAGCCAAAAAAATTAATTCTTGCTTTTTTTGTGCCTTTGCTACACGGAATTAGCTAGTATAATTGCAAGATCTGTTTGTTTACTTATTCAGCAGATCTGGGAAATTTGACTTGCCTAGTTATTACACCTCTTTCTCTTTCCGCGCGCGGACCGGCGGTAGATTCTGCATGTACCGGAGCACATATTACGTAAAACAAAAGGAACAAAGAACGACAATAATACAAATGCAAAACAAGACCAAAAATACAATACCTCACAAACAATAGAAGACAATGAGTGGTTCATGGATACCGGTACATGCAGAAAGACCCGGACCGGCTGACGTTGAACTTTGTAATTATTTCCTTCTTAATTATCTTTTCGCTGTTTTATACACATAAACGTTGTCATTTTGGGAGCATAATTTTTAGAATCTAGGAGCATAATTTGTGAAAACTTTTGTTCGTGGGCTATCGTAGCTTTATAGAATACAAACCGCGGTGATAAACATATTGAACTTATTCATTTTTGATAAAACTTGACGTTTTGTATGCTACTACATACATTTTCAAAAGACCGTTACAGTGTTGAAAACTATACTTATATAGTAGTGAAAAGGGAGTGCATGGGACCGAGATTAAGTACAAAACTAACAGCTGATCTATAAAAAGAAACAGCTAATTAAGAGGGATTTTCCCTAAGGGTCACCTATCACATGCAAAATATTTTTTTTTCAAAATCCTCAAAATTGGCACGATTAAAGGTCCTTGGGCACTGAATCTATCGCTATATGTTTGAGTCCGATCAGAATTTTATTTTAGGCAAACGGCGCCAAAATGTAAAATTTGACGTCATTTCCGGTTCTTAAAGGTCACTTGTGTGGTCTCCAAACACTGCTCAAAATCGCTTTAGCGTGGTGATATTTTTGCAAATAAATTTGCCAGCCTAAATCTAGACATAATAACGACTTTTCAACGGTTAAGATTTTAAGAGAAAATTTAAAGCATAATATTTTACAGAATTTTCAATAATTAGTACGGTTTTAGCACGATTTGCGTATGTCATGTTAAAACGCCTTTATCGCCACTGGTACATGGCCTAGCTAAAAACTAGTCCACATGCAGCAAAAGCTATACCTATAGATTAGTTTTATGAAATAAAATTTTGGGGCAATTCATAAACAAATGGTGGAGAGCGATGAATGTGACCTCAATGTCCAGCCATATTTCATATCAATTTACAAGGCAATATGTATACAATTTACTGATAAACTCACCGTAAAACAGCCTCTGTTTGCTTTTTATTCCTAAACAAACTTCCCCAAGCCATAACAGAATGATTTAATTCCATTTTGAGCTTATACAATCCAATAAAATGTCTTGAAAGAGCATCGAAGCATTCACGATCGGCCCTGTGACAAGTCCGTTCATCGCCGTGCCGAGCGTGACAGTTTACTTTGTCCCAGGTCACCAGCTCTGTCACGCTCGGCACGGCGATGAACGGACTTGTCACAGGGCCGATCGTGAATGCTTCGATGCTCTTTCAAGACATTTTATTGGATTGTATAAGCTCAAAATGGAATTAAATCATTCTATTATGGCTTGGGGAAGTTTGTTTAGGAATAAAAAGCAAACAGAGGCTGTTTTACGGTGAGTTTATCAGTAAATTGTATACATATTGCCTTGTAAATTGATATGAAATATGGCTGGACATTGAGGTCACATTCATCGCTCTCCACCATTTGTTTATGAATTGCCCCAAAATTTTATTTCATAAAACTAATCTATAGGTATAGCTTTTGCTGCATGTGGACTAGTTTTTAGCTAGGCCATGTACCAGTGGCGATATAGGCGTTTTAACAAGACATACGCAAATCGTGCTAAAACCGTACTAATTATTGAAAATTCTGTAAAATATTATGCTTTAAATTTTCTCTTAAAATCTTTACCGTTGAAAAGTCGTTATTATGTCTTGATTTAGGCTGGCAAATTTATTTGTAAAAATATCACCACGCTAAAGCGATTTTGAGCAGTGTTTGGAGACCACACAAGTGACCATTAAAAACCGGAAATGACGTCAAATTTTACATTTTGGCGCCGTTTGCCTAAAATAAAATTCTGATCGGACTCAAACATATAGCGATAGATTCAGTGCCCAAGGACCTTTAATCGTGCCAATTTTGAGGATTTTGAAAAAAAATTATTTTGCATGTGATAGGTGACCCTTAGGGAAAATCCCTCTTAATAAAGCAACAGCTTCTCGCTACTGACGTTTGCATTAAAAGCTGGCTTCATTCTTGTATAAGCAATTGATGTTCCTTTGATTTTACAGTGGAAATCAGTTTTTCCCGACGCTAAGATATCAAAATGATCCCACTTGATGTTGTGTCCAGTGGTATTGACATGTTCAGCAATGGCTGATGTGCGGTCATCTTTACTATAAAAGTATAGTTTTCAACACTGTAACGGCCACTTTTGAAAATGTATGTAGTAGCATACGAAACGTCAAGTTTTATAAAAAATGAATAACTTCAATATGTTTATCAAAGCGGTTTGTATTCTATTTCTTATAATTTGTGAAGTTTGGCATATTTTTTGCATAACTTGACAAAATTGGGAGCAGTGCTAGCAGGAGCATAATATGCCACTTTTAGGAGCATGATGGGCCAAGGCCTATCGCCTAGCTAGGCTTTTTGCTCCAATGACACCCCACTCCCCGCGTCCAACTCCCCACTCTCCCTTTCCTCCGAGGACGTCTTCACGGGTAAGGCAGGTTACCATTATATATCGCGGGCTCGATGTTTACAGCAGATTCATATTTTCCCCTATAGCTATCCTATAACTCGTTCAACCCTTGGCGTATTCACGAGCGTCCCTTTTGTGTCATGCTGGCCTCAAATGAACACCACCTTCCCTTCATAAAGCCCAGTTATAAACTTGCGTGTAGACATGTTTATTACTTAACCCTCGGACGTACAAGGGGGGGTTGTTGCCCCCCCCTCCCCCCCCCCCCCTTGAGGTTTTTCACCGATATTTTCAAGACCATTTACGATTAGCACATGCCGCTTTCAGTAGCTGTTCATTTGTTCTTAAGACACATTTTGGTATGGTAACGAGATATGACGTCATAAGTAACATATGGTCAAGCCATTTTTGAATAAAAATGCGTGTTTTTCACCTTTTTTTAGTAAAAAAAAACATATACAATGCTACCAAAGGCATCAAAATGTTTAATTGTATGTTATTTTGCATCTGTAGCAAACAATATTTGCTATTTCCATATTTTCTTCATAAATAGGCCATTTGCACGATGACGTCATTTGACTACTACTACCAGAATCCTTCAGTTTTTTGTTTTGTTGTGCAAATTAGGGCTATTGTTATTTAAACCGCACTGGGATTACAAAATTTAAATAAGAAAGGAAAAACGAAATGAATTCTGGTAGTAGTAGTCAAATGACGTCATCGTGCAAATGGCCTATTTGAACTTTTAGTAAAATCCAAGATGGCGGCCGTCTTGGCGGCCATTTTGGAAGACGTCACAGGCCCCCCAGCAGCGTCACAACCCATAATATTTACCTTATCTTGTAGAGCACATCGCGGGCTATATATTAGATGTAAAATGTTACCGAAATATTGGAACATTGCAAAAACCCAAGGGAACACCCCCCCCCCCCCCCCCCTTGTACCACGGTGGGGGTATACGTTAGTCATCATCATCATCATTAACAATTTAATGTACGTCCGAGGGTTAATCTTCCTTCCCTTATTTTCGACTCCAAAGCCTTTGGTTTTCTTGGCCGCGCAATTCCTCGCCATCGGACATAAATTGGTGCAGCCGACACATCCTACTTTCGACGAAAGAAAGCGACGGAAAGCGATTATCGAAACTTTTCTATATATTGAAACTTAGCGCTGGATGAAAGTGAACTCGCCGGAGCATTCTGTTAAAGATTCTTTTTTTAGAAATTAGGGTCATCTATAGTTTCCAGGGCCGTAGCTAGCGGGGGGGGGGGGGGGGGGGGTGCAGCTGCCCCCCTGGACCTATTGAGGCAGATAAATCAAGTCTGTGGATGGAGTTGTTGTCTTTAGACTCAGTTCTTTTGATTGTAGTGACTTGCAATTGTTTGCCATTTTCATGGCCGAGAAATTGGTTGGTTCACGGTGTGCGCAAATAGTAAGCAAAAGGAAGCAAAACACCCTATTTAAATTGGCGTGTATGCGCACTATTTGCAAGGTTCACTCTAATTTACAAAGAGTACCTGTCATGGCGCACCTGCAACTAGTAGTGGAACTGGTAGTGTTTCTTGTGAAAGATCATTCTCTGCTCTGCGTCGTCTGAAGCTATGGACACGTTCTTTGATGACAGAAGAACGCCTTGGTGCCTCGCAATGGTGCTTATTCATCGTGGAACCAACTGCATACCAACGCCAAAGGATATTTTTGAACGCAAATCAAACTGGACACATCTTTCATAGGTGAATTAGCCAAACATCATGCGGTATTGTGAAATGTTTAGTGTACTGGTGCTTGAATATACGGTGTGTGTTTCAAATTAACAGGACCTAAGAAATAAGCACTTTTAAGAACCGAAGACAACTGTCTTTTCACACTTATTCGAGGTCGATTTTTCGGATACATATCTCATGACAAGTGCTGAAAATAGCGTTTTTAAAAATTTTCTGGGGGAGGATACCCCCAGACCCCCCTACAAGGCTCCTGCCTTCGGCACTCGCGATAATGCGCCCCCGTTACAAAAACCTAGCTACGGCCCTGGTTTCTGTTTATATATGGCTAGAATGATTTTCAATCAGATGCCACATTTTTCCAATTCTGCGAGTCTTACATACATAGATACATACATAAACTTTATTTCCTCTCGAATTTTAGAGTAGCTTACATAAGGTAATATCTTCGAGAACATGAGTTAAAACTCTTTACTGACAAAATAAGAAATAAATCTAGATCTCAGATATAGTTGAGTAAAGTACAATGATGCCCTCTGTAGACCTTTTGAGTGATTTTTTTCTATTTTTTTTAACAACGGCTCTCAGCGGCATAAATTAAACTCCCCGAGTAACGCGATGACGTGAAACTCCAGTTCAATTGATCAAACGAATTGAATTGTTACGTGCGTATGACTGCTAAGGTGAAGGCTTTGAAAATTACAGCATATCAAAGAAATTTAAGGTTCGAACGAAGATCACTGGTCGGGATTAAAAGTCCCCCATCTCTCCTCCCCCTTCATACAACGTACATGTCTGCTAGTTTACTGCTTTAGGAACGTAAGAAGTTCATGAAATAGAATATTAAATAAATAAATAAATAAATAGGAATTTCACGAGGTGGCTCTTACTCCCACTGTTTCATGATCACATTGGAATGTTGGAAATTGGACTTAGGGAGTTTTAGATTTACCTCAAACACAAGTTCCCTGCCATGAGTGACCTTTAATGCATAATGGATTGTGCCATTCGAGAATTGAACACACGTCTTTTCTTGTTCACCTTTTTTAACGGGTACAAGCGTAAATCCTTTGAGACATTACAAAAAAAAAAAACAATTGTAGGTTAACACTTTAAACAAAAAGTCGTTTTCGCTGATTAATTAACTTGACTTGGGTGTTTCTTGGTGTTGCGGAAGCCACTGCTTTTGTGTTGTGGTGTGGGCATTGTCAGTGGCGGATCCAGGGGGAGGGTCAGGGGGTCCGGCCTCCCCCCCACCCCTATCAGACCCGTTGTCTCCCATGTGGTTCATAAAAATAATAGAATAAAATTGTTTTATACGTAGTTGTTTCACTTCCACCAATTGGCTGATTGTCAAGATTTTGACTTAACAAACGCTTTTCGACTTTCAGAAATGCCGTAAATGGTGTTTTACAGGGTAAAATGGGAAAAATTTTCCGGGGAACATGCACCCGGACCCCCCCCCCCCCTACCCCCTTTCAGAAATTCCTGGATCCGCCCCTGATTGTTCAGTGTCTTTTGAATCTTTTGTTTTACGTCATGTAGTGATCACACCATCCGCAACACCAAGAAACTACCTTGACTTTCAAATCCAATACATTTTTTTACTTGAGGCTGGGTTGGGAATTAACGTTCTAATTTGTTTATATTTGTTTCTCATTTTCGCACGTTTCTTACAATGTGCTTAAAGGATACTACAGTAAATCGTAAAAAAAAAAAATGTATGTGTAAGGCCAACCCATAAATTTCCCTGTACTGAGCGTTAGCCCCAGTAAGGAAATGAGGGACCACACGAGGGAAAGAAAAAATCTTTGACCTCAGTGGGATTTGAACCCACGACCTCCGGATTAGATCTTCCGTGTATCCACAGAGAGAAAGTCTACAAAGAGATGGTCTACAGTATACTATAGAGTTATAGCATACTGTAGAGTATCTCACCCCGCCCCACACTCTCCAACATAATTTTACTGTTCTCGTATCGCTTACTTGTAAGGTTGTCATTAGTATATGAACCACCACATGCTGCTCTGCATTGATACGGCTTCCAAGTAGTACAGTTGTTAGTGTAAATCTTGATAAGATTGTCCTCACTACACGTCCCATGCGCGGTCTGTTTATAAATGGAGCTCAGGCTGAGAGTTTCAACCAAAGGTACATGTAAACATGATATTTGGGCCACACATGCCAAAGAGAACGCAATTATCTACGGGTAGGGAAACAAATAATAAATTTTAAGTTCCAGTACTTATGCGCTAAAATGAGACAATAGAAAATTATTTTCACTGCCTTAATTTTTTCTTTCGATTGCCTGAAAGGAGCTTAAGTTTAGAACTCTCCATTAATATTTTATAAAGTTTTGATTTAAAACCAAGTTACAGCACCGAAGAAATCCCCGTGTCCATATTACAGTCAGCAGATCACGATCGACACAATGTGGTTTTCACTTTTTTTTTTTTTGGCATTGAACATCACATACCTCAATCACAAATTATAGTTTACAACTATTAAGCTAAGGAGACTTCCATGATAATACGATCGAGACTTACAAAATTACAAATCATATTTCCGTCATAGGATAGAAATAACATTTTTTTTTTTCTCAGAGCGCGAGTGGGCGGAATTCTGCGAGGCTTAGGGAAATAAACCATATAAATCCTTACTATCATTCCCCTAAGCCTCGCAGTGGTCTTGTTTCAAGTTGAATTTTAATATATCGAAATTGGGCTATTCAAATTTAAAAAGCCAGAAACGTTTTATCACAATATTCGTCTCTATATTATAGAGATAGAGAAGAATAGATAATCGTATTGCAACAGATTGAAATTGCAGTTCAGCCACAGAACAGATCATCATGTCTTTCAGTGAGAACTATTAACACTTGAAATAAAATGTTAAGCCCCCCCCCCCCCTCCTCTTGAGTGACTTATTTTACTTTGAGCCCCCCTATCCTTGCTTTGATTTTACTTCATGCCCTCCCCCCCCCTCTGGTTTCCAACCCCCCCCCCCCCCGATAATTATTGCACAGTCCCTCAAGAGGTGGACGAATCTTCTCCCCATTTTGAGAGACAATTAATCCCAATCTTTCATTACACTTTTTTTCTGTTCAGCTAGTGTTAAGACCTCCCTGTTGTAAAGGCCGAGTTTTCAGGAAATTTTTGTAATTAAGTCTGGTAAATCAATATAATCATTTTCTTCTGAAAGTATTCGGAGTAAAGTGTCGTGGATATTAATTTTAAAGTTATTTTTGGACATTTGACGCATTTCACACGGTAAACTATTCCAGATTTCTACACCATATCTTGAAAAAGACTTAATTTGTTTGTCTAACCTTGAGTGTTTAACACAATAGTCACCTCTTGAAGATGATCTTGTATTAATGAATGAATATTAGACTGGGAAGCAAATAAGTTAGATATGTTAGTAGGTGTTCAGCTGCGCTACGCGCTCGGCCGATTTGAAATTACTCGCCCGATTTAATACTCCCTGAATTGTACTCCACTCAGTCCAATTACTATTACTTGTCATTTCGGTGTTGGTGGTTCTATTGTTAACAATCCCCTGTTAACAAACTTCAGGTTAAAAAACCTCCGGTTAACAGACTTCCTGTGACACCGTTGCCGGATGGGATATAGTGTCTGAGCACACATGCGTAGTAGACACAAAAACTCAGCCTTCCACAACACAGAATTTTTCATTTCTTTCAAAGGGTAGAAGATTGATAAAAAAAAAAAAAAAAACAAAAAAAAAAAATAGGAGTCACCGACCATCCAAGGGAGTAAAATCTATGCAAAGTTGGCGCAACGGCTTTCGTCTTTCGCGCATAAACTGAATTAGCGCGAGCGTTCTTACACGAATTTTTTTCTGAGGTTGTTTATGTTCCCGTTAAAATGACACTGTCTCAGCTGAAATATCCTGTTTTCATGATTATGTCGACGAGCTTGCTTTAAGCTTACTTTTAATTATCTTGAAATTGAAAGAAACCATCGCCAAAAGTGATAGAAGCAAAGAAATATGAACTAAGCAGACAACATAACGGCTAAAAAAGTCAAAATTTTACAAGAATGGCAATTTTGATTTTTTGACCGCCTGTCAATAAATCAAATTTCATGAACTGTAATCCACTTCAATCGTTACAATCCAGTACTTTATCTCCAAACTACTGCTTTTGTTTTGCTCTATAGAATCTTTTTATCCAACTAAGTTGCATATTTGGTGCCATTTTACCTTAAAAGAATTGTATGACAACCAGTTAAGAAAGCTAGCCTTTCGTTTTTACAGCATTTTTAAAGACAAATTAAAAGAGAAATTTGCTTCTTTTCGTCAACCTAATTAAACAAAGAGAACCTTAAACCCTAAGGCAACGACATTTTGTACTTACAAGTAAACGCTGGCTAAGACTGTCCATTAGCTCTTCTTATTGCTTCGGTTTTCTCTGCTAAACTTAAAGCTTGGTGGCTCTTGATCAGTGTAGAGATGTACCGTAAGCTATCGAAGAGCCCCCTTTTTATAGGGTGGAGAATGGGTATGTTGACCTTTCTGAATTTTCATTTTTTTTTTTCTATTTTAGAGGAAGGAAGCTTTTTTTTTTTTTCGGGGGCGGGACAACACTGACAATATGATTGTGTTTCTTTGAGTCTTTTAAAAGCACGAGACTAAGTGAAACGGAATCGGAAGCCGTGTAAAACGTTTTTAGTTTATTACGCCTAGCACGTTTAGTTTTAAGAGTGGTTTGACTAATTGTGGAAATGGGAACATTTTTCTCTCAGAGCCCGCGTCCATATCGCGTCTATGTTGGCTTTCGGGAATTGTCAGCGGGTACTGTGCTATTTCCAGTGGTTGACAAAACTGATACAAATCAAAAAGATCCATTACTTCCCCCCTTCTTGCGGAAGTTCCACACTCCCAAATCCTGGATTTATGACAACTGAAAGACATAAAGAGTCAATGTTTTTGGTCGAATGGTTACTCTTTTGAATTTCATCCACAGACTCAAAAGTTTATGGTTAATTTATACTGGCATTTCGTTAACATCATCTCAGTGAGAAACTCAGTGCCACGCATGGACCTACTTTGCGACGGCCAGTGCCATGCCTTTTGACGGCGAAAAACACGGGCGGGATGTTAAAAAAAAAAAAAAAAAATCTTCTTCATCCTTGTCTTATCTTTACCACTTATTATAACAAAAACAAAAACAAACAAAACAAAACACTTCGATGACTAATGACTGCTTTCATTATCACGCCAACTGATTACAATCAAAGTGTCTGCGATTCGGTCGAAATAAAACAAAATAACCAGCGACTGCTTTAATAGAGTTGTTATCTCAGAGTTTAGCCTTGCATAGGCATATAGTTTATTAAAAATACATCAACAGACAGAGGCTGAATTCAGATACCATGCACCTCTTTAGAACCTCTAATTTCATTGGACCTGGTTATCACGCACATGTATTGTTTTCAGGGCTAGGATCCATTGTTCTGTTGCTTGTTCTATTGTTTTCTTAGCCAATCCTATGAGGCGTTCCGGGACGTGCATATATACCGCCTTAATGAATTGCGCACTTTGACATTAACTACTTGACTATAAACAACAATTAAAAGGCCAATTTCACTAGGATTTTGGGCCGAAACTAAGTATTTTCTTTACTGCACAAATTAGTTTTAAAAAGCCATATAAGAGGAAAATAATGACTGATTTCTCGAAGAAAGAACAAACTATAATCAATTTTTAATCGATTTTACAAGACACAAAGAATGAGATCAGTTATACAATTGGCCAATTTGTGTTAAGTAACAATCCATATCCATCCTGGTCAGGATGTCGCTGTGATCCCGAGATGGAACAGCAGATTTATGAGAGACTCATTGGTCTTTCGTTGGTCAGCTCTTTGGAATTTAGTTAATTGTAATGATAAAACAGTCAATCTGAACTTTAAGGAAACTCAAAAGACTACTTACTACTAAGGGATATTTTAACAACTTTCTCTTCGACAGTTCAACTGCCGCGCCTCTACATTTCGATACAGAGACAGTGATTTCGTGTATTTTTAGAAATTATATAACAAGGTTTTATGTTATGTTATATTATGTTATCCGCAGCCAATTGCGGAGACAATTAATAGTAGTTTCAATAGACTTTTATTATAGTTGTATTGCTACTGAAGCATTGTATTGTTTTGGGTTTCCATTGATGCAAAACGTTTTTTAGCTTTTTAAATTAGCTTTATATATATATATATATATATATATATATATATATATATATATATCACATCGTGTGAAAATATATTCCTGCTCTACTATTTGTATCGAGCACTCTCTGTCCCAGTGACGACAACCACCACAATTTAAAACATCCTTCCAAAAGAGTTAAACGGTAGGACACTCATAAAACATATGGGTGGTAGTTTCAAAGGAAAGTTGCACTGCTCACATTGAGGTGAAGCTTTGATGTTCATTTTCCAAAGGAGTTGATTGGTAGGAATAATGTTATGTATGAGTTTAAACTGGAAACTTCTCAGTTTATTTTCAATGGTGATTTTGAAAGGAAGTTCATAAACAGCGCTAGGATTTAATTTTTGCTCTTTTAAATGAAATTCAGCTAGCGTAGGACAGAAGGACCTTTCGGCGAGCAACAAGCGGGCACGTTTGGCCGAGACATTGTCTGCAGTTAGTAGTGTCGCTAACGATTCGTTAGTAGCTGTCTGGGGGTTACTATGTAAGATAGCGTATTTCCAATCTTTAGGAATTGCGGCAAGAAGACGGGCATAATCAAGAAAGGTGCAACGGACCCCAAAACTACTTTTGAAGTTTTCGAAGGAAAGAAAATGACCATAAAATCGAGAAGGTCGTTTATTTTACGAATACCTTTGCTTTCCACCTATCTTGATAAAGCGGTTATTCCAAACGAAGTATTTCCTCTTTCATTTCATTTACGCTTGAGGGTGTTCTGGAATGAAGTTCCTGACAGACAGTTAAGACGCTCTTTTAAAAAGGCGGAAGATCTTTCAGAACCAACAGTTTTACGAGATAATTAATTAAGAATTGGTTCATGCTTAGCTGCAACTTTATTGTATACGGCATGCTTACGACATGCTTACGATGACTTGAGTTGATTTGCTTGAAGCAATTCGTGTTGTAAGCATGTCGTAAACATGTCGTAGGCATGGCGTTAGCGTGTCGCATGCGACAAAGTTGTATCATGTAAATCGGCCTTAAGAGTTGCTCGAGGCGATTGGCGAGAGCAACTCTAGCTTCTCGATTTTCTGAAAATGTCTTCTTATAATTGGCTTTGAAATATGGCATATGCTTTATGCTTCCTTGAAAAAGTTTCTAAACATTGTTTAAAGCGGATTGGAACCGAAAAATCTCACTACGCGGCTGTACTGAGGAACTAATATATATAGATAGGCTGAGCCTAATAGCGTCGCTCTCTAAACAAGCTTAACTAAGGTGAAACGTAACTAAGGTGAAAGGTCGAAAGCACAAGAATTAAGATTGACGACCGGGCTATTTTTGAATTTTAGCAATTCTCAAAAACAGTATTTTTCATACGCGACCGTCTGCACAGTACATTTAGGCCGTACAAAAGTCCACAAAAACAACTTTTTCTCCGTCTGGAATAACTAGTACGACTACTTTCCAAATACAATACAGTTGTTGCTTGTCAAAAATTGCCCGAGAAACTGATTTGGAAATCAAAATTGCAAAAAATACACAAACATATTTGCATAAGGCCACGCGAGTGAAGTTAGAACTAAGACTTACATAAAATTCAAGTCTTGTTTTGTTTACATAAAATCGCTTTTCAACCTATGTAATGAATGAACAAAGACATAAAAATGGACAACACAATCTTCTTTCGTATGGGTAAGGGACGGACCATTATTTTTTTGACTGGGGGGGGTTGGAAAATTTTGAAATAACTTGTTTGCAGAGGCTATAAACACTGAAATAAATTGTATGCAAGCAAGAAATAAAGAAAAAAATTGTTTGCTGGAAGTATAGCAGTTGGACGGAGACAGAAAATAAATTGTTTGCAGCAGGTGCCGCATATAAAAAAAATTGTTTGCATGCGAAAATTTTCCAACCCCCCCCCCCCCCCCCCCCGTCAAAAAAATAATGGTCCGTCCCTAAGTATGGCTAATTATGGGTAAGTATGGCTAAGTATGGCTAAGTATGGCTAAGTATGGCTAAGTATGGCTAAGTATGGCTAAGTATGGCTAAGTATGGCTAAGTATGGCTAAGTATGGCTAAGTATGGCTAAGTATGGTTAGGTATGGCTAAGTATGGCTAAGTATGGGTAAGTATGGGTAAGTATGGGTAAGTAGGGGTAAGTATGGCTAAGTATGGCTAAGTATGGCTAAGTAGGGGTAAGTAGGGGCAAGTATGGGTAAGCATGGTTAAGTATGGCTAAGTACGGCTAAGTAAGGGTAAGTATGGGTAAGTATGGCTAAGTATGACTAAGTATGGGTAAGTATGGGTAAGTATGGGTAAGTATGGGTAAGTATGGGTAAGTATGGGTAAGCATGGTTAAGTATGGCTAAGTACGGCTAAGTAAGGGTAAGTATGGCTAAGTATGGCTAAGTATGGCTAAGTATGGGTAAATATGGGTAAGTAGGGGCAAGTATGGGTAAGCATGGTTAAGTATGGCTAAGTACGGCTAAGTAAGGGTAAGTATGGGTAAGTATGGGTAAGTATGGGCAAGCATGGTTAAGTATGGCTAAGTACGGCTAAGTAAGGGTAAGTATGGGTAAGTATGGGTAAGTATGGTTAAGTAGGGGCAAGTATGGGTAAGCATGGTTAAGTATGGCTAAGTACGGCTAAGTAAGGGTAAGTATGGGTAAGTATGGGTAAGTATGGCTAAGCATGGGTAAGTATGGGTAAGTGGGGTAAGTATGGGTAAGTATGGCTAAGTATGGGTAAGTATAGCTAAGTATGGCTAACTATGGCTAAGTATGGCTAAGTAGGGGCAGGTAGGGGTAATTATGGGTAAGTATGGGTAAGTAGGGGTAAGTATGGCTAAGTATGGCTAAGTACGGCTAAGTATGGCTAGGGAGGAGTAAGTATGGGTAAGTATGTCCAAGTATGGCTAAGTATGGCTAAATATGGGTAGGTATGGCTAAGTATGGCAAAATATGGCTAAGTATGGATAAGTATGGATAAGTATGCTGTATATGGTTGTATAGGGTTGTATATGGTAGACTATATGCCGAACTGCCATGTCGGTACATTATGTGTCCCCATACACCACGTACCTACCACACACATGTAAAGACGCCGCCCGCGAAACATTCCGCTGGCCATGACCATGAAAAATGACGAGCATGGGTTCTATTAGTATGGGGCTAAGCGCGGGCCTTCGGCCCGCAGAGCTCCGCTAAAACGAGCAAGTTTGTATTTTTTTTCGCATCACGGGTTGTTGTGCGCAAGTTTTTTCGAACTTAGTTTGCTCAGTGGAGAAATGGTTCATGAACTGAAACGGAGATTCGCTGTGCAGCCCAAAAGCGGTTGTTAATTGAAGAGAGAACAACTTATGCTTTTAGTATGGATTGACTTCGGACTTGAAATGTGTGGACTAAATATGCGGGTTCTTTAGCGAATGGTCCATGTCAAAACAACAGCAAAAACAATTTAACTCCCCGGCTTAAACTTAATTTTCTGGAAAGCTGGATGCTAAAGGAAGGAACTAAAAAGCTGCATCGAGTGCAGATTACATTTTTCAACGTTAATTTGTGTCAATATGTATTAATTTTTGTAAAACTGCCTTGATTGTAGTTTTTTTCAAATCGGATAGCTTTTCGCTCTGTTCAGTCGCATGCTTGTTCAGTTTGTTTTTCAATTCTGAATTGAAGTCTTTACAGACACGATTATCTGCCATTTTACTGCCGTATTTCATGTTTTCTGTCGCTTTATAAAAGGAATAATTTCCGTAGAAAACCTCGGTTTGTGAAATTTTAGCGTAGCGTGATCACGAGTAAACTTGTAAACATCGCGTCGCCAAGATAGAAAACTAACATTAATAGGCTAAGTTTTCAAGTTGGCATTTTCATACAGTCAATGAAAATAATTAATAATTGAGGTTTGATTTGTGTAGACTTTTGCTTCCACCCGGATATTTTCGATGTTGTTCTCCATTTAAAACGCGTTGAAAAGGAGTGAACAAATGAGTGAGAGAGAAAAATTATGCTCAGTGGCATTAACACACGTCATTTCTAATACGATAAAAATTGCCTATACGCACGGGCGTGCGTCTGTTTAGTTATAGATGCACGCTCGCGCTATTGAATTAGATTGGGCGAATTTCCTAGCTATGTTATAAAGTAGTTTTCTTAATATTATACTGTACCTACGTTTATACTTTTATTAGCCACAAAAGATATTTTAATACTTACGAAAACATTTACATGTTTGGAATCCATGGTAAGCTCTACCTTCGCTTGCGATTCGTCTTATACACTGTCAGTGGAGGAATGATGCTCCCTGGATTACTGAGCCCTTTTTATTTAGCTTAGTTTCTTTTTAGTAACTCTTATTTAGCATAGTTTTAATTTTTTTATATCCGAGGAAAACCCCGTTTTGATTGTGCACATTTTCTATTTGCTTCTTCCTTTATTAGCACAATCGACCGCAAAACCATCTTCGCTTTGAAAATCAGTGCAGCTCCCTAACTTTCGCCCAGTTTAAAGGGGATACTACCATGCCATATCGCCAAGTGTCACCAAAAAAAGATTATGTATAGCAAAAATGAAACAGTAGTTTGGAGATAATTAAAAGTGCAGCGTTGCAAGAATAGATGTGGATTACAATTCGTTAAATTTGGGCGGTTATTAAGAAACCGAAATTGCCATCCTTGTGAAATATTGACTATTTTATCCGTTGTACAAGTACAAGTCTAATACAATGCAATACAATACAATATAGTTTATTAGTTCTTCCTACTTGGTTTTTCAGAGCTAATTTACAAAAATGTGATATACAATCAATAAAAAAATTACGACATCAACCGCGGGGGATGTTTTTTTTTTTTTTTTTTCCTATTTATGAGCCACAAATTGTATAACGTTCGAGTCATTTTGGGTTTTAAGTAAACCGAAATTATGGGAATTTATAATATTTTAGTAAAACTCAAAATTGCTCGAAATCTATACCCATTTCTTGGCTCGTATAAAATAGGACTTAATTTAAATAGGGATTTACCCCCACCCCCACTCCTTCATGAGATCCTTCTCTGTCATCCGTTTGATTCCTGTCCGGGGATTCTGTTTTTTTTCTCTGTCAATTTCAATTTTACATCTCTCGCAATATACAGGTTTAACCCTTTAACTCCCAAATTTCTTTGGGTTCCTAAAGCAGTTTTGTGGGGCTAGGCAATCTGTAGAATTTCGTGACTGCATATAAATAGCTTACATAAAAATATATACGCTGTTTCAAATCAACGTGGGCTTGAATTTTCATTGTGGCGTCAGTATTCAGCCGTTGCTCGCTCGATTAGCGATCACACGGACTCGAATCTGATAGGAATTTGGTTTATAAGTGCTTTTTCGAGTCATTTTTCACTGCAGAAACCCCCAGGCTGGCATCATTAAGCTGGAATGGTGGGCAGAGGCAAACGTCTGAAAGAAACCAGAGGTGAGAGATGATTTGACCATGACTGGAACGCCAAAAGTATCTGTAGCAAAACATGGCGGTCCATGAGTGAAGTTGTCTCTCTGGCCCTTCTGTGGTTGGATTTCGAGACCTACCAAGGCAATTTGGACGACTTTTGACTTCTAAAAAATGCAATCGGTGCAATATTTTGCCAGTTGGTCTGGTTGGCTCGACACTTATAGAAAATATATCAAACAGAGGTAGGTAGACTTGCATGCCGCCGGTATGGTTGTATTACCCAGAATTCCTTTCGGTCGTGCATAAGGATATTATAAGTTTGCAAGAATAGCTCTGATTGAATGGAAATTGCTCGGTCTGTTGAAATATTGATGGGAATTTTTCTAAGTGGATGCAGAGGAATAGGTTCGAAGTTAGCTGCAAAGGTACACTTTTGGATTTAGAGTTACTTTTTCATTAAAAGAAATTGATGCAAAGATGTGCGTTTTTTGTTGTTTTCCTGGGAAGTAGAAAACGGGCATTTCTGGATTTGCTGCCGAATGAACAACCATATGCAGCGGAAATCCAAAGTTGTAGTCAAGTAGTTGGTTAGTTGTTAATGCTATGAAACTTATCGCTTTGCCCTAACAAGGGATCATTACTATCATTTGTGTAGATTTGTGAAAGCTGCAGATTTTTAAATCACTACCAGTGATTTTCGTACGAATATGTACGATTTGGAGTTAAAGGGGGTTAACCGCGGTCAAGCGAGATAAATTTGCAAAAGTCAAGCAAAGTACTTAAAAGTTAAGGTTGTCATTTTCACTGTCTAACGTTTACTATATTGCCAATACACTGTCAATTTACCAAACGTTTTGAAAGTTTACCAAAAAAGTTCTAAGCGTTTAAAAACAGTGAACTGCAGAATTGTCGGCGCCATTTGCCAACATAATTTTGATCAGGCGCAAAGAGTTTTGGTCAGTTTTCAACGGAAAAAGCTCTTCATTTTGAGAACAATTAAAACATACTAACGTGAACTAATTTTTTTTATACATCCTTGCCCATATTTCCATTTAATATTAAATAAAATCCCACTAAATAAAACGAAAAACGCCTCGGACGTTCGACCGCGGTGGATATACATGTACTAACCTTCTTATGGCCATTTTAGTGTCAGCTGAAGGTAACGTCAAATGACTATTAATTTGGTACCTAGATGAAAATCGTTTCTCAAGAAGTGCCGGTTTTCTCAGTATGTTTAGTGACATTCTCATTTTCAGTGGTTTTGTATTTCGAGTTAATTCTCAGCATAGCATTGTCTAACATTTTCATGTCTGTTAACCCTATGGCTAGTCATCATCGGAAATCGTAGCTCGCGATGAAATCCTAAAAAAATAATACTTTCCCATGGTACTGCTTGGTGTTCAGTAAACATTTTTGCGAATAAAAGGGTTAGTTGAACCCTTGAACCCTTGAATCTACAAGCAAAATCTTGAACCATTAAGTTGTTGGCAAATTCTCGACAGCTAGCAGGATTCTGTTGTCAGTGACCTCTTAGTCGATACGTTAAAGGGACACTGTCCCGGCTGATGATCGTGTTTTCGTGATTATGGCCAGGAGCTTGCTTTATTATCTTTAAATGGGAAGAAAGAATCACTAAAAGTGATGACAGCAAAGAAATATTATCCAAAGAGACGAAATAACAGCTAAAAATGTCAAAATTCCACAAGAATGACAATTTTGATTTCGTCATCGCCAGAAATCAGGGACATTGGAGCAGCGAATTTTCGTGCGTCTTACACTGCGATGTCGCTTCATTGGTATACACCGCTGTTCCACCCTACGGGCTCAAATTCGTTTGGTGCGGCTTCGGTGCGACAAAAATGGTTGTGTTAAATAAAGCGTATTCAGGCCCATATAGAAACCACTGACCGAAATAATTCGCTCGCAGTTGAAAACAACAAGACTTAAGCTTTTGAATGAGGGATTTGCAGCCAAATTTGGAGCATTCTGTGCCCAAATATCGCAGTTCGAAGACAGCGAACTTCAAGACTTTAGCGTGGACTGTTGGTGGAAATGATTTTTACAGCTCTGAACGATTTTTGAAAGCAAAAAGCAGGGCGAAGGAACCATCGTAGAAAGTGAGAATGCGATGATCGTCAGTTCAGTCGGTGCTTCTTCTCAGACGATTGCGGCAAGTTGGCTACCCCCATCACTTTACGAACTATGGTGCCTCGTAATCCCGTTTTGAGTGAAAATCGGCATTAATGGCTTCTAAAATAGAGAGCATTGTATGAGCGAAGCTTCGGAAATATGTTTTGTTGAACAGCAGGGCCAGTAACAATTGTGGGGAAAATCAAGCTTACAAAAACACTTGAAAAGATGTTCATAAATTTACCCGGAATGCGGCAAATATTCCAGGTAAGCTAAAAGCCAGCCAATTTGATTTTGTTTTATTTCTGCCATACAAAGCCTTCTAGTGTTTGGCGGCCATATTCAGCCACTGAAACTCGCGCACGCGCGGTGAACATGTCCGCTATTTCTGGCGATGAACAAGCGGTCAAGAAATCAAATTTAGTGAACAGTAAAAGGCTTTTCCATCCTTGTAATCCTGCACTTCATCTCCAAACTACAGCTTCTGTTTTGTTTTATAGAATCTTCTTGTTTAATTAAATCGTATATTTGGTGGCATTTGGTGATAAAACATGAAAATAAGGTTAGGGAACTTCTGCATTTCGACGGGACAGTATCCCTTTTAGTGTTTAGCACAGCATATTTTTAAGTGCCTGTTTACATGGATTTGGGGATCTCATTTAGGCTGGGGAGCCGTGGTCGAAAACTGAATCGCGATGAGAACCCCGGGTTATATATTTCGACACGGGGTAGAGTTCTTCCTTGAATACAGTAATAATTCGTTTGACTGTATTTACACTCGCTGCGCTGATTTCATTTCCACTGCTAGACTATATTCTTCAAATTAAAGCATTAATAAATTTGTCGTGCCTCGGGAACTAAGCCGCGCGAATTCGAGCTGATTAGTTTTGAGGGGGGACTCCGTCAGCCATGGTTGTGGT
>JAJGOT010000453.1:202500-250000 GCA_022457155.1 Cladopsammia gracilis | reverse complement strand
ATTGTATGTTATGCTCACTGTTCATACAGTTTGAGCACTCTCTGGATTGGGTGGAGAGCCTCATAAGAGGTGTTCACTATTGGCATATTGCTTCGCTCACTGCTTGCAGTTTGAGCACTCTCGTGACTCCACAATGCAATCCAACAATGTGTAACCGTACATCCTGTGCCCAAGTTCAGGAGTTGCCATAAAGCCATTAACTTGGGCGTTTTGCTCATTGATAGAGTTACAAACGAAAGAGAGTTGTTACAGAAAGAGGGACAATGGGCGTATAGGCTGAAGAGCTTCAAGCCGCATGGTTTAAACGATAGTGACTTTTTCTATTCTCAGAACCGCGCGGTTCGAGAGAGAAGTTATTGAAATCTTTAATGCACGCGCAGGAATGTAACGCGTATTTTAACGGTTTAAAACGCGCGCGCTAGTATCAGCTGCTTGCATCAGTGGTGTGGCGCGTTTGTAACGGTCACTCACCCTGGAAAAAGGCCGGTGTACCCGGTCGAAATATAGGTGATTTTCAACAAAAAATCTTGTCTTCATTCATGT
The DNA here is from genome assembly GCA_022457155.1 of Cladopsammia gracilis. NCBI lineage: Eukaryota > Metazoa > Cnidaria > Anthozoa > Scleractinia > Dendrophylliidae > Cladopsammia > Cladopsammia gracilis. The sequence goes on along the minus strand of JAJGOT010000453.1, from coordinate 249,457 downwards.
TAAGTATATATATATATATATATATATATATATATATATATATATATATATATATATATATATATAGACAGTTAAAGTGAGAACAGAAATTTTCACAACAAAGATTATGAGTGAAAAAGTGCCTCAGCCGGGAGTTGAACCCGGGTCTCCTGATGACCGGACAGATGCCTTACCACTAGGCCACTGAAAAATGGAAACGCCTTGCAACGTGGAAATAAAAAGCATTTCTTGGCTCAGTTGGACTATAAATCTTCTATAATTAATTTCATTCTTTAAACTTCTAGTGTTTCAAACTGTACGTTTAACCTTTTAGCCCCTAAAACGAATATGCGTTAAAGTAACGAACAGTTTAAAACTTCAACTCTAGCCCGTATAACTATGCATGTAGTATACTGTGGACCATCTTACCCCCACTCCTCTCTCCCCAACATAATTTTACTGTTCTCTTATTTCTTACTTGTTAGGGAGTTATTAGTAGTTGAACCATCACATGCTGCCTTGCATTGCTTCCCAATCGGCTTCCAAGTAGAACAGTTATTAGTGTGAATCTTGATAAGATTGTCCATACTACACTTCCCATGCGGGGCCCTTCTAAAAATGGAACTCAGACTGAGAGTTTCAACCAAAGGCAAACATGATATTTGGGCCACACAAGCCAAAGAGAACGCAGTTATCTACGAGAAGGGAAACAAACAATAAATTTCAAGTTAATAATACACAGTACTTATGCGCTAAAATGAGACAATAGGAAATTCTCTTCTCTCTTCACTGCCTTCCTGCCTTTTAAGTTTTGCTATCGATTGCCTGAAAAGAACCCAATTTTCTAGAACTTTCCATTTTATAATTTATAAAGTTTGATTTAAACCACAAGTTTAGGGTCCATGTTACAGTCAGAAATTTTTTTGCCACGTACATACCTCAATCACAAATTACAGGTTACAACTATTGAGCTAAAGAGACTTCCATAATTACATGAGACTTACAAAATTACAAATCATATTTACATCATAGGATAAAATAACAAATTTAACATGAGACCTACATTTGTACAGATGGGGTTTAAACAAGCATAAACGAGAAAAAAAAGGAAAATGACAACGAAACTGAAAGTCAATAAGCAAGTGGCATTATGCTATTACATTTCATATGCCACACTGATTTTAAAATAACTTCGTTAAGAATTCATCTGGGTCAGGTTTCTTGTCGATCAGGGTTTTACAAGTGTATTAATATTTCCTTTGCAATAAAATCAATAGACGCAGTCTGCATTTGTGGGGATTTGGCAATTCGGATGGAACGAAGTCTTCAATCAAGTGTCTTGAATAAAATTTGCTGATTTTGATTGGGGTTTACAAAGGTATGCATGTGACTCAAATACTGCCTATTTATTAGTCATAATGCTTATGAATTATTAATGAATTTTACAATACTTACGAAAACATTTAGATGTTTGGAATCCATGAGTTCTGCCTTCGTTCGCTCGCGATTCGTCTTGTTCAATGTCAGACAGTGGAGGAATTGAATATTTGGTGGCTTACTCGCCCTTATATAATTATTCAATTGTCGACCGAACAGTTTCATATTCTGGACAAAAAAAAACCGCCGATTGTGCATTTTCTTTCTTGCTTTACGTAGCACATGCATTGTATCGACAGATAAAATCAAAAAAGCCCCGAAGAACCAAGGAATGAAAACCCTATCCCCATCCGCTGCACCGCCCACTCATTCCGCTCGAGTGGGCCTTCTTCGCTTCCAAAATCAGTGCAGCTCCCAGACTTTCGCCCAGTTTAAAGTGACACTGCCATGCTATATCGCCAAGTGTCACCAAATATACAACTAAATTAGATAAAAAGATTCTATCTAGCAACTAAACAGTAGAGATAAAGTACAGCGTTGCAGAAATTGAAGTGGATTACAGTTCATCAATTTTTATTTTCTGACGGGCGGTTACGAAATCAAAATTGCCATTCTAAAATTCATAAAATTCAATAGTTGATTAGTTCGTCCAACTTGGTTTTTCAGAACTAATTTACAATATGATATAAAATGAATCAAAAATTAAAACATCAAACCTGAAAAATTAAACTAAATTTATTCAGAGGTGACCGTAGGGGGATGGGGTTTTTCCCTATTTATGAGCAACAAAAATGTATAGCGTTTGAGCCATTTTGGGTTTGAAGTAAGCCGGAATTATGGCAACTAATACGAGGGTAACAAAGGGGGTCACGATCCCGTTTCACGCACCTTTTTTTACGCAATTCACGCGTCTTAATTCGTTAAATTCCTTAGTCTGGTTCCTGACAAGGATATTTAGTTCCTAAATTCACGAATCACGTTTCCATTTTATTAAATTTCACGTTTAACGCACTGATTTTTGCCCTGATCACTCGTCACGCATAAACCCTTTGCCACCCTCTAACAATACTTTAATTTCGTAAAACCCAAAATTACTCGAATTAAAAGCTATATCCAGCCGTAAGAACTGGAGAGAAAGGGCTCATTGAATGGTTTGGGTCCGTGATTTAGCGTTTTTGGAGTCTTAAAGACAAGTATAAAGCCTTTTCCACCGAATTCGAGCCCATAGCGACAATCTTGGACATTTCATATGAAAAATTAATACCATCCACCCCTGCCCCCCCCCCCCCCCCCCCCAGTTCAGTGATGGGAAAATGGCGCGTTTTGGTTTTCGCGCGAGATTGTAGCTGATTCACTGTTTTACCATCCCATAGAGGGGCGCATATTGTTTATATGAGCCTGCAATCAAAAATACATTTTTTTGAGCGGTATTTTTCTTTAATCCTCCATTTTCTTTTGGTCGAATAGACAAGAATGAGCGATATTTTCCTGATTTGACACGTAGACTTGCTTACATTTGAGGAGATGCACTTCGACATAATGATGATGAACTTTTTGATGTCGTGGATGTTTCAAAGCTATAAATGGACAAAGGAAATGATCTACAACACCGTCAGAGGTGACATGATGTGTCAGGGTCTATCGATCGATATCGAACAGTTGGCTCATCCTCGGTGTAAAAACCTGTGACTTTTTCCTTTGTTTTCTACCTTTGTTGTCTTGCACTCTATTGTTTCAGTACCTTTTGTTTTCTTCGTTTTACATCACTCGTGAGTTGGCAGGTTTTCACACCGAGGATGAGCCGAACAGTTTGGTGACTTTGGCTTGGCTATTACTGAGAGAGCCAGAGAAAACCATCGATGGACTGACCAAAGAATGCCTTTCACAGAAACATTATCTAATACTTAGATAAGGACAATATGACTTCGATGGGGTAGATGTTGTATTTCAGGTATTTAAATACAATGTTGTAATGTGAAATGTCAGTCAATAAATTAATGATTTACATTCCATTGGCGGGCTTTGTAATGGAATATGAAACGTAATGATATTGACCCTGGGGTAGGCGAGTTACCCCATCTTGTTTTCATCTGATAAGAATTACTAAAAATAACTATTATAAAAAAAAAATATTCTGGTCAAGCTGAAAACGATATGAAATCAAGGTGGAATATTATCACGGAATTGCTTTGTAAAAAATGTATACAATATTCCTTTACCGAGATCATTTTTAAATGACAACAATGAAGAAATGAGTGGTTGACTGCAAATAATTAAGACACTCACGGATTTTATAAATTTGTAAGAGGAAATTATGATGATTGCATGTTTGTTTGTTTGTTTGTTTGTTTGTTTGTTTTTTGTTTTTTTTTTTTTATGTAAGACGACCAGTGATGGAAATTGTTTGCTTTATTACTGTCTTGCGTTTTAACTTTGAGCTGTTAAAAAAAAAAAAACTGTGTTGAAATCGTGGCCACCCAAGAGGCTAAATAAGGATATTCCCCCTACACACACTTATTCATGCCATCTCCTTCTCACTCGACTTTAAGAACTCGGAGAAAAATGTGTCATTGAATGGTTTAGTCCTGTGGTTTTGCCCTTTTGGGGACTTCAGTTCAAGACAAGTTTTAAAACATACTATAAAGTTGCTACCGTTCTGATCTTGCACGTGCTTGCAGAGTAATGGATTGTTTAGTCTGTTCCAGGTTCCGAGATAGTGGGGAACGCGCGTAGTAAAGAAAGGGAAAAAATCGCGGGAGAACCGTTGTTTTCGTTTAAAAATCATTGTTAATTGTTCTTATCAGTTTATGTTCTATATCGTTACTGTAACGCAAGTTTATATTAAATTGCAGGTTTCTTTATTGGACTGAAGGGAGTAAATTTTTGCGGAGTATTATTTTGCGAGAGTTTTTTTCTGCGGGAACTTATTTTGCAAAATCTGCTAAAATTAAAACAGGAAACAAAATGAAAATGAAAATGAAAGCCAAAACAAAATGAAAATGAAGATGAAAGCCAAAACAAAATGAAAATGAAAACAAAGTAAAACTCTTTTATTCACATGTACATACAGCGTTTGTGAAATTCTTTCTAATCACTTTCAAGCACCCGTTGTAAGATAGATTCCACACTGTACAGCAACAATGCTATTGCTTACCTGAAACGCTCTCTTCCCTTTCTTTGGAACGTAATGCTATAAACAATATCAGTTCATTTTTACAACAGATTCGGAAATATTAAGTACACATCGTAAAGGATATTAGCCAATTCAAGCGCACGAATGACAGAAATGATTCATCTCTACCGGACCGATCGATTTTCAAAGGTCTAGTACTGGAATTGCAAGTTGATCTGACATAATAAAGGGAATATTCATACTTTTTCCAAATTCCCATCCATCTACCACCAGTCAGGTCTTCGTTTAAAAAGAAAAATTTCTCTACTCCTGCAACACGTGAAACATTATCTACGCAAGTAAGTTCTTGAAAAGAAAACTCGACGTAGACGAGGCGCATCTCTAAACTAAAAGTAACATGGAAAATCAATAAAGCAGCCTAAACTGATCTGGATATGTTTCCTTTTAGCTTCACCTTTCAAATTGAAACAATTGTCACCTAATTATTATTGTTATAATTATAATTATCCTTACCCTTTCATATACCGCCACCCTCAAAAAGGTACCCCTTTCGGGCGGAGCGTCCCCGTATAGCCCATTATAGGGAGTACCCCCCCCCCCCCCCCGGGATATAAATAAACGTTTTATTACAAAGTTCACGAAACATGAGAACCCGGCTAGTGAACATGCATTGTTACTAAAATGCCTACATGCCACAGCGAACAATAAGTTTATAACAAAGGATGGAAATCATATGCATGTTTCCTCTAAAAACGATAAAACGAAGACTCTGATGGTTTCACCGCTAAATGGTCCGTCGTAGCATATGAGTTATGTTTTATGACGTTTTGTGACTTTTCAGGATGGTACAACAGAAAAAAAAAATAGGGTCTTCGTTTTGGAGACACCATGTACTGAGGCGTATGATTTCTGAATCGGGGAAATAATCGAAATGATATCAAGACAAATATACTATTTATATGTGGGAAAAATCTGAGACCTTTCGGAGTACACAGCACGGCAGAATTGAAGGATTTTGCCCGATTCCACGGTGATAGCGTGATTTGTTTGATGTCTTCAGCCCGACATTTTTGCCAGCCTGACAAATTATCTTGCGACATAGCCCCTTTAAGACCGAGCATCCAAATCTCCGTCACGGTGGTGATTTCCATGCTTAGTGTTCTCGTCATGAATTATTAATGAGTTTTAGAAATATTCATATTCATATGTATGAAGAAACGTTACCACCAAATGGAATTATGGGAACAAGGTAAATAATTTGTATAACATTCCATTTTATATTGTTGTTTTACAGAAAGATAATTTTGGACATTCTTTGTTATAAATATGATGGACAATTTATCTGAGAACATAAAAAGGGTCTTTTCCGTTTCCCAGAAAAAGTGTTTGAGCGGGTCTGAATGTCTTGTGATAGCTTTAACAGTATAGGGCACAAAACGTCGCATTATAACGTTGTTATACATAAGTACTGTTTACTACATAAACGGGAGTGTTGTATCGGCCAATACAATCACAAACCGATGGCGAGTGAATGTATAGTGCCGATACAACACTCCCGCTCACGTAGTAAACAACTTGTGAAATTCACATTCACATGTAAATTAGATACGGCCACTAGTGAGTTGTATCTGATAATTCACATTCACATGTAAATTAGATACGACCACTAGTGAGTTGTATCTGATATACAGGGTAACCATGTGATTGGAATGGCTCATTTCTATTTGTTAGTACCTTATGAATTATTAATACATTTTACAAATAAATTTAGAAACCTTGACCGTGCTGATCATGAGATCAACACAGGTGGGCACATTTATGAACGTTGCCAATGGGAATTAAAATATTAAGACAACTTCCTTTGTTTAACCAAAATAAGGAGACCACCACAAATATTTTCTTTGTCCACTTCAGTAGTGTTAGATAAACAGAAGATAAAGTTTAGCTTTTATATTAAGGACAATCAATTTTGTTGTTCACTTCTTTTAATCTTGTACTCAGCTGCAAAGCAAGGCTAGGGTTTTCTGTAGTTCTAGTTGCAATTTGAGGAACAGCAAGGAACATTGATGTCCGTCAACCGCACCTTCTATTAGAAAGGTTTTTTTTTTTTTTTTTTTTTTTTTTTATGTCGACTTAGCTATATAACCCAGCATTAGCGCAAAACCTTCGCATATCTTGTAATCAGATCAACTTGTACAAAGGTGATCATGATTAAACGAGTGGAAGTCCATAGATTCCGTGGTTTGCACTTTATAACACGTAGAATCAATGACGGTTACAAGTCCAATGATGACAACCGAGTACAAATTATCCTCGTTATTGGTTCAAGGCTCTGCAATTTAAGTTACGTGCGTTCACTCAGAAAAAAACAAATGTCATAAATTGATCCCGGCCATTGATACCCTCAATTAAATGACTAATAAATATGACGACAAGCATTTGATTTGTTTGTTTGCTTATTCTTAAACTTAGATATGAAATTAACATTAAGAATCCCCGACTTTCAGAAGGATTTCACTGTTAACTGCAGTTCAGGCGCTGCATGTTCGTTCGTATCTCCTACGCCCATACGTGCTTGAAAAATGGCGTGTAAACTTCATGCGATGGACAAATTCCATATAATCGTGGTTCTGATGGCCACAGCAATTGCAGTGTCAGTTGAAGGTAATGTTACATGTATGTATTGTTACTTTATTGAGCTAAAAAATATTTAAGCGTTTCTTCGTGAGCATGAAAATCGCAAATGTCAACGAAACTGCATGAGTGGCGTTGTGTTGTGTTGTTGATTCTTTTTGCTTTCACCTTGGCCTGGCCCATTCTCATTTCTGTTAATTAATGTTTCAAGAAGATTTCCGCTATCCTGCGTAACGTTGAATTAACTACCCGGGGAGACTCCCATATTAAAATGACGAGGATTCTAGTCGAAAATTTTCCAAACACACAATTTCGTGGCTCAAATGGGGTTTTCACCGGCAAATAGCAAATCTGAAATATGCTATCATATTTCTTCTGCTCTGAATACCCTAAAATGTACCGCTGGCAATAGTTCAAACGGTGTTCATTTTAACACCCTAACCGTACCAGTCTACAAGCTTGAGCCCTAAAAGGAGTCTCTCCCCACCCCCCCTAACCCCCCCCCCCCGCCCCCCACCACCGCTGTCAGCTGTGACCATTTCATATAAATGCAGAGGACCACTCAACGCGGCTGCGACAAATTTCGGGGTAACTTTCTTTGCGGATCTCTTTATTTGTGGCACTGTTTATTTTTTTAGTATTTTTCAAAGTGAGTTTTAGTATTTTTTTGCGCCGAGTGAAACTCAGGTTGATGCAATTGTTTGGTATATCGAACTGGAAACTATTTTCCTGGATGGATCTTATCTTCAAGCATGAAATCGAACTTGTTCGAATTAAAATTAGCCAGTGTAAAGCTGTCCCCTCCCATCATTTTTTTTTTTTTTTTTTTTAAGGTGGGGGGCAGCTGTACAAAGGTTCTAGCGAGGTTGCAAAGGTTCAAGAAGTAAAACTTTTGGAAAGTGAAAATCTTGTTATTTTAGAGTCTCGTAATCCACTTGAATGATTGCGTTAAATCGGCATGTTTAGTTCACGCTATAAAATTAATTTACAATGTAGTAGTAAACTTGACATTGCTCAGCATGGGATTACACAGGATGGAAAATTTAAGAACGTTGCCAATACTGATTTTAAAAGATTTTGAGACAACTTCCCTTAAGTTAACCAAAATATCGAGACCACCACCGAGATTAAGGAGCTTTGTCCAGTTCAGAAGTGTTAGATAAACATAAGATAACGTTTGGCTTTTATATAGACTGCAAAACAGTCTTTTTTTTTTTTTTTTTTTTTTTTTTTTTGCGTTGGTCACACAAATGCCCGCCGTCTTTGAATGAATGGTCCGGAGCGAGTGTGAATATGCAAGCGAGCCAGCGGAAAAAAAACCGACTGTTTTTCAGTCTAGCTTTTATATTAAGGACAATGAAACTTTGTTGTTCACTTCTTTCAATCTTGTACTCAGTTACAAGGCTAAGGTTATCAGTACCTCTAGCTGTAATTTGAGGAACAGGCTTAACTAAGGAACGTGGATTAAGACAAGGAATTCCTTCAGTCAATCACGCCTTCTACAGAAAGTCTTTCACGTCGAATAAGCTATAGCCCAGCATTAGCGCAAATCTTTCGCATAGATTGCAATGACTGTTAAACCAGGTCAACTGGTACAGAGACAAACAAACGAGTGGAAATCCACAGATTTCCGGTTTGCGCTTCATCACACATTGGATTAATAACGGTTGCAACTTTATACAGTTTCAATGATGACGATTGTTCTCGTTATTGGTTCCAGGCTAAATTTAAGTTACGTAAGTTCCCGGCAACCTGTGCTGAGATCTCCTTAAGACAAAGTTAATTTCAAGACTGTCATAACATTTCCCTTTGCATATCTGGAATCGGTTAGTCCTTTTTTGTCTTCTCCAATCCAGTTGGTATTCTAAAGTTATCAAAATCAGCTTGTATGTCAGAGGGACAGATGAGAGATATAAGATAGATGTGAGAAGGCACGGTGGTTGTGCAAAGCGAGAATAAAACTGACAATTATAAGAAGTTAAGAAGATATTCCCGAGCACCCTCGTGATTCTGCAAGTGAGTCGGCTACAACGCTATATACACGAGCGAAAAAAGCTATTTATGTATACTGCTTCAGTCAGATGCATGACAGGCAAGTCACAATTACAAGACGCTGGATAAAGTGCATTTTTGGCTCCATTATAAGATAGATTTTCACGTTTATATGTTTTAATTTTAGCAGGAATGTCTGACTGAGGAATTACGATCAAAGTTTACTCCCCTGTGCTCTCACATTTCCAGTTTATTCAATTGTGTGAGGTCTAGCAGGATTTCATTTGTGTTAACAGTTAAAACACCATTTTTGTAGTACCCTGTTGAAAACATTATAAGATAGATTTTCAAGTTAATATGTTTTAATTTTAGCAGGAATGTGTGAGGAATTACGATCACATTTTACTCCCTTGTGCTCTCACATTTCCAGTTTATTCAATTGTGTGAGGTCTAGCAGGATTTCGTTTGTGTTGACAGTTTAAACACCATTTTTGTAGTACCCCTGTTGAAAACATTTCTCAGTGAAACCGACCTCGAGTATTTTTCTTTCTTTTTTTACGAGGATTTTTTTTTTATCAGCATGTCTAATTATAAAAAGAAAAACACTCTTGTGTTCAGAAATGAAATACTTTGATATATCGTAAATTAGAGGCCCGGGCCGTTGTTCAAACTCGTCAAAAAAGTGTTTCGCTTACATTTGTACTTTCTTGGTTCAGTAACAAACATTTCCCCAGGGGGGCGGGGGTGCTCCGAAACATGCGCTATTTGTGCTGTCCCAAAGGGTATGTATGGTTTTCACCTCGTCATCTTAGTGATGTAATAAGTAAATAGTGTGCCATTTCGCCCACTATCACTGTCGGTTTCACCGATGGTATCCTCAGTGGTAATCTCTGACGTCTGCTTGACATGATAGCAGAAGACCTCTCCGGTGAAACGTATTTTCACATAGTACGTTATATCGTGATTTTTTTAATAAGTTTACTTATGGTTTTCAGCAGCTTTGGTCTGAAAACGGGTATAGATATTGATCATTTTGGTCTGAAAACGGGTATAGATTTTGACATTTTGGTCTGAAAACGGGTATAGATTTGAGTTTGGTCTGAAAACGGGTATAGATTTTGACCATTTTGGAATAAAAACGGGTATAGATTTTGATCATTTTGGCCTGAAAACGGGTATAGATTTTGATCACTTTGGACTAAAACGGGTATAGATTTTGATCACTTTGGACTAAAACGGGTATAGATTTTGATCATTGTGGTCTAAAAACGGGTATAGATTTTACGTGAAGGGAAGTAGGAAAGCAGGTGTAGAGCATCAACGGCCACAAAGGCAAATAAAACCGAACGCTTTATTCGTTCATCTGCTTTTCCGCTCGATACAAAGTCAACTCACTGTTCACGCCATTTTTCACACTCCATAGTTCCCCGTATGTACTGCGCGTACAACCGCTGTACGCTATGTACGGCTTGCTCATGCAATCGCTGTCACCCGATTCACTCGAATGGTACTGGGTATCACCCGTAGAAATGATACCTAAATTACCGGGCATCACCCGCTGTAGTACGTACTATATTACGACTTGCAGTCAAGTAGGACAACATGGCGGCAAGAAAGGAGCTGCATGGCCGATAGCAACAGCTAAAATAACCACATCTGGAAGACTGTATGCGTTCATGTTGCCATTTTAATACGAAAGGATTTTCCTTCATGATTGGGTGATCATTATCTGCTTATTTACGCAGATTTTACGTCAGGAACATCTCAAACACACGGGTATAGACCTTCACTCGTCAGGTGTTTCAGAGTTTGTAGGAAGCCTTAAGTTTAACTCTTATTTTTGGCTCTCTTTGACACTGTTTTTCGCAATTCTCATGTTTAAAAAAAATCCATAACAACTCATATAATCAAAGGCGTTTAGTACGTTTAGTAATTTAGCAGGTCGTGGTACTGTACCACCAATATTCAGCAAGATCATGGGCCGGTAAGTTAGTTTGTCTTTGTCTTGCTTAGCTAGTGATCTATAAGCTTTATAAATGGCTGTGCTTCTTTTGTTTATGAACATAATAAACTTAATATTATTTTCCGAGACGAAGAAAACGTTTTAGGGCGGAAGTTAATTCACTCTTAAACTCGAATTGTTATTTTAAGAACCAAATTTGTTAAAACAAATCGACAGGTAAGAACTTTTTTGTTGTTAAATTAAATTTCTTATTTTAAGAATTGAATTCTTACTTTAATTCTTAAGAAATTGATTTTAAGGAAGAAAGTTTTCTTAAAATAAGAAGTAAATTCTTGAAATAAGAAATTTAATTTAACAACAAAAAAGTTCTTACCTGTCGATTTGTTTTAGCAAATTTGGTTTAAGAGTGTAAAGTAAGGTACAAACAAGATCAAATTTTCCTGAATATATCGATCGTCTTGAATAATTTCTTCTTTTCCTAAATGAGACAGGCAGTTCTTTATATAGTTATTTTAAAAGCCTGTGATGTTATGTACTAGTCAACCAATAATAATTAGATCCAGCAGTCTCCATCAACTGCACCACAATTAACTGTTGTAATGTTTACATTGTACATGTACTTCTATTCACTGTACTCCCCAGTTAGCTGTACAGTCATTTATCTACCCAGGAATTATAGTTTTGCATAATTGCCCATATTTACAATCCCAGGGGTCTTGAAGCCTTCCCTGGAGGAATAATTATGGCTTTACATCGTGTTTTTAAGTAACAAAATGTGTTCTAGCTGGATTTTTTTTTCACTCTCAAGTTTTTCAACAATAAAGAAAACAAGTTAATGGCTACATTTGTACATGTGACTTGCTCTGGGATGAAACTCACAAAAAGTTATAAAATGGATGGCAGAGATCTCAATGCAGATGTTTATAGAATACTGAGAAGCAACACATTTCCATGTGCTTTTTAAACAACTCTTTTGTCCCCACCTTGGGACCTGTTTTGTTCACTTTTTAATGGGGGTTAATTGGCCTTGGGGGAGGGGAAGTACACTTTTTGAATTGACTGATCAAGTCATGATCAGCATGTCATATATATTAATGACTGCCTTTTTTTATATTAGGGTGGAAACATTTATTTCCCCTTAGCAATACGACGAACCCCATGCTACATGGTCATCATGAGTGCATGAGTACTACCAGTAGCAATGTCCATTTGCATGAAGTAATTGTTGTAGACTCAAGAGGTGAGATATGTCAGCTCAATCAGTGGTCCATTTTTATTCATTGGTCCCTTTTTAACCAATTTCTTTGACTGTTTATTTTATTATACATGTAAGCTTATTTCTTTAATAAATTCAAGGTTGTGGGGTGCATAATACCGGCTGTGCATATATAAATTCCTAAGGCAAAACTTAGCACAGAGTCTTGCTACAAAAAGTTTTATATATTGGCCATTTGTAAGATGATTTTGCTGACAATTGACAGAGATATTAAGGAATGATTGATATGCACTGGGATTGCTTTTTATTTGATGGATCATGATTAACAGCAGCAATGCTATAAGGAGCTAAAGTGTAAAAGTAGTAAAACTTGATTTTGTCCAAGCTTACACCTCGAAAAAGAACATTACCCTGCTTGATTTTACAAGCAAATGGTCACTGATCATAACCACTTTTCTGTCATGACAAAAGTGGATTTTGTGATTCAAAGTTTCATCAAGAATAAGTTATGATAATTATTTTAATCAAACATACTGTAACAATGTGACATTTAATGATGAGCAAGACAAAAATATGATTGTTGTGATGAGTAGAACTACATCTTATTCACTTGTTTAATGTTTTTATAACCACTGCTTGTTATAAATGTTTAATTTTTTTATTATTATTTAGACTTGCATATCCAGTTTGGATTTTAAACCATCTTTTGGATGAAATCAGTGATCAATCACCTGGTATAGATGTGTGTGTGTGTGTGCTATATGACATTGCTTGCCTCCTGGAAACTTATTTACAGGTAAATTGTTGTTGACACATCATTTCTAAATGTTATGTTTGATAACAGTAGCTGTGGTCACACTACAGACTTTTGCCCTAGGAAAACTTGACTTGTTGACATTTACCCTAGGGAAACTGAATTTTTCAAGTGTGACCGATTATTCCCTAGGTAATTTACCTGGGGGAAATTTTATCGTCTGGACCTTGGATACATCACGAGAACAATAGAGTTTCCCTTGACAGCTACCCCAAAGAGAGAGCAAGGGCAAATTCAAATCCCAAGGTAGCTAGCCAATAGACGCTCGTTGGCGAATGCATTGATGACAGAACCGGAAATATGTGATGCTGTGAAACTAATTTTGTACTTTAAAAAGTGGCGCGTGTTGTCCAAAGTAATTTTGCCACCTTTCCGCCTTTCACACAAGTAGTGTGACCTTTCTGGATTTTTTTTATCTGGGGAAAATGAAACCCGAGATGAATTTACCTCAGGAAATTTCTGGTGAATTTGCCCTAGGTAAATAATTTTTCCCTAGGTAAAAATGTGTAGTGTGACCACGGCTATTGTCTGTGCACTACCAGCTTCATATTCAAATATTTAATTTGGCTCACTAATTGATGTTCAAGGCCCAGGGACAGCACCATATCTTACAGTCTGTAAAGTTTGCCATCCCCATTTTCCATAGCTATGGACACAAAGCAAAATGCCAGGTTTGCATTCTTCATTTTCAAAATAACTTCATTGCTGTTTAGACATTAATTATTTTTATTGATATTCTTGTAGCCTATAATGCCATCTGGACACAATTATTGGTGGGCTCTGACTCTTCACTAACTAATCATAGTTGCAGACTTGATTCTTGTTTCAACAATTGAATGATTAAAAGCAAAAGTATAGTACAGTATGTGATGATTTTGGCCAAAATCTGTCAAAATGGCTCCAACATGCCCATTTTTTGCATGCACTGCAGATTTTATTTGTTTAATATTGATAAATTTATATTTATTTATTAATAAATGAATAAACAATATATAGACTGTTTTACTTGTTCTATGAGTGCTCTATGCATAGATATACAGAGCTAAATACAAATATAAGGAAGGAAACTAATCATATCATGATCTGATTAGTGATATGATTATATCATGATCATATCACTAATCATATCACTAAGCAATCATATCATGATCGCTTAGTGCGTGAAACTTGAGTTACAACTTTCCGTCCTTATATTTGTATTTGCATTTATTTATTATATATTTATTATTTATTTTTTTATATTTATTCCTTTGCCTAAAGATGAACATGATGTCAGAGAACATGTATTACATTGTAGAAGTCAGTTTCACATTTTTAAATACCCCGATCATTAAAAGACCATGTCTGTGGGGGGTTCTCTTGCATATTTTCCTCTCATAATGTCGCCATTATGCCTATGAGGGGGGAGTTTCCGGCATGATTGGCCCCAAGTTGAGTGAACTTAAGTTTGTTGTTATGCTGTATTGTGAAGGCTTTCGAGTTGATTGGTTCGACCGACAAATGGTAAGTGCACTTGAGTAAGTTGCTGCATTGCAGAATATATCACCTACTTTTGAATATCAAGTCAATTCTTTAATATTTCTTCTAAAAAATGTTGATATTTATATGATAATGAGGACTTGATAAAGGGCCCTGCGATATTGATTTTTTTTTCGGTAGTTGTAGTATCAAATATGATGATCTCGGAATATTTAATGAAGGTCAAAATTGTTCCAGAGGACTGACTGATGGAGTGATAAGTATCATGAAAATCTCGGAATATTTAATGAAGGTAAAAATTGTTCTGGATGATTTTTGAATGATCTGTCATGATAATCTCTAATCCGGGCCCGGGGGGGTGGGGGGGGGGGTGGGTACTCCCTATAATGGGTTATACGGGGATGCTCCGCCCGAAAGGGGTGCCTTTTTTAGGTTGGCGGTATATGAAAGGGTAGGGATTTCACGAGTTGAAGTATATGAAAGGGTAGGGATTTCACTAAGTATAGGAAAGGGTAGGGAAAACACCGGTTGAAGTATAAAAAGGGTAGGGAAAACTGCCATTTAAGTAAGCTTATTATAAAAAGCGCCTTTCAAAATATATCAAACAGACGCACGTAAAGGCTATATGAAAGGGGTGCCATTTTCAATGAAAGGTATATGAAAGGGGTACAATTTTCAATGAAAGGTATATGAAAGGGGTACCTTTTCTGTCAAAAACGGTATATGAAAGGGTAAGGGTTTGGACCTTGGGGCGGAGCATCCCCGTACAAAACTTTGTTGGGTACCCCCCCCCCCCCCCCCCCCCCCGTGTAACCACCATATTCTCTTAGAAAAATTATATAAATACGGGATCCGAGGACTTCCCCATGCATGGTTTTCAGGCTGTATAACTAATCGTAAACAATATGTCAAAGTTGGTAATATAGAATCTAGCCAGAAAACCATCACGTGGTGTACCTCAAGGCTCCACACCAGGTCCACTGATGTTTCTATTATATATTAACGATTTGCCCAGGTCTTCGAAAAAATTAACTTTTAGGATTTTTGCAGATGATACAAATATGTTTTATTCTTCAAAAGACCCAGGACAATTACAATCAGTTATCAATGAAGAACTTGGAAAGGTCTTGAAAATTTTGTGCAGCAAATATGCTGTCCATTAACTTCAAGAAGACCAATTGCATGATAATTACTTCACCTAAGAAGAAAACAAATATCAGAATAACAGTTTGTCGAGCAAAAGTCCCAGATTAAATACATGGGGGTCTATTGATGAACATGTAAAATGGGATGCTCAGCTCCAGCACATTAACAACAAAATATCAAAAAACATTGGGATTGTATTTAAGCTTAGGAGTTATGTGCCTCTGCGTTTACTCAAACAACTGTACTATACTCTCATATATCCGTATCAAACGCATGGATGGGGTATCAAACGTATGGGGCTGGTGTACCGCATACCAAACTAAGCTAAATAAAATTAAAATAAATCAAAATGACCATATACGCTGCATCTTCTTTGCAAACAAAAGCGAAAGTCCCACAACGTACTTTACACTGTTGAAATATTAAAGTTAGAGAATATTATTAAATTAAAAATTGGTACTCTTGTGCATAAAACTCAATATGAAAAAAAGGATATACCTTCTGCTCTCTCTCTCTTGTCCATAATTATAATACTAGGTATGGCACTAATCAAAACCTGCATAGACCATTTTCCAGAACCTGGCCTAGCAAGGTTTAGCGTAGTAGCATCACAGACCTGGGAAGCAATATCTACGAAAATGAAGTGTCTCCCTTTCAACAGTTTTAAAAAAGAATACAAACTCTTTCTACTTGACAGTCGGGCATGTTGAACAACTTTAATTTATTATTTAGCTCTATTTATTTAATTATTTAATTTAAATAGTTATTAAAACTCATATATACTTTTCCTTCTCAATGTGATAAATTTAGCCAGGGCTTCATAACTAGTTTCTAAAAGTACTGTATAACCTCCACCCACTTGTAACCGCTCTGTGGTAGTAGCCAACTCGAAGGCTTGGCTCCTTTGGCTGCTACACACTTTTTCCTTTGTTATGTTTAATTCAATGTATAGTTAGCTCTGTTTTTACTTCTTTTTTTCCTTATTGTTGTTATATTGTAATTGAATAAGTGTGAAAAAAATAAACTTGAACTTGAACTTTTAGTGCATATTGGACTCGTTTTGAAATTCGGACATGTCCAAAACAACGCCATTGGTGCCCATTAGCGCGGAAAATGCTATATATAATTATAATCCATTCTGTCTGAAAAATATCATTAAAACTGCCTTTAAGGTATTAATAGAGAGGGGGCAAGTACACCTCGTAACTTGGGAAACATCCAACTTTTGGAGGAAAAAAGTCTTGTCTACTTGTCATATCGGGTAGGTGTATCAAATCACAGCGAAACACGGAGGCCTCAAAGTCGGAATTTTCCACTTTGTACTCTATCTCGACATTTAAGAAGTAAAGTTACAATTTGGTACACATGGAGGCCTCTTCTTTTTCTTTAGGTAGGCAAAATTTTAGATGAATCGGTTGACAATTAAAGCCGGTCAACACTTTTTCGAGTGATCATGCTTGACAGCACTTCATGGCAAAAAGCGCCATTCTGCAGAAATTAAAAATTCCTGTAAAATTGAAATTAAAACCTATGGCAATGAAACTTTGCCACATAGTGTATCTTGTCGAAATCTTTCAACGCCAAAAAAATTAAGTTGATTGATGACAGCTGTCAATTTTGACAGGTGTCAATTAAAATTGTGTGACGTCATTAAAAGGTGTCGGATCCAGACAGCCATTATCTAAAAGCCCATCATCCGATGAACATTGTTGCCAAGTTTCATGTTTGTTTCTTAAGAGATGCTCAAGATATAGCCTTTGAAAGGTATTCCATGTTTGCAATGACCGCCATCTTGAATTTATAATGAGCTACGAGCTGGCACTTTGTTTCCGCCTACATACTCAACGTCTGGACGCCTTCAGGTAATTGTTATTTCAGCCATGCATCTATGCCTACTCTACGGGATGAAAGTTTGAGAATTGAACTGCGATTAAAATTGGTTGAGATAGAGTGTCTGGCAGAGTGTACTATTTTATATACCTTCACTGCTTGTTTATCCAAAACACCATTTGAGCATCTAACCGCGCGGCCATATTTCTGTTTATCTCGCGGTATCCGTATCGAACAAGCTCTTGTTTATTTAATATGCTATGGAATCACACCAAATATTTGAGAAACAACAAAGCCTGGCTGCATGTAATTTTATGAATTTTTCTTCACTGATTGACCTTGTGGCGCATAGCGTTCACCGCGTTGGCATCGACTCAGTATGGTGTAAAACACATAAAATTAACTCTTCAGCGATCCAAACATAGAGCACTTATAACGAATCCCTAGAGCATTTCATTTTATGATATGGCTGCTCTGTAAATTTCAAGAAAATCGATGGCGGCCAGTTTATACCGATCAGTTAGGTAGATCGTCTGAATGAGCCGTTTGAGCTTCAGGTAGTTGAGTCATCTGGAGAGGTTATATCGCCGACAGAAGGGGGGAGGGACTCTACATAAGTATATAGGCATGTGCCGCCCCAGAGCCGTTTAATCTGAAAACTCGTAGAGAGTTTGACCATTTTGGTCTGAAATAAGGTATGGTTTTCAAAGGAACCACGAGAGCGTATAAACAACTTCAAATGAATAAGAGAGGAAGAGAAAAAAAAACGAAATATATAATTCGAGCTGAATTCTAACAAATCTTCTGTTGGCGTTGTAACCTAAGCGACGATGACATATTTTAGGCTTATGTTAACATAGCGGAAACGGGTATGGATTTTACAGGCCAGGCGTGTGTTTCACGATAGTCCCAAAAACTTTTCGGACCCGAAATGCCTTTGCTACGTGCAGAATGTTTGCCAATGAAGATTCTGCGTTTTGGATTTTGAAAGCTATAAGCAATAAAATCTTACCTTGACTACACAACTTTAGCTTATTTGTGGGCTACAAATAGCTTTCGGGCCCGAAAAGTCTTCGGGAGTTTTGAGAAACGCACGCCAGGCCTAAAAACGGGTGTGGAAAATGGCACGTTTTGGTCTGAAATAGGGTCTGAATTTGGAGAACTGGCGGCACACCCCAACCAAGAATTCCGTGGAGTATCCCCCTCCCCAGGGATCGGCATTTGGAGCTGGTTGGATCAATTGGACCAGTTAGACCAATTGGTCTATATGAGTTATTGGAGTATTTTGGACATTTCAACTGGCTTGGTCAGTTTGGAGCAGTTGGGCCACTTGGGCCATTGTATTTGAAGTAATTGGAACATTTCTCGATTGGACCAGTTGAGCTGATTGATCTGGATGAGTTATTTGACCGGCAATTAGGACATTTCATCTGGTTGGTTCAATTCGACCAGTCGAAATGATTGGACTGGAAGCAGTCAAATCACTGCGACCGGTTCGGCTAGTGGTAGCAGTTGTTGCGGCATTATGCAGTGACGAATGCAGTGGTTGAGCGACAAGATCCGTTTAAGCTTCAGGTGGTTGAGTCATTGGAGAGGTTTGATCGACCTTTGGAGCCAGTTGGGTCAATACGATCAGTTGGGCTAACTGGTCTAGATGAATTACATTGTATTTGGAATAATTGGGACATCTCAGTCGGTTGGGTCAATTCGACAAGATGAGTATTTTGGCCGGCAATTATGACATTTCATCCGGTTGGGTTAATTGGACCAGTCGAAATGATTGGACTGGAAGCAGTCGAATCATTTTGACCGGTTTGGCTATTTGAAGTATCATACATCATCGCAGGACATGTTTGAAACCGATTACATTTGGAAGGAATCGGTCCGTTTGATATATTTAGCCATTTAGTATTGGGGCGTTTCAGATAGTTGGATTATCTTGATGGTTCGGCCACAGGAGTCTTTTGATCAATTTGAGCTACAGTCCTGGACAAAACAACTTGGGACACTTAAAAAACACTATGCAATGACAAAATCTATCGCTTCATTTCCTGGGCTCTCCTCCCTCAATACAAAGTCGAGACATCGTGGCTTGGTTCAATGCATAAAAATCAACTTTGTATTTGGGGTGGGGGAGGGAGATGTGACAACAAAGACAATTTTCGGGCAAATTGTTTAGTGTCCCAACAATTTTGACCAAAATTGTAGCCGAGTTATTCGGAGAGGTAAGGCCATTGGAGCCGAGGACATCGGAGCGGGCTTACTCAACTGGACCATTTGGGCTACTGAAGGCAGTCTGGTCATTTGTTTTAGTTGAGTCAGTTAAAACTCTTATCTTTTTATGGATTAGACATTGCGATCAGATAGAACCGCTCCCTGGTTAGCTCATACTTGTCCAATACTCTGACAATTTTATGCGGAGCATTGTACTGTATTGCAGTGCCGTTCTAGAATATATTGTGCGAGAGGTACCGGGATCGTTGCCCGGGTTCTCCACCAGGTGTGTTGAGGGCTAAGCGCAGCTAACTCGCACAGCAAACCACGAGAGATACCAAGACTCTACTCCTTTACTCCTTTATTGGCCCAGCGTCGGCGCTTCTACATCTACTACTATTAAACTTACAACTCGATTACAAGCAACTTATATACCCTATTCTTAGACATATTTGGGTTTGCTGACCGTGGGAACTTCTACCGCACATCCCATGTCCTGTAGACCTATTTTGGCTTCTGAGCGTGGGAACTTTAAATTCATATCCTATGGCCTAACAGAGCGAGTAAAAGAAACACCTACGCGGTTGCTGATGACAAGTACTAAAGAACCAATGGAATCGCTAGAGGTAAAACTGTAAAGTTAGACTAGACACCCAAACAGGAACCTTAGTGTAGGTAAAATCCAAGAGGTCAGCTTTAGTTCCCAAGCATGCCTACTTTAAGAACCGACATTCAAGTTTAACAAATCCATAAAGTAGACGGTACTACTCAAAAACCTAAGAACTACCAGTGTGGGCTAAACCTTCATTAACCTTGGACTATGAACGCGAATCATAAAGAAACCCTAAACATAAGAAAAACCATAAGAACAAGAATTTAAACAACTAAATACTTCACAACAATTGTTAAACTATTGTTATGGTCATATAATAAAGTACAATGCTCTGCATAAATTTGTCAGAGTTTTGGACAACCCTCGGTTAGCTCAGTGGAATGTGCTCCAGCCTGCAGAGCGGAGGGCCTCGGGTTCAAATCCTGGCCGGACCACCAAGGAGGGAATTTAAAAAAAAAAAACTGGTAAGATCATGTTACCGGGCTGTGCTCAACACCTTTTCTCAATAAAGGTGATCGCGTCATTGCGCGGTGACTTTGCGCAATCCCTAGTGAAGTGGTATAACCTTTCCTTGGGTGGGGTTTGCTATCCAGGAATGTCAGTAAATGGCCTCGTTGTCCATTGCCCTCTTGAACGCCAAAAAGTTTGTATGAAATATGTATCATATTGCGCAAAAAGATGTCAAAACGGCGTCTCGATTATTAGATCATTATCGGAGGGTCGTGAAGGGGTAAAATGGGAGCTGGGATTTGCCTTTTTTAGAGGCTGGGAAATGGGATTTTGTGCACTGGGACTGGGATTCATGAAACAAAAACAATAGAAAAATGGGAATGGGATTTCAATTTGAGCAACACAGGCTGGGATTGTGGGATTTGAGCTGGGATTTGAAAAAAAGAATTTGCTGGGAAATGGGATTAGGACCCCCCCCCCCCCCCCCCCCTTCACGACCCTCTTATCGCTGTATTTAAAACTTACAAAAGAGCTTTGTGTGACTGAATGGTCATATTATAAATGCTCATATGGCTAGTGCGGTAAATTATATAGTAGAAAACTCACAAAATATTACCTGTCATTAAAAAAGGATCAAACTAAAATAAATCATGATCAAAAATTCCCAGAAACAAAAATGCTAAGACCATAAAGACACTAGCGTGCGCGCGTGGCAGGCTCCATAAAAGCAAAGGGGAAAGGGAACAGAAGTTTAAGGTGACAGTTCGCACGACATCTTTCATAAATAGCCGGGTTAGATATGGCATTGTTTTCGGTTTCATACACATATAAGTAGTCTGTTCAACCAAAAAAAAAAAACACTAACGAAGCGAATAAACGAAAAACCAATTGATTATAAGCGGATTTAAAATTAAACTTTTGACTGAAATTCAACCGGCAAAAAATCACCCGTCTATAAATGATCATATAGTACGCAACTAGACCCAAATTATTTCCTTTTTGCGGCTTCTGAACGCCAAACAGCGGCGAATAATGTTAATATTTCAGGTTCGTACGTACGAATGAATCGAATAAACGAAAAAAGAAAATATTTCAGGCAGACTTGAAATGTCACTTTTGACTGAAATTCACCCGGCATAAAATCACCCCTCTGTATGATCATATAGTACGCAATTCGACCTAAATTATTTCCTTTTGTGGCTTCTAAACGTCATACTGCGGCGAATAACGTTGATATTTCCGATTCTTACATACGAATAAATCGAATAAACGAAAAACAAATTTATTTCAGGCGCATTTAAAACTTCACTTTTCACCGGCATAAAATCACCCGTCCGTATGATCATATAGTCTGCAACTCGACCCAAATTACTTCCTTTTTGTGGCTTCTGAACGCCATACAGCGGCGAAAAATGTTGATAATTCAGGTTCTTACGTACGGATAAATCGAATAAACGAAAAACGAATTTATTTCAGGTGGATTTAAAATTTCACTTTTGACTAAAATTCACCCGGCATAAAATCACTCGTCCATATGATCATATAGTACGCAACTCGACCCAAATTATTTCCTTTTTATGGCTTCTGAAAGCCATACAGCGACGAATAATGTTGATATTTCAGGTTCTTACGTACGAATGAATCGAATAAACGAAAAACGAATTTATTTCAGGGGCATTTAAAATTTCACCTTTGACTAAAATTCACCCGGCCATAAAATCACCCGTCTGTATGGTCATATAGTACGCAACTCGACTTAAATTATTTTCTTTTTGTGGCTTCTAGACGCCATTCAGCGGCCTATGATGTTGATATTTCAGGTTCTTACGTACGAATGAATAGAATAAACGAAAAACGAATTTATTTCAGGCTGATTTAAAATATTACTTTTGACTGAAATTCACCCGGCATAAAATCACCCGTCTGTATGATCATATAGTACGCAACTCGACCCAAATTATTTTCTTTTTGTGGCTTCTAGATGCCATTCAGCGGCCTATGATGTTGATATTTCAGGTTCTTATGTACGAATGAATAGAATAAACGAAAAACGAATTTATTTCAGGCGGATTTAAAATATTACTTTTGACTGAAATTCACCCGGCATAAAATCACCCGTCTGTATGATCATATAGTACGCAACTCGACCTAAATTATTTTCTTTTTGTGGCTTCTAGACGCCATTCAGCGGCCTATGATGTTGATATTTCAGGTTCTTATGTACGAATGAATAGAATAAACGAAAAGCGAATTTATATCAGGCGGATTTAAAATGTCACTTTTGACTGAAATTCACCCGGCATAAAATCACCCGTCTGTTTGATCATATAGTACGCAACTTTCCTTTTGTGGCTTCTAAACGTCATACAGCGGCGAAAAATGTCGATATTTCAGGTTCTTACGTACGGATAAATCGAACTGATCGAATAAACGAAAAACGAATTTACTTCAGGGGCATTTAAAATTTCACTTTTGACTAAAATTCACCCGGCATAAAATCACCCGTCCGTATGATCATATAGTACGCAACTCGACCTAAATTATTTTCTTTTTGTGGCTTCTAGACGCCATTCAGCGGCCTATGATGTTGATATTTCAGGTTCTTACGTACGAATGAATAGAATAAACGAAAAACGAATTTATTTCAGGGGCATTTAAAATGTCGCGTTTGACTGAAATTCACCCGGCATAAAATCACCCGTCCGTATGATCATATAGTACGCAACTCCACCTAAATTATTTCCTTTTTGTGGCTTCTAGACGCCATTCAGCGGCCTATGATGTTGACATTTCAGGTTCTTACTTACGAATGAATAGAATAAACGAAAAACGAATTTATTTCGGGCGGATTTAAAATGTCACTTTTGACTGAAATTCACCCGGCATAAAATCACCCGTCCGTATGATCATATAGTTGTGTGACATCATGCAGTGTGTTATGGGTAGCGTACTATAGTACGTACTACAACGGGTGATGCCCGCGTAATTTGGTGCATTTTCAGCGGCCGTCACCCATAGGAGTCGCAAGAACCGGGTGTCGCTGTACACTACAGCTGGTATATATATATATATATATATATATATATATATATATATATATATATATATATATATATATATACATATACATATACATATACATATACATATACATATACATATACATATACATAAACATATACATATACATATACATATACATATACATATACATATACATATACATATATATATATATATATATATATGTATATGTATATATATATGTATATGTATATGTATATGTATATGTATATGTATATGTATATGTATATGTATATGTATATGCATATGTATATGCATATGTATATGTATATGTATATGTATATGCATATGTATATGCATATGTATATGCATATGTATATGTATATGTATATGTATATGTATATGTATATGTATATGTATATGTATATGTATATGTATATGTATATGTATATGTATATGTATATGTATATGTATATGTATATGTATATGTATATGTATATGTATATGTATATGTATATGTATATGTATATGTATATGTATATGTATATATATATATATATATATATATATATATATATATATATATATATATATATATATATATATATATATATATATATATATACGTGGCCAGGTCTGAAAACGGATATGGATTTATAGCGGTCACATCGCCAAGAAACAAACAAAAAAAGATCACAATGGGAAAACGTTGCATTTAACAAACATAAGATACAACGTTACAATTCAAATAGCTGAGAAACAAAATAATATAAGAAAACAACTGAGATAAAACATGAAAGAAATGTAACGTTTTTCTCGTTGTCAAGATTGTTTTTTAAAGAAGCCAGGCCGTGCCTAACGAGATATTAGACAGAATATACAAAATCCCTGTTATTCATTCATCCTTGCTTGATTGCTGACTCGTTCCACCAGGGTCCGACGCGTTTGTATTGTTCGTTGGCCCTTGCAGATCTTTCCAAAGTGAACATTAAAGTTATGTTTGTGAAGTGCAGAACGTGCACGATGGTCAGAAATGGGTGTTTTTCCTCCCACATGGCTCATTAGAGACACATAGCTGATTATGAAATATTCCGAATGAGACGAAACTTGGCAGGAACATAGTAAAAGAAAGTCCACATGTATTGATGGTAGTTTTATACTTTTGATTGACAGCATGACGTCATAAGTGACGTTAAAACATGGCGCTAAAATTTGGAATTAAGTATTTGACTTAAATAACTTTATAAATAAAATCTATAAAAAAAACGGAGTTTTCTGGTGAAAACCCCACTTAAATCCGTTAAATTGTTGCAAAGTTAGAGCTAATTAAAGAAATTCAAATTTCCCGCTAAAAGTGTGGAATTAACCATATATGGTCAAACTTTAGGGGTATTTAAACTCCAGCTTATTAAACGAAACAGTAAGGAAACTAAGCGAACCATGCATAAAAACAAATTTGTAGTTTTTTAAATTTGGGACATGGGGTGTCAGGTTGCATGTTACGTCATTTCATACCATGTTGACGTCATATTTACGTGTTGATGACG
This sequence comes from Cladopsammia gracilis, assembly GCA_022457155.1. Classification (NCBI taxonomy): domain Eukaryota; kingdom Metazoa; phylum Cnidaria; class Anthozoa; order Scleractinia; family Dendrophylliidae; genus Cladopsammia; species Cladopsammia gracilis. The sequence continues at coordinate 224,046 of JAJGOT010000453.1, read as the reverse complement.
TCACAAGTGAAAATACCTATAGAGTTTCAAATTCAAAAAACTACAAATTTTCTCCAGCGTGTTCTCCGCTATTTTTCTTTTAACTTCCATGTATTGTCTTGAACTGTAAACCTCCCTAAAGTTTTACCATATAAGGTATTAAAACAATTAAATTCTTTAAATTCCTTCTTTTACTGTCAGTCACAAAATAGCTTGTAACTTTGTCCCATTTTAATGGATTTTAACGGGGTTTTCACTGGAAAGCTTCACTCTGATCACAGAACACCTCTATGTGGTTTTCCCGACGATTTTCTTAATTCTAAATTTTGGCACCTAATTTGGAAACTCTTTGTGACGTCACAATGTCCATCAAGACTGTCAAACTGCCACCAAAAAATGTAGAATCTCTCAATCAACAATCCTGACAAGTTTCATGCCATTTGGAAAATTCTTCACGTGTCTGTGACCTATGTGGGAGGAAAAAACGTAATTCTGACCATCGTGTGTAACTATCCGGATGGTAAACTACCGGGTAAGGCCGGGGGTACTCTCATATATAAGCTACATGGGTATGTGCCGCTGTGAAGGGTATGGTTTTCAAGCATTTTAGTCTGGGATAGGGAATAGAAATTAGACAGTTTTGGTCTAGAATAGGATAGCAATTGCCGGGTATCTGATCAATAGTATTAAGAATTAAGTCTAGATTAGGAATTGAAACTCGGAATAGAAAGAGCCTTCCCTAAACGGAAATAAAATCATCGCGGCAACATTGTTGACTGATGGTTTCCCATTAATTAAAAACACTAATAGTGACAGAGTTCTGAAAATAGCAAGTCTGGGATAGAATGGGATTTTCGGTGTCTAGTCTATTACAGGGTTGCAAAATCAGCCTTACATGAACTGGTATTAAGGGTAAGGGTTTCAGAGTGTAGATAAACCGTTTAAGATGCAAGGCTAGTACAACGGAAATTAATGGCAAGTTTGATGGCCAATATTTCGACTAGTAGAACTAGTCTTCTACAGGGCCAGCGTTGGAGTGAAAATAATATACAATGGCTTTTAAATTTGAATATGGATAACAAGTACATGATTGCTAATATAAGATTAGATGAAAAATATCTAACTAAGTGGTAAAAAGATATAAAGACGTATATAATGTAGATACAAAACGAGAGGCTCCAAGCAGCCTATACTCATGCGCATGCGTAAGAAAGTTTCATGATATATTCTAAACATGATAAGATGTCCGACATGGCGAAGAGTACTCCTTCCATTCAGTCATCGTTCCTGCAAACCACGTTGCTTACTATTGATTGTGTTGGAAATGAAGGCTGTACCACAATGAAGCCAGTGATTCTTCTAAGTCATATATACCAAACGTGAACATTACTAATGTAAGTAGTGTTGTAGGAGACGCTGTCGTGACACTAACGTAACACTCCTTTACCGGAAGTGAGAGAAGCCGGAAGTCACTAAACAGGAAGTGTAGTGGCAAAGCTATGAACCGGAAGTGCACAATTTAAAATATGCGTGCATACATTTGCATGCAAAATCGTGACAAAAAATAAACATAACAAGAAAAACAGAGCCGAAACCTTACGCGTATGAGTAACAATGGCTAGTAAATCTGATAACTTCAGAGTCCCAGCGGCAAACTAAAAAATATAATATAAATTAACGAAAACAGAACCTCCAATGCAAAAGGTACCGGTGTTTTTCTTCATTCTTAGGTGCATGGAATAACCTGATTGGTTCTTGGAGTGATAGCGAGGCCTCATGGACCGGAAGTATACCTTATGATGATAGTCAGTGGCATTATGGGCCAGCTAGACTGTGGACCTCTCCTATGAAAACAGATCACTACGGTGAAGATCGGTGGTTCTTGGGCAAGATCCTTTGCACAACCGAGGACAATTCCTTCTCCTTCTGAAGTAATGGATGGTAGTGCTGCGGAGGTCTTCCTCGTGTTCTTGGCCTCTCGAGGCATACGGGTACAAACTTTGTCGCATCATTGATGGACGACTCCTTCAACAGACGTACATAGTCAGATTTGTCCATTACTACTACTCCTGAGCCCTTATCAGGCTTAGTAATGACGATGTCGTCTCTCTTCTTCAATTGACTTATAGCTCTCAGCATTGCTTGTCCTCGGTTGTGCAAAGGATCTTGCCCAAGAACATAGCCGATTCCGTTATCCAGAAGGGTTCGAGACTTGCCCATCTCTACGGTCTACCAAAAACCCATAAGAAGAAACTAGCCATGCGTCCAATACTATCAACCACTGGAACGTATAATTACAAGCTTGCAAAGTGGTTAGACGAAAAGCTGAAACCCTTGTCCGTCAACGACCACACGGTGAGTGACAACTTCCTATTTGCTGACGAACTTCATGAGAAAGAAATCAACGACCGTGACATCTTGGCGTCGTATGATGTATCTGCACTTTTCACAAATGTACCTGTGAATGCGACCATTGAAATCATCGCAGAAAGAGCCTTTGGGAATGACTGGTTCAACAAAGAGCACAATCTCAACATCGCGAAATCGGACTTGATAGAACTGCTGAGAATTGCCACCCAAAATCAGCTTTTCCAGTACGAAGGAAACCTGTACGAACAGGTGGATGGCGTTGCCATGGGGTCTCCACTGGGACCGCTGATGGCCAACGCTTTCATGTGTAACATCGAGGGACAACTGGAAGCCCAAAACAAATTGCCTGCGTTCTACAAACGCTATGTAGATGACACACTCTGCACAATGCCTGATGTTGAATCAGCCTCTGAATTTCTATCGACATTGAACAGCAGTCACCCTTCCATTGCTTTCACAATGGAGCTCGAAGAAAATGGCAAGCTTCCCTTTCTCGGAATGGAAATCATCAAGAATGGATGCCGGCTGGACACGAAGGTGTACAGGAAGCCAACAGACACTGGGCTACTGTTACATTACCAAAGCCACGTGGATGGGAAATATAAACGTTCACTACTAAATACCATGCTTAACCGTGCGTTTAAACTCTCTTCTACGTGGCAGCTTTTCCACGAGGAATGTGAACGCCTGAAAGAGATATTCTCAAGACTGCGCTACCCGGACAAGCTCGTGCAGTCCACCATCCGGCAATTCATTGATGGAAAGATATCTGATGATCAACATGCAAAACAACAAGCGTCTGAGAAGGGTCAAGATTCAATCAAAATCGTGCTCCCATTCAAAGACCAGAAATCTGCTGACTCAGTAAGAAGACAACTTAGAGACCTCAGCCGCAAGATAAATGCAGAAATTAGTCCTGTGTACACCAGTCGAAAGATTAAGGACGAAATCAAAGTGAAGGAAGACAAGCCGCCCCTTGTGAATCAACAATGCGTTGTATACCATTTCCAGTGTGATCTGTGTGATGCAGGTTATGTCGGCTACACATGCCGACACTTACATCAACGCATTGAAGAACACAAGGGGTCGGCAGTCGGAAACCACCTCAGACAGCAACATGATATGGACTTGAATGACATTGCGCGAAGTTTTAAGATTTTAAAGAAGTTCCAGAAAAAATTTGATTGTCTTAATTTTGATATGCTTTTTATCAAAGAACTCAAGCCAACACTGAACAAACAGTGCGACTCAATCCGCGCTAAGTTATTTGTTTAGAAAGTCCTTTAACGCTTGGTTTTATTTATTTATTAGTTTAATTGTTTTTATGTAATTTTTATCACCTATATTTACATATTTTACCACATTTTAGCGTTCTCTGCATTCTTATGTTTTTATACTGTAATATATTTATGCTAATTCTGTATTTTTACATCCACTTGAAAATGACCTCGGAGAGGTCGAAACGTCGTGATTTTTTATCGCTAATTTTGATAGCAAAATCTTTTACTAAAAAACTAGTCATTCAGATTGGAAATTGTACCTGGAAACGCTTACCGTTGCCAAGCCCCGGAGCATCGCACCGCCGAAATGCGCGGTTAAATAGGGCAAGCGGGGTTCCGAATCTGTCCGAATCTAAATGAATGAATGAATGAAAGAGTGAATGAATGAGTGAATGAATGAATGAGTGAATGAATGAATGAATGAATGAATGAATGAATGAATGAATGAAAGAATGAATGAATGAATGAATGAATGAATGAATGAAAGAATGAAAGAATGAAAGAATGAAAGAATGAATGAATGAATGAATGAATGAATGAATGAATGAATGGAGACCCAGATCAGCATCTCCAAAAAGCACGTTGTTAAACCCTACAAGTGCAGTCAGTAGTTCTGCCATTTAAAAGAAACCAAAATTGGTAACAAAGGGAAGTTTTGCTCAATAGCTTTCATAGACTAAATTTTTGTTAAATAAAGACTGAAATCAGGTGAATAGTCAAATAGAATCGACAGTCTATAGGAAGCCTCCCTTATAAGTATTGACATATTTTTAAATGTTTACTGCTTTTTACTTGCATCGAGAGTGACTTGCATGAACATAGGATTGCACTACAAATCTGTAATTCAAATGACAATGTTAATGTTACCGTCCACGTTAAGACCAAATATCAACTATAAAGCCAACATTTAAATGACATATAACTTACAGAACGTCATAAGGTCTCATAACAGTCCACATAAGTAATGATATAACTATACGAAGAGTATGTTGCTTATTTTTATATGTATTTTTTTTTTTACTTCGACGAGCTTCAGTAGATTCTCTGCACTTACCCAAGTCATCAGAATACCGAATCCAGTCGCCATCGGTAGATGAACAAACTTTTATCTTACCTCAGGTTCTAGATCACTTTCTCCCTAATTTCAAGGTTTAGAACATTCTTTTTTTTTCAACACAAAAAACCCTTACAAAACGATTAATTACATAACTTACAATACGTACTATACTTAACACTAATTACAGTATAAGTAAATTAATACATCAGTTGTCCTAAAATTAATAAATATAGTTGTTGTAAGAAAAACAATAAAGGCAAAAAAAAAAAAAACATAAGGGAAAAGGGCACGGATAGGAGAGATAGTGGCTTACAGCTCAGATTAAACATTCACAGTAGTTTAAACATATTTACATTCTAGGAAGATGAGGAAAAACTCGGTAAAGTAAGGCCATTTACAAAACCAAGCAAGCCATTCCACTTTTTTTTTTGAAGGATGTTTTTGTAAGAGAGTGCTTTTCTAACAAAGCATAGTATTCAATTTGTTGAATCATGCCTAAAATCTGTGGAAACGTTTGCTTCATTCTACAGGCGTGTATAAAATATCGTGCAAGAGGAGTACAGAAATCAAGTAGAGATGATGCGGACGTTTCAGTGTTTAAGCCTAGAGCCAACAGTTTATTTATTTTGTCATTATCGGAAAGTAGACCTTGGGTGATTAGCCAGTTTCCCAAGGCTTTCCAAAAAGATTGCACTATAGGGCAGTCCCAAAAAAAGACGTAACAGTGTTTCCGGATTTTTTTGACAGAAAGAGCACATTTTATTATCCTTCAAAAATGTATTAGTGGCGATTCTACGGTGAATAAACTTGAATTGAAAGTTGCTAAGTTTGCAGCTTTGAGTACAAATAAAAGGTTTCAAAAATATTTGCTGCCATTGAATGGTTTCTAGCTTTTCGATTTCACAGTCTACTTCCCACTTTGTTTGGCTTTTTTCAGGAGCAGTCACTTTTTTGGATAACAGAGCCTTATAAACAGCGCGGCTAAGATTTTTACAATTTAAAGCTTTGACGTTCCAGTCCCTAATTTCAAGGTTTAAAACATTCTTAAATCCGACTGTATCATACTGTAAGATTTAACTAATTCGAACCTACTTATCCGAAAAGGTTAAGTTAAAAAAGGTCATATATACTAAAATAAGATTTTATTATTATAACTTGGATGAATTTTTGTTTCTGGGCAACCGAGCTCGATTCGTACGAACCGAGCACGAATTAAAAATCGAACACGGATAAAAGCCAATCGAGTATGGTTTATTAAACGAGCTTGACTTTCATATTCAATACGAGCTCGGGTGGCAACTCTAGTTTTGGTAGCACAATTGTTTCAACTGTTTTAGATATCGAGGTCATAATATAACCATTGATAGGCTATTTCTGTAAGCTCTTCATAACCAAAATTGGTCATAAAGGATTAAACGAATAAGGTAGCCGCGCGCTGAAGATCTGTGTAAACCGCAGTGTTAAAATCCAGTCAATCAGATTTTATATCGTTGGTTCCTATTCCTATTTTTTTTTTTTTATATTCACGAGAAACCACAACGTAACTGTTTTGTGTTGAATTGTCATATTTTATTTAAAACTATTCTTACATATTCTTATATTATTGTTATATCATTCTATAGATTACTATCAGCAATAATACCTTTTGGAAAGCAAAGCGCTTACAATTTAGTTGAACTCAGAATAGATAATAAAATGAATTAAAAATAAAGTACATAAAAAATAAATATGAGGTATTATTTAGCTTCGAGCGCAGAAAGTTACATTTTTCCCACTTAAAGTTTCATATTCATATAACAAAACTCTCGCGCTCAGGGTGAAAACTCAAGTCCTGTGTTCTTGTTCTGGTCGTTGGAATAATCATGTAGAAGCTTTACTGCAGCATTTTTCAGTGGTAATGATTAATCGTCACTTTTTCTAGTTATACCACTTATCAAATCTACAACGGCGATCTTTTTTTATGTCACCGGGACTGATTAGAGTTAGGTTCACACTGCATTTCTTGGTAACGCCAACACACATCCTGTTATTAACTATGGGTGTGTATACCACATGCAAAACATGGTTTTCCAATTCTGGTCGTTCCTCGTTGAACAGAAAGTTGTCGTCTGTTGTTGTTTCACATGAATGTTTCTGTAAATGTAATTGAAACTGTAAATAAACATTGAGAACAAAATTGTTCTTTAATATTGCAAAAATCGAATACTTTATAAGACAACTAGCGTTCTATCACGAATGCTGTTCTCTTATTGGCTACGCTACTCACTATCTATTCTGTTGTAGAAAGTGAGTATAAACCTGATAGTGTGACCTATTTATATCATTATTCAATAAAAACGCGAGCCTGGCTTGTTGTTAAATTTTGAACGTCTAGTATATTTATACTAAAACAATTAGATTATTTGCTCTTGATTGTTGATTCGGGCTTCGCCCTCATCAAATATCACGCGATAGAAATCTCGAGCTCATAATCTAATTGTTAACTAGTGTAGTAGTGGTAGATCATTGGAAAGTCTCTAGAGTAGAGTAGACTAACGTATGGTATGGATCAATTTGTGCGAAATTTAATATTTATAATTTTGAGACTTTTTTTTTTCACGAATTCCACAACGAATTGATTTTTTCAGTTTTGCACAGAAAACAGCCTGAAGGATAAAAAAAATAAAGTGGCGCCTGCAATAACGGACTTAACCTGCGATCAGGCGCTATTTTTTTCGGAGCGCGAGAGCGCGAAAAAAAAGAGCGCCTGATCGCAAGAAATATAAACGAACAAAGTTTCGTTTCTAAGGGTCCTTTCGCGGGAAAAACAAAAATTGCATACTGTGCTTGACAAGGTTTCAAGGGTCTAAAAAAATCTCCAAAGAGTGTTGTGTTGACAGATCTGTAAAGTACACGTACATGTGTAAACTGAAAGATGAAACTTTCATTGATAGAAGAGATATTAAAAACCTCTGTGTTCGCAAAACAAAGCCCTCTTTCACGCCAGACCCTTCAAAATGGAAGAAGCTCTTCAGCACTTTGATCGAGCTTTCCGCGATAACGGGTAAATGGATAACAATAATGGGTAAATGTGTCCGTTGACGAGTCTTTATGCTTTGTAATCCAGTCGTCCAGCCGGCGTTCCGAAGCTTGTCTGAGTCAAGCGAAATTCTCAATAAAGCACCAGCGCCACGAAAATGATTCAAATCATTTTGTTTTCTTTCACTAGCAGCCAAAAATGTTGTCTTCATAATAACTTTGTGCAAAAATATAATGATCCTCAACGCAAGAGCTCAAAAGAGCTGTCAACGCAATGGCAATTTGATGGTAACGTCACCTTGTCTGACCGCAAACAGAGTCGAAGGGATGCATTGCATCATTATTTATGAAGACATTCTATGATTGGTTTCGCGGGAATAATGGAGTCTTGAATAAGAGCATAACAACCAAATTTGGGACAATTCTCTTGTGTTTTCCGCTGGAAAACGGTATTGTAGGCATCAACAACATGGCGCCAGTGTGTGAGAAAGAAATAGAACGATTGCGGTGAATTTCTTCAAGTTATGCTCGATTTTCCTGGGAAAATTTGCTTTGCATTTCCGTATTATAGTACGCAGTAAATGTGAATTTATGTGAAAAATAAATCAGAAGGGTATGAAATTTGGAGGAAAGAAACTAGATGTGTTTACGAAAGTTTTCACCGGAGTGCGTCATATTTCTCGAGATATCGAAGACAGGACAAGCTGGCAAACTTCATCTAAAGGCGGGTTTATATTATTTATCTTTAAATTGTTCCTTTTTGCTTTTCAGTGACGCACTCTAGTGAAAATTTGCCTTTTTACATGTTATATCTTTGGGACAATTTTTATTGCAAACGGTTAAATCCCCTTTCAGTGGTGGCTGATCCCTTAAAAAAGGACAGTCACACCAACCCCTTAAATTCCTTAAATTCCACGAATTCCTTGAATTATTTCGAACAACTGAAATTTTTTGTACAATCTAGATACAATTCTGTATTAGCTCTGAAAATTTCACTCATCTGGTGTAAATATTTCTTAATGTTTCTTTCGAAGTAAAAAGTGCATAAAATCACCAATTTTGCCTCCAGTATATTACCTTAAAGTGGACTCACCAATCCTCTCAAGGTTTTAATCCCTTCAGTAGGGTGGGGTTAGGTGATTTTTTTTCAGTCTTTGGTGACCTTAAATATTCATATCAAGTTTCATTTCTCGAGTCATTGAATTGAACTCAAATATTCTGATTCAGTTGTGTATAATGTTTGAAGTTCAAAGTGATATTGACTTATAGCGCGAGTCGTAAAAATATATTCCCTCTGGAATAATTCAACCTTTCTAAAACGCAAATATTTCGGCAATCCCCAATAGGCAAAATAAAACTCCCATAAAAATGCAATGCTATACGGTTTTCAGAAAGAGACTAGCAGTCTATGTATACACGTTTCACCTGGTAAACCGAGCTCCCTGCATACTTTGAATTTCAATGAAAATTACTATAGAGACTATATTTATTTACGTGGCGCATGCAAAAGCCGATTATTGAAGACTCGCCTATTTTCAACAGGCTTCAGTCCCTTACGTAGGGTGGGGTTAGGTTAGCTTCGGCAACGGGACCGCAGTGAACTATTCGTTTATTAATTTTGCGCACTTACCTCAAACACAAGTTTCCTCTCTTGGGTGATCGCCTTTAATGCATACCGAGTCCTATTTCCATCCGAGTCAATGTATTGTATACACATCTTTCCTTTCTTCCTCTCAATAATCATAAATCCTTTTAAAAATAATTGAAAGTACAGTTAACAAAGAGCTGATTTGATGAATGCTTTCAATCCCGCAGTCAAACCTAATAATAAAGGGGGATATGGCTGCTTTTGCTGAAATCTGTGCTAAAATCTGAGCATCAAGATGACGTTTAAGAGTCAGCCACTTTTTTCATCAATAAAAAAAAAAACAGAGGAGGAAAAAGCAAGTGACACTCTCGATAACCAAGCCAGTATCTTCCGCATGCGCACAGCCATATCACCCTGGCAGTGGCAGCCATTGACAGCTGTTTCACTTCATCCTAGTTAGGACACATCAGCACGGCATAGCCAGGCAGGATCTCACATAAGATCATCGACCCCGCCACTTTACTACCAAGGCGGATGCAAGCATCCCTTTAAGCGCCAGCTCCACACGACACATGTGGTAGCTGTTGGCTGGGGACAGCACGGCACATTTTTGCCGATCGTTGTGTCAGTAAATTTTAGTAAAAATACGAAAAAAGTAAGTGACACACTCGACCACCAACCCCGCGGCCTGGCCAGTACCTTACCCTGCCTGGCTATGCCATGCTGATGAGCCCTAACTAGGACGAAACAGCTGTTCATGGCTGCTACTGCCAAGGGTGATCTGGCTGTGCGTCTGCATAAGGTACTGGCCAGGCCGCGGGGTTGGTGTTCGAGTTTTTCGAATTTTTGTTGAATCAAGCCGAGCGGATGTCTGTAAATATCGAGAATCCGAAGCAAAAGAACCTACTTTGTGACCTATTTTCGAAAATGGGAGAAAAGAAGAGTTCCAAAAAACGTCATAATGCGTTTCTTTACTTCCTCGGCTATGATGTTTAGTCATGTTCATTCTGTTAATGATTCCATCAAGTTTTATGAGTCACAACAAGAGAACATATAATTGGTCACAACCATATTTTGTAAACCACGTGACCAGAAAAACTCAAACATCTTACAATTTAAAAAATCTGCAGCATGGATTTGCTAAAAAAAGCTATGACGTCATAAAGGTGTATTTTTTCGCCTAACGGTAATTCCATGTTACAGATAAAAAAAAAATTGAATTGCTCATGATTTGCCAAAAGAATCAGATTTTTATCTCATTTTCTTTGTATTTTTGCGCTTTTTCATTATTATGCGCGGTTGGGGACTGGCACTAGTTGCGCTTGTGCAATGTTGATTTAGTGATGTTTTGTGTTCAGTTTCATAGTTCTAGTTCCCACCACAATTTTCATTCATATTAGCAGTTTATGACACGTGATAAATGCTAACTATGAAATAATGTCCCTAGCATCTAACTCACGCGCATCAGCCAATCATAGACATGCGGTTAGTTGCGGTTTGTTTAGGGATTAGGCCCAGGGGGGCGGGGGGCGGGGGGGGGGGAGGGGGTGACTCCCACATAAAAATAACGAGGGTGCTCGTCGTACCTTTTAGGGGTGGGGTCAAAATTTGTCGATTGGTACCGCTTATGGTACTAAAATCTAAAATGACCACCATTAGAATTATCGCGGCACCTTTTAGGGTATTGAGCCGAAAAAATATGACAGAATATGACATGTGTTGGTTTAGAATGGTACCTCTTAGGGGTAACAATTCTTTGAGCCACGCCCATCAAACAAGATTGTGGTACCTTTTAGGATGTTTTACGAAAATTTCCGACTAGCACCCTTGTCATTTTTATATGTGAGTCCCCTCCCCCTCCCCCCCCCCCCCCTTCAACCTCCGGGGGGCTCAGACTTCGTATTCCGGTTTTAAAATTCCATTATGTCTTCATTGTCTTGAGTACAACAAACATTAACTGTCTCTTGGTGCTCCTTTTTTCTACAACACACGGTTATAACCACCCGATTCGCGTATAATTAACCGCATATAAGCGGGTCTAATTAACATCAAATTACCGCATGCAAGCGGTTAAAGTAGGCCCTATTTACCTACTGAGAAATATTCTTTATATTACTGACTTACACGAGAACAGAACCCCAGAAATAAGAGAAAAGAGCTCCAGTTTAGCACTGATCTGCAGTGTTTAGGCCTAAGCACTGATTTGAAAACGGTTAGCTTTCATATATGGTTATGGGTAACTCCATAAATATGTTAAAAATTACAGCTCCTGTCAGCTAGCCCTCGTTGGTGTAGTGGATATGGATATTAGTTATGAAGCAAACGACTCGGGTTCAAGGCATACACCCTTCTGATGTTTTTCTTTCTTTTACTCCAAAAAAGTAGTTTTACTTTATGTAAAATGTTCAAATGAAAGACAAAAGCCAGTTTCAGATCAGCTCTATTTTCGTTATTTCTCAGTAGGTAAATAGGGCCTACTTTAGCCGCTTGCATGCGGTAATTTGATGTTAATTAGACTCGCTTATATGCGGTTAATTATGCGCGAATCGGCTGTTATAACACACTCATTAGAGTGAATTCGTATAACCCGTGTTTTATATGCTAATGAGCCGCGTTATATTCTAATGAGCTGTGCAGAATAAAACAAAGGGAACTGAGACAGCTGATTTTTTATTTGTTATAAAATTAATTAAAATCTCACAGAAGCATTGCTAAGCGCATGCAAATTTAAACCAAGGGGTAACAATTCAAGCATTTCAGTATAACAGCCTGTAAAAAAACGAAACAAAGAACAATAAACATGTCGGGACTCAAAATTCCAGCCTTAATTTAATTTGTGATTTTAGTCTAGCGTTTTATATTCAAACTCGAGCAAAGGAAAGCGAAAACTGAACCATAAGATTAAACTAAACCGTAACATATGTTTTTGTTTTCCTCAGTTTCTTTTTGTCAAAGTCTGCGAAATAAACGTAATCGTCTATCGGCTAATTTATAAAGTAAAAATAAATTAAAGAAAAGGTACTGTAAACGCATACTACTGACCGTAAATGCAAATACTGTAAACTGTACTATACTGTACTGAATGTACGAGAATTAAAGTCATTTGTTTGGGGTTTTCGATCACACGTCTATTGTTTTATTGTACACAGCTCATTAGAATATAACGCGGCTCATTAGCATATAAAACACGGGTTATACGAATTCACTCTAATGGATCAAGAAAAAAGAGATTTGTCTCAGGAAATTTAATAGCACTGAGTAGTCTGAGTAACCGTGTCATATAAAAAGTTACGTGACGTCGGCCCTTATCTCATACAAGGTCGGCAAGTTCTTATGTTACATGTAAACTATGATATTGTATTTAGCCAATAACAGCAATGTATTTTGAATTAAAAGCAAGATCGCTTTGGTTGATACAATGTATTCCATTCTGTCCCAACTGCCTTGCTCAGTTCGTGTTCAAGTTTGTTTCGGATTTGACTGCTGGGAAAAGACACGTTTCACATTTTGCTGCCGTAGGAAGTAAGCCTTTGACTGGGACGACGTATTGCTTTTTCATGGCTGGTGACAGAACGCAAAGGAAAGTTCAAAGATAACTTTGTCAGTCGGTGTTTTCAAATACCTAAGCTGGTTGGATTACAGTTCTTAGTAAACGAATACTTTGCGAACATGTTTCTTAAAGGAGCCTCAAGATTCGCATGTTTAATGCTTAATATCTTCGGCAACATGAGTCACATGAAGTTGATGATCGATTTTACTTACTGAAATGGATCTCGTGGATCTCGTGGATCTGCCATGTGGATAATATATGGATAATACAATGGATGTACTGTGCTGCGGACAGTGACAAAGATCTCAGCCTTGCTTGGGCTGTAGAATGTTATATATCGTTTTTTATCTACCGTTAAATAGTGACCAAAAAAATGTTGGAAAATAAGCAAAAAATGCTATGGCGTAAATGGGCCACCATATTATTTTCAATCTAAGGGCTCTCAAAGCCATCTCGTTAATGCGAGGTTATTAAAAAAAAATAATGTTGATAGTTAAAGGTATTAGGTGCCGGCGCTCTCATTGCGTCTAGGGTGGTGAGAAAAGTCTATCAGGCACGTACTTAGGGTAGAGTTATTGAATATTCTAAAGCTGGGTTAAAATGGTTTAAGTGACGAGCACGATTTGTGTGTCAGGCTTGTCACCTTTTATAAGAAAAAAATTGGAAGAATAATCAGTACTTTGTGAACTTCAGTGAGCTGAGTTTTATTGCTCATTTGATAGATTGCTCATTTTAATCTCTCTAATTACGGACACCGAAGGGGCAGAGTAAAGTGTCGGGGAGTGATTTTGTGATAATGTGCACTTGGTTCTTGGGTAAACGGTAGCGACGTGAAAAATGTAAGGAATAAACAGCAAAAATCATGAAGATAAATCAAATGGCAGACTGATCGTTTTTTCCTTTGTCTTTGTTTGTCGTAAGTATCAGTCTGTTTTTTGTTTATTTTGACGTGCAAAATGGCGGGGAAATGGTGATCACGTGGTCATTTTTCGGTCACGTTTGCTATGGGCGCACTTATACGAATTGGTTTTTAATGGAATAGGTAGAAATTTTGAAATAGCATATGGGTGATGGAATGGCAGTGAACATCGCGCAATGACAAAGGGTCAGTTCTCAACACTTGGGATAAGAGAAATTAAGTGGAAATGTACAATGTATTTAGTGGTTACGAAAATAAACAATTCAATAGAGAATGGTAACAATACAGATGCTGGCCAATAGTATGGTATTTTTCTTTAGAAAGACGTAGATCGATAAACGACATTGCCGAGTCGTGGCGTGCAGTTCGAGCATTGACAACAGTTCCTCTAAAGCCAATTTTCCACTTTGTTCTGTCTAAGGAAAATCTTTACGGAAGGAGTTTTGTTTGTAACATTGAATGCGAATATGATGTCCTTTTTTGGGTCAAAGTCTGTTTTTCGTTTTGGGTGGTCGGGCGGCCGGAGAACGGACTTTTCTCTCCTGCAGTGCGCCATTTTTTTTTTTTATTGACCTGTTTTTAGGTGGGCGGTGTGTCGGGAGTGTAGCAGCATTGATGTCCAATCAGAGGGCGGTTAATTTCATGATGACATTTTCCAGGAAACTTGATAAAGGGTGTACAGCTATCATCATGGTGGAGATTGAAATATTTCAAACCGGATGCAATGACGCTATACTTCTGACAATGGAGATAGTGGCTAGCTCCGAGAGAAAGATTAACTTAAACGCAGAATAAACTGTGAGGAGCCTAAAAGAATTGCAAAATGCCACTGTTTTAATATATAAGCGTGACTATCGCATAAGACTTGGATGTTAGAATCTTTTATTGCGGTCGTCATGAAGAAACGGTGTCAACACTATACTAATGTATGGTTATGCGAACAGCAGACTTGCGCTTATATTAAATCATGGACTGAGAAATGAACTGATCCTAAGCAGCGAATAATTCGTACAAGCGGCTACCACTCAGTGATCTTGCAACTCTTTCAAATTGAGCCAAAAAGGTAACGACGGCGTAACTAATTATTCTAAACGGCTCTGGAAAGCGTAAATTTTTCCTGTCAGTATCACAGCTAGATATTTTTTCTGAAGATCAAAGAAACGACAACATTTACAACAAAAGGCCTGTTAATTTTTTTTTATTGTGATCTGAATGAAAAAATCCTTAGGCGCGTTCTTGAGGTAGCGACGAGCAGGATTTGTGGGCTGTGAATTCATTGTTGAATACAGACTACAGCACTGTATCTAGTCATTTGAGAACTGTTTATTTTAGCAGCCCGATACTAAATCAGCAAAATTATAATTACGTCTTTTGCATATTAGTGCATAATCAAACCGTAATGGCCACGATTCAGTATTCCAAAATAGAACAAAAGCCAAATCCATACTCTTGCATAATCAAACCAAAACATTTTTAGTTAGCTGAGTCGGGAAAATCTCACCTGTTATTCTTGCATACTATTGCATAATCATCACACCTCAACATTTAATACCCATTCAAAATTGAAATTACTCTTTCATAATCAAACCGTAATAGCAATGATTCAGTATTCCAGTGACTACTAAAAAGGGACCCACTGTATAATACAATCCAATTAGGCCCGTTCACATATGCCGAATCTAATGTAAATGAGCAAAAACAACATATTTCGCCAGAAGCCATAATCACGGAAAGAAACTGGAGCGTTGGCCCCACGCAAAGTCATATTAAAGACAGTTTGAGTTATTTTTACAGACATTGCGCTACACTTGACACAATGAGACAGTCGGCACCTACTACCTTACAATATTTGGCGAGAATACTTCGCATTTAGAGGCAACCGTTCCAGTTTCTTTGCAATTTAGTTGGACCACATCTAGTACAACAAGACACAAACATGCGACGAGCCAGGCATGAAAATAGAACGCATGTTTTATTTCCGATTTGACAGCCTTGTCAGATAAATGACCACAAGTTGCTTCTCATTAGCTAAAATTAATTACCGACTCGCTTATAAAGCTACCTGGTTTGGTGGCTTAAATTTAACAACAATTTAATTCATTTAAGCTGACTCGCTTAACTTTAAGCGACTTGGGAAAACCAACTCTTTTCACCAGATTTCCAGTTCTCACTCGCTAAGCGACTTGAAAAATCGCTCGTGAAAACACAGGCAAAATCTACGACCGGAAATTAACATCGGATTCGGAAAAAAAAGACAAGAGACGATAACTTTGTGATAGAAACAAAATTAAAAAAAGCCCGTCAATGTTTTTGAAAGGAGGTATCGTTGGTCATATGGGAAATTTGACTCAGTCAAAGCTATAATTGTCAATCTGGCTTTAGATCTCTTCACAGCCCCCCCCCCCCCCCCCCGGGGGGGTACTCTCTATAATGGGCTATACGGGGATGCTCCGCCCGAAAGGGGTACCTTTTCGAGGCTGAAGGTATATGAAAGGGTCGTGATTTCACGAGTTGAAGTATATGAAAGGGTAGGGATTTCACGAAGAATAGGAAAGGGTACCGAAAACACGCCGATGAGGCGTAAAAAAGGTAGGGAAAACTGCCATTTAAGTATAATAAAAAGGGCCTTTCAAAATAAATCAAACAGACGCACCTAAAGGCTATGTAAAAAGGGGTACCATTATCATTGAAAGGTATATGAAAGGGGTACCATTTCTGTCAAAAACGGTATATGAAAGGGTAAGGGTTTGAACCCCAGGGCGGATCATTCCCGTACAAAACTTTGTGGAGTACACTCCCCCCCCCCCCCCCACCCCCCCCCCCCACCCCCCGGGTTCACAGCACACTTGCATTTTTGCTTGAAACTACTAACAGCTGGTCTGTCAATATAGACAATGGTTTCATCAACGGAGTGATATTTATTGACTTAAAAAAAAAGCCTTTGGCACGATCGATCATAAGATCCTTTTAAGTAAATTAGTTAGCTATGGAGTTGATCAAAAGGCCTTAAAGTGGTTTGATTCTTATCTTAGTGACCGCCGCCAAAAGTGCTTAGTCAATGGTAAGCTATCTGGTGCGCTTGCTGTCACCTGTGGAGTCCCACAGGGAAGTCTAATTGGCCCACTTCTTTTTCTGATATCCATTAACGACCTGGCTGCCGAACTGTCTGAGTAAATCCATTCCACGAATGTATGCTGACGACACAAACATCAGTATTGCTGCCATTAGCTTACCTGTAATAAATAGCGAATTATCTAACCTTCATGAATGGCTCAGGTCGAATAGATTAAGCCTAAACATTGCCAAGACTGAGTTAATGTTAATAGTTTCACGTACGTCAAAGGCTTACAAATACCGCCACCGACTCACTTAATGTACAGATTGAAGGGCACGTAATTAAAAGGGTGAGCGACACTAAATCATTGGGAATTTATATTGACCAAAATTTATCTTGGTCCAAACATGTTGACGAAATCGCCAAGACCATTTCTTCTGGTATAGGTGCACTTAAAAGGCTGAGGCCTTTTATAAGTGAACTGAAACGGCTATTCTTCTATATCGAGCTCTTATCGAGCCGCACTTCGACTACTGCTGCCCTGTGTGGGACGGTCTAAGTATTGAATTGGCCGATAAGCTGCAAAAATTACAAAATCGCGCCATTAGAGTTATTACTAAGTCTGATTTTCATTCTAGTGCTACTACCCTTCGCACTAGTCTGGGATGGGATGACCTCTCTACCAGAAGGAAGAAAGTCAAAGCAAAACTTATGTTTAAAACTGTAACCAACCAAACTCCGGAGTATCTTCAAGGCCTGTTTACACCTTTCAGCACGGACTATGAACTTAGAGACAAGGAAAATAAATTCTGTCTGCCCAAGCCCCATACAGATTTTTTAAAACGCAGTTTTTGCTATAGTGGGGCACTGTTGTGGAATAATATTCCACAGAATGTCAGAGCTATTAGATCTTATAAAAAGTTTAATAACGAAATCAATCGCCTTATGTCCACCTCGTACTCCCACACGGAAAACATGTAAACCAGTTTTTATTTTGCTTTGTGACTGATGTTTTCACCGTGTTTAAATAAAGGTATGTATGTACGCTTTATAGCTGCGTGGAGCTCATTAAAACAACTCATATAACTAATCAAGCGAAGTGTGTCTGTAGATTGTTTCATATGATACGCAAATACATGAATGAAATGAAAGCCATTGACAGCCGCATTTATTATGTCATTATCACGGCCGGAAAGAATAACGATATAAGGGCTTAATGATGACTCTGCGCCCAGCTAGGGTATGTTTTTCGGATTTTTGTCTTAAACGGGGCTTCGATTTTATCATTTTTTGTCTTAATCAGAGTATCGATTTTGTCAATTGTTATCTTAAACAGCGTATCTTTTCTTGGACGATAAACAGCCTGCGCGTGTGTTCTACCTCCAATGAGTGTTGATTTCCAAGATGGAATCTTTAACGAGATATCGCAGAACATTGCTGCCAATTTTCACAATTTTCAATCCAATCAGCTTAATAAAAACGTAATGACAGACCTGCACGAACTTCCCATGTGGCTTTTTAGGTCCCGTCGCATGGTAGCCTTCCAATGCGATGAGGTCATACCTCTAAAAGAGTTGAAAAGCAACTCTGCTATAAACCTCAAAAAAGCGAACAAAAATACAACAACAGTCATGATCAATAAGACAGAAACAATAAAAGAGGATCAAGTGGAACTCGACAGAAAACAAAAACCATAAGACGCAAAGAGCGTAGAACGTCTCCGACACTTCCACTTAAAAACAAATTTGAAAGATTGATACGTAACATGAGATATCGAAACTTAATAACAACTTTATATGACAACTTCATGACATTACAATACCCTAGGGAAATTAACAATAGGTCCGGGGGTGCTCCCCAAAAATGTTAGTGGCGCTATGTGACGCTCTTCTTGAAATACTAACCCGTTTAACCAACCATCAACCATATCCTCAATGCCCTAATATAGATTCTATAAAGAAGAAAGAAATCCCCCCCCCCGCCGGACAAAAGTTCACAAGTTAATAAAGTTAACAACGAGTCTTTGTTAATAACTTTTGTCCCTATTTTCTCCTGATTCCAATATCTCGTTTGCGCGCATGCGCATTAACGAGATAACGGTTAGAGATGGGGTGCATAGACGCTTAGAAAATCAATTTTTTACAGTCTAGAATAGCCGGTTAGAATGACTAATTTCCGAATAAAATACACCAGTTGCGTACAAAAATTGCCCGAGAAACTGACATGCAGACATCTTTGCATAAAGGCGACGCGAGTGAAGTTAGAACGTGTAAAGTCTTATTTTGTTTACATAAAATCGCATTTCATCCCAACTATAAATGAATGAACAAATGCATAAAAAAGGTCAGCAAAATCTTCTTTCGAAAAATTTTATTTAAATATCCGTTAGTTTATCTTCAAAAACAAAACACTTACCGTTAGCGTATCGCCAAGGAAATACCCTCGCAGCTAGGCGAAACTCATGAATTTGGGCACGAACGAAAACACAAAAAAAAAAACACAAAGAAACAGTCCGAATCACAAATTGATATCAACATAAATTCCTATCGAAAAATGCTATTTATTTTACTGTGATGTCCCTCGGCTGCTTGAAAATTCTTTAAAACTCCGCTTCTTCGGTTCTATCGCCTCGCATATATAAATGTGGTATAAACATATGAAGTTTCTCCAAGCAAAATTTCATCGCTTGAAGCTCTTCTTTTTCCACTAAAGCTGCAACTGAGTATTCTTGACACTTTTTCTTTCCATTCTATATCTTTTAAATGTGTGCTATTACTACTTGGTTTTTAAAACTACGGTTTTAAAAACCAAGTACATGGCGAGCGAGGCAACCATTTTGTGTAAAATTTGATATTCTCGTCCGAATAAGATCTATTTTTCAGCGTGTTGACCGCGCGCGAGCCTGTAACGTAGATCAGGAATTGCTTGTTCATTAACTAACATGCTTCTTACGTCACCGATGGAAAATCCACGGGTAAATATTGCCCGCGCTGCAAGTGGGACAAGTCCCTTCCAACGAAGAACCTAACTTACCGAAAATTTATGTTGGAAGGGACTTGTGGCAAGTCTAGGCTCAAGTTAAAACAGTGTTTTAGTTAGCTTGCCTCGCCTTTTCCTTGTTGTAAGCAGCAAAAATACAAGAAGTCTTACAGAGCTACAGAGCTACAGAGTATTTGATGTTCGCAAATTATTGTTACAGTTTCATTATTTACACACAGTATACTCACATTGTGAAAATATCGGATGACTGCCAATGTCGCAGATTTAAATGAACGAGAAAACATTAAGGACAGAAAAAATATTCTCCCCTTTTGCCGTCCATTGACGTCGGTCCATTGAAATGGTCTAAAATGGCTAAAATTCAATGGTGTATGAAAGCACCGGGGACTCAAAATGCTAATTTTCGACTTATCGAAATTTTGAAAAAAGTAAAACGAAATCGAACCTTTTAATCCCATTTTCGAAAATTCACTCCTTTAGGTTAATCACTTACTTGTGCTGCTGTCACTCGTAGTTGAGCCACTGCTTCTTCCTTGACATTGTCCATTCGTTCTACATGGATCAATGTTAATCTTGATAAGGTTATCACCGCAATTGTTGTTCGGACACTGTCGTCTGAAAACGGAACTTAAGCTACAATTGCTTGAACTGACAATTGGAGCGGAACATGAGAGCGCAACACAAACCAAGAACGACGCGATTGTCTACAGATAGAGAAATAAATAATTATCACCAGTTTTTCTAAGTTTTTATGCAATAAGTTAAATGCGAGTCCCCAACTAATATGCATATGACTTACGAAAATCGGATGGTTGGAATCCATGGTACGTTTTGTCTTACAATCGCGTTTAGCCGTCACTCAGTGTGGATTAGCAGTTGAAAGCTTGCCTAATTAACTCACCACGCAAGTAAAGGTCTTTTATTTGCAACCCTGAACCCTTTCATATCGGCAACTAAAAAGTAAGTATCCGAAAAACCCCTACTGAATTTGCACATTTTTTTATTCATCGTCAATCCTTTATATAGAGTCTTGCTTACGTTATAAATAACCATGGACTGAAAATTTTATTAAGAATACCCTGAACGTTTATATTAAAATAAAACGCTATTTTGAACAATGCCTTTAAGAGCGCTCAAGTAATCAATGGCGTGTTTCGCAAAATCGTGCAGATACGAGAATTCGCACACTGAGTTTTACGGTCAAGGTACTTTATATAGTACTTAACAAGAAGTTGATAATTTTAAATTTCTACTCAAACTAGCCTGAAAGTGGAGTAATTGCTTTTTTCAGCGTAAAGTTTGTGACGTGGGATTGCTTTGCAATCAAGTTACAGAATTAACCGCAACTTGTAATTAAAGCTCGCAGTTATCGAGCTTTTTCTGCTAAAATGATCTTAAAAATCTTATAAAGCTTATAAATCTCTCTGGATTGAGATGGTCACGTTTGCCTCACGATTGTATTTACCCTGACTTTTCATGGTAGGGGCAAGTCCCTTCGCTACCAACTATGACAAAAATTTACCGCAAAGACTGATCATACTTCTTAAGGTTTGGAATCAAAGCAGATGGGCAATGTTTATACTGTGGTGATCTTGATTGTATTGACCTTTTATCTACTGTCATTTCACTAAACTCTGTATTTCTAAAAAGGTTGTTCAAGGGTTTTATGATTACTCTAACGGTTCTAAATCCACTCCAAGTAAAAATGAGCTACTACCCTATGGAACGCC
>JAJGOT010000453.1:112500-197500 GCA_022457155.1 Cladopsammia gracilis | reverse complement strand
AAATAATATTCTCCTGAAGGCTAAGTTTTTGTAGCTGTTTTTCCTAGTACACGGTCAGAAGAGTGTAATAACGTGTCATATTTGCACTTGTTTGGTGCATATTTGTAATGTCAAATGCTACATGCATGTTGCAAAATAACACCATATACATTGATTAATAATCAGCAGTATTTCAAAAAATACATATTTATTTAAATTTCAATGATAATACATTAAAAAGACTTTCTGACACAGTAATTGATTTGACAAAATGTACTGGTCATTTCACTCACGTGGTCTGCAGCTATGCTAATTTATTTGAACAAAACATAGTGTTTGCATTAGAAAAGAGTTCAATCCCCACAGGATTAGTTTGGGACACCAATATGGCCGCCGTTTTATTGTTTTGGGACACCAACATGGCCGCCGTGACGTGATGTGAAAACACTCTATATCAACCAGTGTACATTCACTTGGAAGATGACAAAGCTTTAGAAAAGAGTAAGAACATTGTCATGATGCTTACCGGTACACTCTCTATTCTGTATGATCTGGGGATGATCAAACCGTACATGCACATGTATATGTATATAGCCGATTCACTAAGAAGAATGTCCTATCCATCAAGTGTTTATTACTTTAATTTACTATTTGTTTTCATGTTTTTAAGAAAGAAAGAAATCCAGTTTGCCAATGTTTCAATGTACATGTACCTCAATAGAACCTTAAATTTTTGCAATAATCACTGGGTGGCCATGGCCTTTTTTGTAGCACCCAAAAATGGCCACAAACAGAACCTCAGAAAGCAATGTACCCTGGTTGAGACTGACCCTTTAATGATTTAAAGAGAAGGTCAGATAATTACACTACAATGCTTTTTACAAACAGACAGTATTATTATTAAATGAAAATATTTTAGTCATTGTAAAAAATTCCATTTACTGTTTCAGCCGTAGAAAATCCACCTTATGCTTATACAGTACTGAATATACCAAGGGATGCCTCTTCAACAGTCTGTTGAAATAAAAAAACGTTTGCACTAATTGTTTATGTCCATCTTTACTGCACATACAGTTTATGTCACAATGCCACACTACATCATGCAACTCAGCCGTGCACAGAGGAAGAAAACTAACCACATCAACGGTTGGTAGCCATTGCGTTAACTTTGCTAAATAAAAGTTGGTGTCACGTCCATTTTTTTGCATTCATTTTCTTTACAATGTTTTTCTTCATTCAAAGGTATAAACAATTTTTATGCAAATTTAAAAAAAACATGGCTGTCAAAATCTTGTTGCCATGGAAACATCAAGTCGCATGATCAAAAAATTGTCATATTAAATTGTTGCCAGATAAATTTTAGGAAAAGTCACAAAGTTTGATGGCGTCTGAATACATATTAAATAAATTATGAATGTTCAAAGTTAGCGCAGGCACTTTGTGCCCCACCCCCCCCCCCCCCCCCCCCCCCCCCAGGCCGAATAGGGTTAATTCATTTATTTATCCGGGGACATCTGATTAGCATAAATACACACTGTGGCTAGTTTGAACACTACCCTGGCCCTGACATGAGTTACTTATTACCAAGCTGTAGCAAAATTTTTGGCAATTCCCCCCCCCCCCCCCCCCCCACTTTCCAAGGGCCATAAATATTCAGTTTTCTTACTTTTCTTCATTAAGAACCATCTTCCTAAGAACTCATGGATCAAGACGTTTTGGCTAAATGAAATTGGCAATGCAATTACTGTCACTATACAATGAAAGAGACAATTTCTTGCAAGTTCCGAGCATGTGTAGTCGATATAATAGGCATAGTACATGTACAGTATAACTAAAAACAATAGTAATATTCTTAATACTGTGCTGGAGCAGTCGTACAGTATGCACGAAGAGGCCCAAAATATAGATGTAAATCAGTATTTACGATGAAAACATAATATAAACATGCATGTAATATACAGTAAACCCAAAACCAATTATTCTTTTTTACATGGAAACTAGTATATTAACAATTTTAAATTAACATACCTAAGAAAGATCACACATTTGCAGTGGGTTTACAATGTGGTGTAGACTTTTATGTCCATAATCCATGCCAGTACATGTAGAGTATGTGATGTTTCCTGGGAGAAACAATTTGAATAATAGAGCAAGTGAGCATCTTGAATTGATTGATAAATTTTTCAGACATAAAAAAGGATTAACTGCTGGTATATATATGCACCTAGTTCAGCGAGGGGGGCTGTCACTAAGGGCCAGAGGCCGGGTATTTCCCCTGGCTACTATAAGCGTGACTCCAGCTACTTCCATGTGAAAATAGATTAGGAAAATAGAACCAAAAGAACTCCTCAGCTGTTAGAATCCCCACCTACTAATTGCATTTACCCAGCACTTGAATCTCAGTGACAGCCCTGCTTGCTGTTTGTAATTGTTATAGTAACATTAAATTATTCTTTCACTTTAAGCAAGGTACTGGGCTTGTAAAAACAGTTTGCAATTTGATTGCCTTTCTACAGGTAAACAAAGAACTAAATGTTTGAGTATGCATATTTTTGTCTCACTGATCTGATTGGTTGACAATTGAGGCCTCGTGATCTCATGGTCTCATGTGTGTTAACTTGAGAAGCAGAAAGAAGAATAACAGCATATAAGTTTTCAAGACAACTTGGCATTCATGGATGGATAGAACTGTTTGATATTGTGTTCACCACTTATTGCCACATGGGATTTTTGTTCCAGCAAGTAAAATAGGCACTGGCCTAGTCTGTTTATTCTAACACTTTCCTCTTACAGTCATGCATTGTCATGTCTGCATGAAAGGAGGCTCAATAAATAGTGGAGAGACTACAAATATTTTAATTCCCACCAGTGAATGATCAAACCGTACATCAAACCGTACATGTACATGTGCATGTACATGTATATAACCAATTCACTAAGAAGAATGTCCTATCCATCAAGTATTTATTACTTTAATTTACTATTTGTTTTCATGTTTTTAAGAAAGAAAGAAATCCAGTTTGCCCATGTTTCAATGTACATTTACCTCAATAGAACCTTACATTTTTGCACTAATCACTGGGTGGCCTTTTTTGCAGCACCAAAAAATGCTACAAATCCATTTGAAATCCACAGATTGGTTATAATTTTACATACTAAGTTTGAAGTCCAAGAATTGAAGAGCAAACAGATTTTAAAATATTTTGAACATTTTTGCATGACTTAAATTTGCACAAAATCATACAAACTCACATGTAACATAAGTTATATAACATCAGCTCACATGTACACTCTGCTATACAAAACTGCATTTGCACTGTACATGTACATGTAACTCGATCAAGAATTTAAGAGGGCCACGTCAGAGTCAAACGTTTTGCGGGAACAATAAATTAAACACAAATATTTAGAACGAATGAGGGATACACCAAGTACATACCGTTTAAAAGCCTTTGAGTTCATCGCTGACCATCCATTTGTGTTCGTTCACTGTCACGTGATTGTATGCAGTGCAACCGACCCAGACTCCAAATGCGCTAAGAGATGCCCATCAAGTGGCCGAGGAAGACGAGGAGTACATGAAAGTGATCGCATGAATTTAGATGTTTATTATATAGCCTTGGGCCCACTCCACCTGACGCGCGAGAAACGAGGAAAAAAGAGCGGCAATAGTTAGGAAACGAGTGGTATGTATAAAAAAATGAGTTGTAAAATAACAATAACAGCAATGACATTTTTAAAAGGGGTAATTTACCCTCTTGATGTCGCGTTTAGTGAATTGAGACACCAAAGCATGCAGTTTTCGTAGAATACTTTCAGAACTCTTAGCTTTTCTCGATACTGTCACTTGAACTCATGCATCTGAGATAAACTGCTCTAGAAACCATCCAAAGAAATGTCGACCAGACAAAACCCAAGTCGAACTTAACCTGCGACCTGCGACCTGCGACTCAATTCGATTACTGACTTGCATGGATGAATTGTTAACCTCAAGTTAACTGTACGTAAGTATAGTCGACGCATACGTCGACTATACGCAAGCCGAGTAAAAATTTTTCACAGACTGGCTACCCAACCGTAAGTGAACAAAATTGGCCCTCAATATAGTTAGCCGTGGCTGGGCTCGCGCGTGCACAAGGCTGCATTGAAACGGCTTTATATGTAGCATGCGATTAACTTGCATCTACTTGCGAGTCGGTTTGACGACCCAACACTATACGCAAGTTGGCATTTGCACACGTTTGTTCCCAACTACCTTGTGAGTGTTGATAACCCTCTGACCGTCCGTAGTTGATAATCAATCAAACGTGTGACGTCCTGTTGTTTTTGTCACTCGTGTTGGTTTCATTATTTCACCGATTCTCTCTTTTTTTTAGGATCCAGTCTTATGGTGGCCCTGTTTGCCATAAGCGTTGCTTGTTTGTCGGGAACAGCGTTGATGATTTTCAAGAAGTCACGTGATAAAGCTACTGGGGCACTGTGCTTACCAATGGGGATCTGAAGTAAAAAAATAACTTATATTAAACTGGTTGGACTTGGTAAAGACTGGAGCCTGAGATATTCTAATTTCTAATACATGTATGATGTAAGAATAACCGGCTAGAACTGACTTTTTAATGATATTTCGACAACAGTAAATGTGTTTTACTCGCTAGGTCCCAGAGTGGGAATACATTTATATAATAGTTCTCCTCTCCTCCCCCCATTTACTGGGGATGCGATCTTTTGCAAAGAATTTATGAAAACTTCGACCAAAAACCATTACATAAGATTAAAAACTGCGAGTTAAAAACTGTCCAAGGATAAACTGAAGAAGTTATTTAGCTCAAGTATCCTTGGTCGTCTTACTTCTCATAAATGTTTAACCCTCGGACGAACAAACAAACTTTTACCTCGCCGTGGTACAAGGTACTATAGCAACCGATTGTCGTCAAACTTGAAAAGATAAGAGAAAAAAACTTAAGGGGAGAGGGGGTGCATGTCCGACGGTTAACTTAGCCAGATCTAGTCTAATTTTAATAGAAGTGATCGCTTAAATAAACTTTCTCTTCCATGGAGATTTTCTGAACTTTTGAGTCTTTATAACTGATTCTGTGATTTAATATTTCCTGCTCTAGTATTCCTTAGAGAGGTGGGTTCTGAGTGGTCTAAGCAAAAAAGTAAACTTTTACCGCGAGCTTGATGCAAAACGTTCAAAGATTGAGAATTTTATAATTAGTCTTTAATTATGCTCATAATGGACGAATCTTTGTTTCACATTTAACTAAGTGTGCCCTACGTTCTTCACTTTATTTCATTTTGCAACCTGTAAAGAAGAATTCAATGCATAGAAACAAGCTATTAGTCTTCAGGAAAACAGAAAATCTGTACCGATATAGCTAACCAAGAAACTTAGGGGACAAAGGGGGAAATACGGGATCCCTTTGATAGTTGCTTGCATCCTATTTGCGTCAGAGTTTGAAAATGATTCTTCGTGTTTCTTCTGGTAATAGAAAAAAAAATATTTTCCCCTGGAGTTGTTCCTTCTAATGGCCGTTACACTATCTTACCCCTCGTTACGCCATCTTAGGTATTAAGAGGAAAAACGAAAACGGAAATAGAAGAGAAAAGATTGGAAGTGAGAATTTAATTAAGAAGAGGGAGACTCATTTCTTTATGTGCTAATTCGTAAGAGGAAAATTAAGGGTAAGAACAGGGGTCTGGAAACTAGTCGGTGAATGGGATGGCAGGAACTGAAAAGCTGGCGGGAAACCACCTTAGGAGAAACTAGTGAAGTAGTAATCACCAAGTTTTTTTTTTTTTTTTTTTACTTAATTTGACACTGATGCTTCTTTTATTGTCACGGATTATGTAGCAATAAGAAGTATTAATAGTCTGGTTAATAAGTACTAGTTTTAGGTGCTTGGTGCTGTTTCATATGAGATCAAAAAAATATTCAAGATAGTTCATTCAATGGAAATGAAAGCAGATGCGTGGTTATGATGCATTCCGGCGTTTCCACTAGCTTTTCTTGGAATATTACTCATTTTGAACAGCACTAATAAAAAACGTTCATTCTCCCATATTGTGTTTCGTTTCTATTATTTTCAATTGAACTCTATTAAAATAATTCAATAGTTGTGGCAAATAAAGCTCTCAGTGCTTGGATTACGAATCACTCAGTGGCCTTGTTTGCTAGTATTCCTTGAGGAGAGAAAATCCTCAACAGTGAACTATTAATCCAGACTGATCAAGAGCCCATGAATGTCATTCCTGCCAGTACAAGATGGAAGTGGATAGGTCATGTGTTGCGACGTGAAGATTACAACATTTCCAAAACAGCCCTGAGATTAGCCTCCCACGCAGCCGTCATTTGTCTCGTCACGCAACGCTCCTCCCCACAAACGGCTGCGTGGGAGACTACCCTGAGATGGACCCCAAAGGGAAAGCGTAAACGCGGTTGCCCACGCACTACATTGCGCCGAACAATTTTAAGATCGATTTTTGACGTTAAGTTCGAATTACTCCTCTGTACTCTCAAACAAACTCACATTTTTCCTTAAATGTGTGAGATTTAGCAGGATTTTATTTATTGAAACGCCAATTCAGTAGAACCTCTGATGTGATGAAAACCTTTCTTAGTGAACCCGACCTCTTGTATTTTTTGTTCGCTATTATTTGAAATGAATTTGGTTTATCAGGAATATCACTGCATGACTCCATATGATCATAAATACAATACTTTGATATCCCGAATATTCGACGCCCAGTAGTTCGAACTCGCCAGAAATGGTTTCGTTTGAAAACGGTCTGAAAACGGGAATGGATTTTAGATTTCAGGTCTGAAAACAGGTATGAAAAAGTGGCTGAAATAGGGCCAGGATTTGGAGAACCGGGTGTCACAACCCACCAAAAATCCAAGGAGTACCACCTTCCCCGCGCAAACATTAAAGGACATTATACTGTCACAGGTTTCGTTAACTAGGACATCCTCCGAGCATTAGCATTTTGTGGTTTCAAGTGTCGGCTACTGAATGTAGTCTTACTTTTTAGATATAATTTTATGTTTCTCCGTAAAAGCAGTACTGAAAGCACTGAATAATGCACTGGGTTTAATGAAGACGCCACGAGTTCAGCTTTTTGTTTAGATATATGACGCGTTGAAGGTTCAATTTGGCGTCCATTAAATCAATGATGGTCCATACTGGGACATTACTATGACGGCTGAGTAAAATTATCCTTGTTATTGGTTAAGGGCTAAATACAAACAATTTTAAAATACTTAAGATATCACCCATACCAGCAAAACAAAATACCATATATATCAGCTCGTCTGGCTTTATATAAGTATGCCCGTTACATCGAAGGACCTACCCACTGCCAGAAGGATTTCACAGTGCAGCTGCTGCGAGAGCCCGATCCAGTGCGTCTCGCTGAATGGTTTTACCTTGTTTGGTAGTTTCAGCAAATTTAAAAAATATTCAGGCTTTGAGGAAGTTAACTGCAGCTGAAGCTCTTCGTCTTCTTTCGTATCTACTACGCTCATACGTGCTTGATGGCGTGTAAACTTCATGCGATGGACAACTTCCATATAATCGTGTTTCTGATGGCCATGGCAATTGCAATATCAGTTGAAGGTAATTTTTAGTGATATTTTTACTATGGAGGGCTAAACAATATTTAATCGTTTCTTGGTAAGCATGAAAATCGCAAATGTTAACGAAACTGAGTAGCGTTGTGTTATGTTGTGTTGTTACTCATTTCAGTTGTTTTCGCCTTGGCCTGATATATCACTCTCATGTCTGTTATACGTTTGAAAAAGAACCCGGCTGTCCTCAGTCGATAATATTTGCACCCCAGAGTCAAAACGTCGAGCCAACTGTGACTACCATTTAATAATTATTTAATTGTTACAAATTTTAAAATATGCGCAGGAGCACTCAAACGCTACGACAACTTCGTGGTAACTTTCTCTCGGATCTCCTAAGAGAAGAGATGCCGGTGTACTAGTATATGAATTATATATATGAAAGCTCTTTCCTATAGTACTTTCTATTTCACAATGTGAATTGTGGAATTTTTTTGAAACTGATTGACTCAAATGTTTAAATATCCGAACCGGAAGCTTTGATTTTCAATGCCAAGAGAACTTCAGCACAGCACGCAGAAGAAATTTGACCTAAGATTTCAGAATTATGGCTAATTCCACAATTATGTTGTAGTAAAAATAAGCCTGTGTACAGCTGCCTCTTCCCCTGAAGATTTTTTGGGGTAGAGAGCGGCTGTACACAGTATAAGTAAAAGTATAAACACGGGCGCACAAAGCATCAGTACTCGATAGATGACATGCACAGTCATTTAAGTATACCTGTATACTGCTTCAGTCAGACCTGCGTGACAAGCTAGTAAAAATCACAAATTAAATCCATGTATATAAGTGCGCCCGACGTTGTGTATTTTTCTTTCTCTATTATTTTATATGAATTGGGTATATCAGGAATCTCACTACTGCACGTGTTTATAAATACAATACTTTGATATTCCGAATATTCGATGCCCCGTTATTCGAACTCGCTAGAAATGGTTTCGCTTGCTTTCTTGGCTCAGTTACAAACATTCACGTAGGGTGGCGGGGTGGAGGTGGGGGTCTGAAAACGCGTATGGCCGTTTTAGATTTCAAGTTTGTAAACAGGAACGGAGTTTGGTGTGAAATAGAGTCAGGATTTCAAGAACCTCCACCGAATTTCCGAGGAGTACCCCCACCCCGGGAAACATTGTAGGTCATTATATGGCCGTAGTTTTCGTTAACTAGGACAAAGGCTTTTATGGAGGTTTTAAATGTAATAGAAAGGTCAACAAAACAATTTAATTATAGTGACAAAGGATATAGCACCCAACAGCTTAAGTAGTATACATAAGCCGGTAATTCCAGCAACGCCCACGTTTCCCGGGACATCCCCTAGCATTAGCATTTTGTGGAAAATAGTCAGGACAATTGTCCTATGGCGGGGACAAAAAGACTGTGCAAATGCCCATGGTTATATTGAAAAAAAAAAAAAAAAAAAAAGAAGGAACTTTATTCGAATCATTTGTTTTCATTTTCTTGTTCGTCTATAAATTCCTCTACGGACAAAGCGAGATCTTCGAAACGACTCGAAGCCATTTTTCAACCGACCGAAATGCCGAGGAGAGTAAAGGCACAATGAATGGTGGGAATTCTCGTGTACGATTTTTGTCACTGGTGCAAAATGTCGTATCGCGATTCTGAATGGTCATACGATATTATTCACTGGTGAGGAAAATCGTATGACCAATAGGATTTCATGGCTTGTCATACGTGAAGGGACGATTTTTATCTCATAGTTTTCTGGTGTGTAAATCTCATTATGTATATAATACACCCTTGTACGTTTTGTTTTGATGCTGCTAAGTTCACTCTAGAATTGGTTTTGTAGGCAAATTTCAAAGGAAGGTATTATTTTAATAGCGGGTTCGGTAATTAGATATTAACAAAACGTCGACAGTTTTTTTTGTTTTGTTTTTTCATCTGAAGAATCGAGTACCGTATCGAGTGCCTACCCTACCCTTCCCTCTCGCTCAATGCTTGGCGGCACATATAACATTTATGACGTCACGGATGCGAAACCATTAGATGTACTTTGTGCTCACACAACTAAACTTCCCAACATACCGTGGGGGAGGGAGTGAGGGGGCGGAGGGTAATCCTAAAAATGTTTGGTTTCGTAAGGGGTGTGCAGCACGCTTTTTGAAATCCTTAGCCGTTTTCAGAAGAAAATACCTAATATTTTCCCACTCATTTTAAGATTAAAGCCTTAACTGAAACTCACCCTTTTACTGTCGAAAATGGAGGCATGCATTATAGCGGAGCACTTGCCAGGCCGAAGGCCTGGCTGCGCAGCTCTATACTCATAGAACCTACGCCGTGATTTTTCATGGTCATGGCTAGCGGAATGTTTCGCGGGCGCGTGTCCGTCCGCCCGTGTTGGACAACATCCGGGATCTTAGCAATTTTGTTTTTCGCGCGGCCACACAGCCGTGAGCTCGGTAAACACTTTAGTTGTTTTCTTGTGCCCAGCGGAGAATTAAACTCGTTATTTTCCTGCATTTTTTCGCGGTTTGCTACTCAAGACAGGGATACTAATTAATGTATACTCAGAAGCCGCTTTAGTGGAAAAAGACGAGCTTTCAGGGATTGATCTTGCTTCGAGGAACTTCATGTATTACGTTTTTATCAATGCGGGAGATGATTAATTTTCAGAACCAGAAGCGGAGATTTGAATTTCCAAGCAAGCGAGGAACTTAAAGGTAAAACAGATTACAGTTTTCGATGAGAATTTATGTTGTTATCAATCTGTGAGTGACTTGTTATTAGTGTTATTGTTAGTTTTGGAGAATTGATTTTAAAACGTGCCTAAATTTAGTTGTATCGATCTCTTGAATTTCATCGAAGAAAGCTTGAACTCGATGAGCTATAAATAAATGGTACGCGTTTTGCTTTTAAACGTAAACTAATGGAGATTTGAATAAATTTTTTCGAAAGAAGATTGTGTTGTCCATTTTTATGTGTTTGTTCATTCATTAGATAGATTGAAAAGCGATTTTATGTAAACAAAACAAGACTTGATTTTATAGTACAGTTCTATCTTCACTCGCATCGCCTTATGCAAATATGTTTGTGTATTTTTGCAATTTTTGATTTTCAAATCAGTTTCTCGGGCAATTTTTGACAAACATAAACTGTATTTTATTCGGAAACTAGTGGTACTATTTATTCTAGACAGAGAAAAGTTGTTTTTGTGAACTTTTGTACGGTCTATAAAAATGTACTGTGCAGACGGTCGCGTAATACTGTTTTTGAGAATTGCTAAAATTGAAAATAGCCCGTTCGTCAATCTTAATTCTTGTGCTTCCAACCTTTCACCTTAGTTAAGTTTCACCTTAGTTAAGCTTGTTCAAAGTGCGACGCTGTTAGGCTTGGGCTATCTATATATATTATTTCAAGTAAATAAGAAGCAAAGGACCGTGAACGAATATGCTGCCGGTGTATGTAGGATCTGGAGCAGATCTAGTCAGCCAAAAATAGAGATACAATCAAAGCATAGAGCAAGGCTGATACTACGTAGAGCATTTAACGCGATAACGATATGATAGAGCCCAAACTGACAGCCAAAATGCAACCGTGGACGCGCCGCTGTGACGTGGGTCAACTGGCAAACATTTGAATTCGAGCTCATCTCATCACCACGTGCGATTTGGTAGAGAATTGGCGTTCGTGCTAGTTTTTTTTTTTTTTTTCTATCTTTTTGCTGCTACACCGTGCTGACGAGACCCAACCAGGTCGAAACAGCTGTCCACGGTTGCATTTTGGCTTTCAATTTGGGTTCTATCATGTCGTTGCCGCGTTAAATGCTCTACGTAGTATCAGCCTTGCTCTATACTTTGATTGCCGGTATTCTATTTCGCCATTTCCCACTTCATTGTGTGACTAAAATGTAAAACATATAAATCTTAGCCCTATTCCGTCTAAAAAGGGGAAAGCTAACTTTCAACATTTAAATAATAATCGATTATCTGGCAACAATTCTGGACAATTTAATGATCGCGTGACTTGATGTTTCCATATGGCACAGGATGTTGACAGCCATGTTTTTTTTTTTAATTTGAATTTTTTCACCTTTAAATGAAAAAAAAAGACAAGTTTTATAAATATAATGTTTACAATGTTATGTCATTTAGCATTTATTTATTGGTTTTGACTAATTTTGAATCACTTTGGACGGTTTTATGAGATTTTCGAGAATTCCGAGATGGCGGATCCAAGATGGCGGCTTCGTAGAACTAATTACTAATTACCATGTCATGCGACCTTATCGTCCCATTTTGAAGACCGCAAAGGAGCAGTTTTGGACGTGCTATATACCTTTTTGGTTTCACTGTCATAGCTTTAATGCTCTCAAGTTGTGTTATAGAAAGTCATGGCTTTACTGCTCTTGTAGTTACAACTGTATGTTCTCCATGTTTATTAAAATTTGCATACTTTTTAAACTTTTAATTCTTTGTTGGTTTTGATTAATTTGGGTCAATTTAGACAGAAATCCAAGATGGCAGATCGAAAATGGTGGCTGTGCAAAACTAATTACACAATATCCACGTCGTTTGTCGTCATCATTTCATTCTGCGGACCGCAAAGTAAACCGTTTTGGACGTGCCAAGTACCCTCTAGGTTTCATTGCCTTATCGTTAATGCTTCTGAAGCTTAAAGGAAGGGCGCGCACAATTTGAACCCCCCCCCCCCCCTCCCCCTCCCCCTCCCCCCGTCTCAGGAACTCAAAAAGTCCGGGCAAAATAGGGTAAGGAAAATAAAATTCAAACTTAACGGGGGGGGGGGGGGGGGGGGGACATAAAGGCTCTAAGACCAAACCTTCTGGGGCTGTATATAATTAAATGTCTCAAATGTTCTGGTAGTCATTTTTTATTTCCTGAAGAAGTGTTTAAAAAAGTGATGTTTGTAAACTGTATCAAGTGAGAGTGCTCGGATGGTAAATTGCCCTAAATAATCACCGAGAACAAAACATCGACAACATCAGTTGCAAACAGTACCAATGTTTTCCTTTATTCTTAGGTGCATGGAATAACCTGATTGGTTCTTGGAGTGATAGCGAGGCCTTATGGACCGGAAGTATACCTTATGATGATAGTCAGTGGCATTATGGGCCAGCTAGACTGTGGACCTCTCCTATGAAAACAGATCACTACGGTGAATATCAGTGATAATTTAAGT
The DNA here is from genome assembly GCA_022457155.1 of Cladopsammia gracilis. Taxonomy (NCBI): domain Eukaryota; kingdom Metazoa; phylum Cnidaria; class Anthozoa; order Scleractinia; family Dendrophylliidae; genus Cladopsammia; species Cladopsammia gracilis. Next base: position 184,740 of record JAJGOT010000453.1, on the reverse strand, counting down.
CGTCGTATGATTACGTCATTTCGGTCATCATAACGCTCCTTGACTTTAAATTGGCGGGTAATTAAGGCAAAAGAGGAGAATAGAAGACCATGGGTTAAAATCCATATATATAAGAAATGACATAGCAAAAAGCAATTAATAAATTATACAGTCGAACATCTCTACAACGGCCACCTTCGGACAGAATGTTATGGCGACAAAGAAGATGGAAAACGGCAGTAAACGAAATAGAATCTGAAAGGCCCACTTAATAAAAGAGAGGAGATCGATTAAATAAATCCAATCAATCAATCATCTTTATTTCTTTACGGAATCTCATCATAAAAATGCTCTTCCAGAGAGTCGTGCAAAAATCATGCAATAAAAATAAAAATGGTCATTAAAACTATACTAAATTACAAATATGATAAAAACGATTTCAGGCTTGTCTGCCCTTTAATAGTATTTGATAGACTATTCCAGAGAACTGCCCCTCTATAGTGGAAGCTATATTTTTTCCAGCCTCAGTATACGGTCTTGGTACAAATAAATTATATGTTGAGTTTCTTAGATTGTAAGAATACATAGAATTTGTACTATTAAAAATTTGAGCCAAATGATCAGGTACATTTCGATTTTTCAATTTATACATTATTATGGCTAGTTGTCTTGTCCTTCGTGTTTCAAGATTATCCCACCGAAGTTCATCCAGTATCTCAACTGATCGTCTATCGTAGTTAGAGGAGGTTATCACCTTGAAAGCTCTGTTTTGGAGGGTCTGGAGTCTGTTACACATCCCTTTCCCACAACTCCCCCACACTATACTACAATAATCGAAATATGGTGGTACAAGGGAGTAGTACATCATAATTAATGTATGATAAGGTAAGAGATGCCTTACACGTCTCAGAACGCCAATCCCTCCAGAGGTTTTCTTAGCAATTTTGTCTACATGATCTCTCCAAGTTAATGATTGATCTATTTCAACACCAAGGTATTTATACGTCTTATCCCTTACAAGGGTTTTGTGATCGACATGAATATTAAACTGGTGCTGAAGGTGTTTTATCCTATATTGACTAGCTACAATCATATATTTTGTCTTTACCACATTTAGGCTAAGTTTATTCGCTATTAGCCATGTATGTATTTCATGTAGATCATGATTCATTTGTTGCTCCATAATGTACTCATCAGCATGTGCAACAGTTAAACTACCATCTGCATACATCCGCACTTTAGAGAAGAGGTTACAAGATGGAAGATCATTTATGTAAACAATAAATAGTAGTGGCCCAAGAATAGAACCCTGTGGTATTCCGCATTTAATTGTGCAGCTATCTGACAGCACACCACCGACAAATGTTTTTTTGTGTTCTTTCTGTAAGGTATGAAGTAAACCAATTTAGGCTTACTTGGCATACACCATATTGTTTCAGTCTGTCCAACAAAATTTCGTGATCCATGGTGTCGAAAGCCTTTTTAAGGTCTAAGAATATGACACCATTTAATAGGCCTTTATCCATATTTAGAAACCAATCATTAGTGACATCTAATAAAGCGGTCAAAGTGGAATGTAGGGGTCTGAAACCCGATTGAGAGTCAGAAAGTAACCCATGTTCTGTCAGATAACTGTAAAGTTGGTTAAAAATAATTCTTTTTATCAGCTTAGTGACAGCTGGCAAAACAGAAATTGGTCTGTAGTTATCAGGAATGCATTTCTTGTCATCTTTGTATATCGGTGTCACTTTTGCTAATTTCCAATCCCTTGGAATCCCACTAACCCGCACACATTTATGAAAAATGAGCGGACCCTAAAGAAATTGGCATGGTATTTTTTATCGCCTTTCTCTTTGTAAAATTTACTTCAATAACGATATTTCTGTACGTTTCGTTTCTTAGTAATTTCCAATCGGGTGCAAGTGTTAGATGGTAAAGCTTGTGGTCACGTGTTTAAATACAAAAAAGGAAGCGTGGTAACAAGGAGGTGGGTACTTCCAAAGAATGTTTCAATCAGTCAGAACTGTAGATTGGTAAAATATTCACTTAATCGTGTTCTCCTTTGGCTCCATTTGTTTGATCATACTGCCAGACTGTGTCAGTTTATGGATCAGCTAAAAGCTCTGGTTTTGTTTATGCTTTTTTTGACAACTCCCGTAAACGTTACCTTTTTGCCGTCTTTCTGGCATTTTGAGTGTTACTTGGTAGCCTCATCCCCATAGCCGTTGATCAGAATGGCGGCACGAAGAAACTCTTTGACAAGGCTGTTAAAATATTCCAAAAAAACGTGAGTATTTATCGCAGTAATCTAGTTTTGCTTTGTGTCAACAGTCGCGTAACGAAGGCATGGGGGTATTACATGTGGGGTGGTGGCATGTCCATATCAAGCTCTGGTGCAGAAAATAATCCACGAATTGAGTTTTCAGTAACTTCTGGAACCTGGTATATGCTCAAGTCTGTGGTCAGTGGTACCAACGTTAAAATTTACGTCAACGACAAGCTTGTCAAGGAAATAACCATGTCAGGAAACGGAGCCGACGCTAAGAGCGATAATTATGTGGGATTGTGGTGCCATAACAAAATTTCCATCAAGGGTGATAGTTTCCAAGTTCAAGGTAATACACAGTTCCTTCTATAGGTTGTCAACATTCCTCCCATGGATACCTTCCATACATTGATGTGGCTTTCCTCTCTAAATATAGTTATCCTATGTAGGCTAGTCTCTTGTTCACTGCTTACTTCACCCGAAACGTTACTGACACGTCCATGAATCACCCTTTGTGAAACAAAAAAAAAAGGGAATAAGTATAGCCTGCAACGCAGACGTTTTATGGCGAGCGAATGCTTTTTTTGAATTCGTTCGTATGGTCGTCCGCCATCTTGGATTCCCAAAACCTAGGGAGTTGGGACGAGTCAAAGGATGCGGGGAGGGGGCGGGAGAGAGGGCAGGGCTATCGATTTAGCGGTCATTTCTGAACGTGGATAGCGATTTAGGGGTTAGGTGTGAACATGGATATCGATTTAGCGGTCAGGTCTGAGCATTGGAGTATCGATTTAGCGGTCAGGTCTGATCATGAGTATCGATTTAGCGGTCAGGTCTGAGTATGAGCATCGATTTAGCGGTCAGGTCTGAGCATGAGCATCGATTTAGCGGTCAGGTCTGATCATGGGTATCGATTTAGCAGTTATATCAAAATTTCTCGAAAATGGGTGGGGGAATCACCAACTTTGGTTTAAAAATTGGTAGGAAAAGCAACATATTTAGGTCTGAAAATGAATAGTGGTTTCAATTGGCGGCAGCAAACCCCTATCAAAAAAAAAAATGACTGCTCTCGTTAGCCTCCTTCACGAGACCATCACGCCAGTCATGTGTAATTGTTTCTTTGTTTGTTATTAACATATTATTTTCATTTACGTAGTCCAAAAGTGTCCAGCTCTTACCGTCGGTCGTCTTGTTAAAACTTTGCCGAGCAGCTGCGTGACGTCGCAGGTGGAATTCAGCACCAATTGCTCGTTCTCGTGTCCACAGGGACACCTACTACAAGGTCCTCCTTACAAGCAGTGCGGGTCAGTTGGTCAGTGGACGGACAGTACTATGACACCTTCGTGCATTGGTGAGTAGTGATTGTAGTTTTATAGCTTCAGACATGTTTTGCGCATGCCAAGCTCCCACCAAACCTTCACGGGGTTAAGTCTTCCACTTTATCCATTTGAGGTTTATATTTGGTGGCATGTGGCAATGCAAGATGAAAATTGCGTACTTAGTAAAATTTCGATATTTTGGTGAGACACCTTCCCTTTGAGTTTTTACACTGAGGCCCCGTGCACACTAATGCGTTTTTGAAAACCTCCGTTTTTGGTTCCCCGAAAACGGATAAAAAGGTTTGCGTCCACACTAGGAGCTGAAAGATGCGTTTTCATCCCCAGGCTCTGCTCGGACGTTTTTCTGTTCAATACGCATGCTCCAATAGCGTCAGCGATACTACGCGTTACTAGTTGTGACGTAAGCGTTTTTGGAAAGCTCCGTTTGTGCTGTCCACACTAAAATGATAGACCTGCGTTTTCAAAAGTTTCCACTCTGAAAAGCGTTTTCGAAAACCTCCGTTTTCATAGATAAACATCAGTTCTCCCTTTTAGATCGTTTTAGTGTGGACGATCGGTAAAAACGGATAAAAAAGTATGCGTTTTCAAACGAAAACGCATTAGTGTGGACGAGGCCTTAGTATATTAAAAAATAACCAACTGCTAGTCGCTAGTTGTCGGCATAAAATTTGGTTTGCTACTGCATTTCGCAGTTCATGTGGTCCACCAAAGGTTGGTCCACCCTCTTTTAAGCTCAATGAGGATAATTCTTCACCTGGTAGGCTTTTCCTTTTTATTTAACTCCAGGTATAATCGTTTTAAGAAAGCTTGAGTTCTCTACCAATTAAAGTGCGCTGTATTTCCAGTGCTGGTTCATCTTATCGGAACAACAAATAGCAACATTAAAACCAGTTATGTGTGCGTAACCCGTTCCAGTCTTCCAGGAGACCGATTGTACGGTTGAACCGCGTGCATGACCAGTGCAAGTTTTCGTACCGGATCGAAAATCGCGACCCGGTACGCTACCAGGTCGAACTCGTACCAATGTGATTCGTTTTGGTATGATATTTTGTGCTGGTATCATGTAAACGAATATAGAGCCAAAATATAGGGAAACCGAGATGAACTCGTACCGGTATGAATTTCGTACCGGTGTCGTGCAAACACATTCCTTCAAAGCTCGTTTCTTTCAGACATTGACGAATGTGTTACGTCTAATGGAGGTTGCAGTCACAAGTGTGTTAATATTGCGGGGAGCCACAAATGCAAATGTCCAGACCCGGAACTGAGGTTATCATCGGATAACAAGACATGCCATGGTAAATATTTAACAAATGTTCCTAGCAGTCTAGTGGTTGAATTTTCACGCGCGTTATTAATCGTATTATTTAATTATTTATTTTCACACATGACTGTCTGATCTATTTCATCAAAATTAATGTTGTTCATCTTTAGCCTGACGGGCGGTGTAGCCAAATTACTTGTTGTGTGTGTGTATGTGTGTGTTCTCTCTTTTTTTTGTAACAGCTATCTTTCTCTGAAGATGATGCATCATCATCAACAAAACTCAAACTTAAAAGCAAATCCGAATTTTGTTTTGTGACACATTAAAAATAAAACATGAACATATTGCTAAGTAACTTTTATTTGAATAGTCAAAAGTTAGAACCACCTTCCCGACAACATAATAAACAGCATCACATGAAAGTACGGTCGTGACTAGAACGGGTACTTTAAAACCAGGTTTCCTATAAAGGACTGGAATAAAGAAAATATTTTAAAGTAAAATGAGAAGAGATCGAAATAATACGTTCCAGTCCTTTATCGGAAAGCTGATTTTGGAGTATCCATTCTACTTTTTTATTATTTTTTTTTTTTAAATAACTTTATTAACATTTCAAGGCGTATTACATTGTTATTAGGGAGCTTAAGATCCAGGACGCGACGGCTTTTAGAACGCTGTGACCGAGCTAAAGCCTGGAACGAGAACGCCGTTTTAATTAAAGCTCGGGAAAAATAAACTTTTAAATTTTGCGATGCGACGCGGTTGTTCAAGATGTTTGTTTTGACAAAAGAAAACGCAAAATATAAAATGAGCTCGTTCAAAGAAGTCCAAGAAATGTTGTTATTGTGCTTGGAAGAAGAAATCATTGATGATGAGGCATACACACTGCAGAATCCTCCATTTGCTCACTCGTCGTATGAGAAATTTTCTCTTGTAAATTCACGATGGTCGGTTGCTAGGGCTTTTCCTCCCGCAAAGTTCTAAATCTCGTTTTTTGGTTCACAGAGGAGTAGTTTATATTCTAAATGAAGCAAAACATTAGAGCATCTTAATTGGAGAAAATTTTTCTTTAAATTTTTACCATTGTGAAGGCTTTTTTTGGCTTTTCTTGAAATTATGACGTCATAAGTGCCACCTATTTTTAGTAACAACATTAAAAATTTGAAAAGCAGTGTTCAAAACTTTACAGACATTTTTGCGACAGAAAAAAAGTATTTTTAGTGAAAACCCTATCTCAATCGGATAAAAAGGCGTAAGGTTACAGCTAATTAAAGAATTCAAATTTCCCGCCAAATGACCATATATGGTCAAACTTTAGGGGTATTTAAACGCGAAAACAATGAATGTAGTCGCAACAGAGGAAAGACAAAATTGCATAAAATCAAAATTGTAGTTTTTTGAGTTTAAGATGTGTGGTACTATGACGCGTATTTCATCACGAATTACGTCATTATGACGTCACATTGACGTAATTCGTGACGAAACCCGTAATAATAATAACAATCTTTTATTAGGAAACTCCATCACAAACTGTGGTTTTCATAGAGGTCCTAAATATAAATCATTATTACAAGATACAATTAAAATATAAAAATTTTAAAAATATCGTATCGTATCGTATCATACACCACACATCTTAAACTCAAAAAACTACAATTTTGATTTTATGCAACTTTGTCTTTTCTCCGTTGCGACTACATTCATTGTTTTCGCGTTTAAATACCCCTAAAGTTTGACCATATATGGTCATTTGGCGGAAAATTTGAATTTCCCTAATTAACTGTAACTTTACGCCTTTTTATCCGATTGAGATGGGGTTTTCACCAGAAATCATAGAATTTTATAATGAAAACTAATACAATATTTTCCACACTTTTTTCCTGAATTTTAATTCTGATGCCAAATTTGGACATCATTTATGACGTCACAATAGCAGTCAAATGGGATGAAATAATTACCAACTGATAGGTAATTTATCTACCTATGTTCCTTCCAAGTTTCGTTAGATTCGATGCATTCTACTTTTGTCTATAGCCTAAAACTCTCAGTTTTGAGAGGTGCGGGAGGAAAAGCCCTAGCAACCGACCACCGTGATTTAGACCCGTCTAAATGTAAAGCAAGTTTCGCGTGGAAAAGGGAGATATCTCTTTACTTGTTGAAACCTTAAGAGTTCCTCCTATCCAAAACAATTCTAATTCGGAGGGCTTGTCTGGCGTTATTCCCGCAGCTTTTTCTTCATCCTTCCGTTTTTTCTTGTACCTAATAACAAGAATTAATTCCCACGTGGTCGCGAACCGACCGATTATCAACGCTAAATTTAGGAACTGAACATTTATTCAAAGTCGGCAATTTTTTTCCACAGGCTTCTTCTCTGTGTGGACTTGGCAGCTTCCCTACACAGGATTATGCATGCCGTGGTCGTTTGTCCAAGACATCACCGAACTAAAAGAAAAAATAAAACAACATCTTTAAAACCGAGTTAAATTTGAGCTCAGACTGAGTTGAAAATAATTTTGTGCTTAATTCCACAAAACATCACTTCTTGCATGTTCTTAGCAAATTAACGCTTAAGTTTGCTAAATACAAGGCTAAAAAACAGGGGGAAAAAAGAGGAAGCTTGGAGGCACAACTTACTTCGAAGATTTTGTCGAAGCCATTCTTCGCTAACCTAAGTCAACCTGTAAATAAAGTTTAAAAAAGTCAGAGCTTTCCCATTTTTGCGGCGTAAATTTCGCTAGAAAGTTTCAATATGAATCAAGGTTTCGATTTATGTTTAGAGTTGGCACTTAAAACACCGTTTTCTTCAAAACAAGAACATTTAATACTCACGTTTTCTACACAACGTCAAATCCTTCTGACTCGAGTTCTCTACGCGACGGCGACGCTGCGAGCCAGCACTCCGAGGCAAGCGGACTGCTGCTTTTCTGTGAAAAATTACTTCCGGCCGCGTCTCAAAACCGTCGCGTCCTGGATCTTAAGCTCCCTATTTTCAATTCACAACTTCTGTATCCATTCTATTCACGTCCATTAAAACTACAGCGCAACAACTTTCACTGCTCTCAAAAGGTTGCTTTTAATGTGCGATTTGCAGCTAACTGAGCTCATGGCTTAAGAATTTTTTTTTCGTTTTAGCCCCGGGCGTTGACATCAAGTGCGACAGCAAAAATATGACCATCATTATCCCAAAGTCCCTCCTCCGTGGTATGGACCGTGAGCATCTTCGACTCCTAGACACCACCTGTAAAGCTACAGCAACAAGGACACACTTGTCACTCACAACACCGCTGACCGGTTGCAAAACAACACGCAGGCAAACTCCAACAGCTATCGTTTACTCCAACGCGGTTTTGGAAATCCCCATGGATTTTGACGACGTCGTGACACGCGTGCGTAAAATAGAAATACCTTTTAGTTGTTTTTATTCCAACGTTGGCATGGTGTCATCAGTTGGTTGGAAGTCAAGAAGCAGAAGACTTGTTTTTAGCGAACAAGGCCATGGAAACTACACATTGTCTCTGAATATGTTTCCTGACAAGAGATTCACGAGTCCTTACACGAATAGCGATTTCCCTGTCGCTGTCGCGTTACGCAAACTTCTGTTCTTTGAGGTTTCCGTGACATCGGATGACAAGCAGCTGTCAATCATCGCTGATAGATGCTATGCTACGCCCACTCAGGATCTGAAGAATCCTTTGAAGTATGAGTTTATAAAAACAGGAGGGTATGTAGGACAACTGGTTACTTGACACTGAAGTTTAAGAATGGAAAATGAATATTGAAAATGAAAAATGTAGCGTGGTTTTTGCACGTCGTAGTTAGATGAAACGACTAAACGTATAAATGGGTAGCATACACTACAGGGGATCTGTTCTGTGGAACCAGATCCCCTTAAAGATCAGACAGCGGCCCAACTTGAACGATTTTAAAACCTTTTTATGTGTGAAAGATTATAATGAAACAATGATCATTTAAGTTTTTATAGCATTCTATTATTACGTGTAATTTAGTTTACGTGTAATGTAGTTTGATTAATTGAAGAAACCTTGATCGTAGTTTTCATTGCACTTTATTTTGCTTAGTTTAAGTAGTTCTACAGGTAATGTACTCTAGTGTAAATTCACACGACTCTTAGGAAGACCATGTAAATATGATACGATTTCGTGTATCAATTAACAATAAATATTATTGGATGAGGTTGAGCATGATAGCGATAATTATCAAGGCCAAAGTTTGTGTTATCTGCCGAAGCCGAAGGCTGAGGCGGATAGCACAAACTGAGGCCTTGATAATTATCGCTATCATGTGAAAACCGAATCCAATAATTGTTTTATTATGCATATTCCTGAGCTGCACTTGTAAAGACAAGAGCACGCACTTCTGCATGCATAAAACTATTGTCTGTAGGTATGACGTCACTTCTGCATGCATAAAACTATTGTCTGTAGGTATGGCGTAACAGAAACAGCAAGCAATAATTCGCTGCGTGCTTATAGCCAATCGAAATCGAGCTAGTGACACCAATGTATAATAATAAAGATTGATGATGATGATGATGATGATGATGATGATGATGATGACTAAAACATATAACCGTTGTAATATACCGCTTAGTCAGCCAATTGGGTTGACTAGCTACGTGTCACTGTATACAGTTGGTTGTGTTAATGTGGATCTCGATCCTCGCTGTATAGATTAATTAAAAACTACTTCCATTGTAGGACCGTTGCTGTACCGATCTGTTTTGTTCTATCCCTGAAAGCAGATATCGAAATTCCATTATTTTGTTAGTGATTATAGTAGGCTTACGTTGTGTACGAATAGCGTCTTTAACCACATGGAGTGTACAAATGGAGTGTCAATCAAAAATCAATAAACTTTATTTAAATGTCAAAAGACCGCCTAGCCAGGGAGAAATCTCCCTTACTAATATGGGGACATTCTAAAAATTAAATTAAAATAAATAAATAATTACTAGTAATAATTAAAAAGCTATGTACAATAGGATATCTAAACTATTTACAATAAAATTACAATTTAAACCTGAAAAGCAATAAAATAATAAAATTTCTTTAAAATTATTACTATATTTTAGGAAGAGCACAGGCCGCAACCTCTGCACCCATCGTCAATTAATTCACTTAAGTTAAAATCTCTTATTCGTTTTTTTAAAAACATTAAGGGATTCTACGTCCCTATTATTCTTAGGAAGTTTGATCCATAATTTTGGGCCTAAAAATCTAATAGGGTTCAAATGTGATTCTTGACCAAATCTCATAAGTAATACTTAAGTGATGTAATCTTACTTAGTCAGTTTACGGGGCTTATGCCTTGTTGTTTTAAGAATTTGAATTTACTAACTGCTGTTAATTTTATTGTAAAGTGAAGTACGATCAAAATCAGAAAATAAGTTTCCTCCAACGAAAAACGTTTTGTTCGAAGAAATCAATTTTGAAGTCATGACTGTCGCCAATGAGTCATTTTCCTTTGAAACTTACGACTCTTGACTCTTATGAATAATGTTGAAGAAGAAATGTTTTTAATCTTTCTTAGATGCCCAAATGACGCAACTGTAAGGTATATTGCTTCGCCTTCAGTCAGTGCCCAGCGGTTTAGTTTGGAAGCCTTTGAGTTCATCGCTGACCATCCATTTGTGTTCGTTCACTGCCACGTGATTGTATGCAATGCAACCGACCCAGGCTCCAAATGTGCTAAGAAATGCCCATCAAGTGGCCGAGGAAGACGAGGAGTACATGAAAGTGATGGCATCATGAATGAAGATGTATACTCTTTGGCCCAGGGCCCACTCCACCTGACGCGCGAGAAAAGAGAAGAGAACAAAAGCAACAGTTTTGAAAAGAGTGGTATGTATAAAACATGTATTTTAAGTTGCAAAGTAAAATGGCTATGTACCCAAGTGTTATTCCTTCTAGAGATGACAAGTGAGACACCAAAGCTTGCAGTGTGGAGAGCTTACAGTAATGCTTTTCTCTTTAATCAGAAGGGGTACAGCGAACTCAATCTCATCTGAGACAACCACCTGAACTCATTGGAGTTAGATTTGCTTTAGAAACGATCCCAAAAAGGATAGACCTTTCAAACTCATTATGTTTAAAGCCCTAGCCAAACGGAAACCCAAGTCGAGACAAGTTCGAACTGTGCCGTGCGACCTGCGACCTGCGACCCGCCTACCTGCTAGGACCTGCGACCCGCCCACCTACTGCGACCTGCGACCTGTGCAGGCCGGCAAATGATTCCGGCCGGCAAATGGACCCCGGCCCGCAAATGATTCCCGAACTGTAAATTATACCGAGTAAAACGAGGAATGGCGTGGAGTTTAATCACTGGAAAGTTTTATTGTTGTTGTTGTTGTTGTTGCTCGAGGCGTTCGTCGAATTCGGACAAAAAAAAACTAAATGGCCCCTTCGTGTGACCCCTAAAGCGAAATACGGGGTCACTTTGCAATGGTCTTCAGCTGATATTTGGGCGATTATATTACAGTGAAACCTGTATTAAAGGATCTCCCTCTATTAACCCTATTCAGCTTGGGCTTTTTTTGAGTTTCTGAGCCTGGGGGCGAGGGGGGGCACATTGTGCCCCCCTCCCCTTCGTAACTTCAAGAACATTAAGGCTATGACAATGTACAAAGTACATCCAAAACTGTCTCCTTTGCGGTCCGCACAATGGAACGATGACGTTATATGACGTAGTTATTAGGTAATTAGTTATACGGCCGCCATCTTGGACTTTTGAAATTTTTTAAAACCTCTTAAAAACCGGCCAAATTCACCCAAAATTAATGGAAACCAATAAATAAACGCTAAACGTCGTAACATATAAAAGTTATACCAATAAACATTGTTTATCTTCATTTATAGGTATAAATATGCAAATTTCAAACAAACATGGCTGTCAAAATCTTGTTGCCATGGAAACATCAAGTCACGTGATCAAAAAATCGTCGTATGAAATTGTTGCCAGATAAATTTTAGGATAAGTCACAAAGTTTGATGGTGTTTGAATACATATTAAGGAACTTATGAATGTTAAAACTTAGCGCGGACACTTTGTGCCCCACCCCCACCCCCCAGGCCACACAGGAGCCCATAATTCCGGAACGTGCAACTTCCATACTGCACCTGTGAAAAGGCGTTTTTACAAGTAGGTTTATTTTTAGATAAGCCTTTCCCGTGAATTGGTTTCGGAAAGCCAATCACAAGCAATTGCGTAATTAATAACTATTCACATATTCACTTATTCACAAAGCGACTGGAAATCAGACATTCACCACACAGGGATGTGAACATGTGAATAGTTATCAATTGCTTGCGATTGCAATAGGCCATTTGCACGATGACGTCATTTGACTACTACTACCAGAATTCATTTCGTTTTTCCTTTCTTATTTAAATTTTGTAATCCCAGTGCGGTTTAAATAACAATAGCCCTAATTTGCACTACAAAACAAAAAACTGAAGGATTCTGGTAGTAGTAGTCAAATGACGTCATCGTGCAAATGGCCTATTGCTTGCGATTGGCCTTTCCAAAACCAATTCGCGGGAAAGTTTTATCTAAAAATAAACCTACTTGTAAAAACGCCGTTGCACGAATTTATGGCAGTTGCACGCGCTCCGAGATAATGGGCTCCTGGCGGACACCAGCTTGGGTCGCGAAGTTTTCTTCCCATATTTAGTGTAAATCGAACCTGTATTCAGCGGACCCCGCTGTTAAGCGGACGCGGACAGCAAAATTAGGCCATTTTGTTACACGAAACCTGTATTAAGCGGACATTTCAAGTGTTTTTAGCTTGCTTTTCATTAGATTGCGGGATTATCGTCTACTTCCAAAAGCGTGTTTTCCGGTAAAAAGTAATTTAACGCGATACAGACATTTACGAATTTGGTTTATGAATTAACCCTCGGACGTACAAGGGACGGGCGGGATGGGGTGGATGCCAACCCCCCTTAAAGTTTTTCTCCGATTTTTTCAAGATCTTTTGAGATTAGCACTACCGTCTTCAGCAGCTGTTCGTTTATCCTTCAAGCAGTTTTTTGTAACGAGATATGACGTCATAAGTAGCATGAGGCCAAGCCATTTTTGAATAAATGTGCGTGTTTTCACCTTTTTTCGGTGCAAAAAAATATATAAAATGCTACCAAAAGCATCAAAATGTTCAATTGCATGTTATTTTGTAACTCTAGCAAAAAAATATTTCAATTTCCGAATTTTTCCGATAAATTTGAATTTTTAGTAAAATCAAAGATGGCAGCCATCCTGGCGGCCATTTTGGATGACGTCACGGACCTCAGCAGCGCCACAATCCATAACATTTACCTTATCTTATATTAATTTTTGCGTATCAGGCTTATTATCACCTTTTACCATGTCCTATGAACTGTCTTTTTGAAAAGTATGTAAGTAGTTACGACCTTAGGAGGAAAATGACCTTTAAGTTACCCAGACCTAAGACCGATATGGTCAAGAAATCATGCTCATATAAGTCAATTATTCGGTGGAATGCTTTGGAAAATCAGATGAGATCAATTCAAGATGTTGATGCTTTTAAAAAGTCACTTAAGTGTATTTTTAAGCCACATATATTATAATGATGTGCTTTGAAATTTTATTGTTATAAATACGTAGAATTCTTATATTGTCTTATTAATTGTAATTAGTTAGGAAATTTTAGTTTTATTGTTTGTACACGACCACATCAGCTTTTGCTGCATTTTTATCGTGTTTAAATAAATGATGTTATTATTATTATTATTATTATTATTATTATTATTATTATTATTATTATTATTATTATTATTATTATTACCCCCTCCTTGGTCCCTGTCTCTTCCTACTATATATAAATGATCTGTCAAATTCGCTTATCTCAAAGGTCAGACTTTTTGCAGACGATACTATTGCATATCTTACAATTCGTTCTGAAGCAGATGCACTTGTACTTCAAAGCGATCTTGATAAGTTAGCTGAATGGGAACGAGTATGGGATATGGAATTTAACCCTGAAAAGTGTGAAGTCTTGCGTGTTGGATGCAAACGGAACACCGTTCAACACGACTGTGTTCTCCATGGTAAAGTCTTGGCATCCTGTGACTCGACTGAATATTTAGGTGTTACTGTGTCTTCTGACATGAGATGGAATAAACATGTTGATACTGTAACAAAAAAGGCGAATAGCACCTTGGGTTTCTTGAGAAGAAATCTCAAAATAAGTTCGGTCACTCTTAAGACTCTAGCATATAAGGCGCTAGTTCGTCCTACCATCGAGTATGCCGCAATAGTGTGGGATCCGTATACGAAGTCAAACATCTATAAATTGGAAATGGTTCAGCGCAGGGCAGCTAGGTTTACCTTAAACAGATATCATCAAACATCTAGCGTCGGTGATATGTTAGACCAGTTGAGCTGGGAATCGCTAGAGAGCAGAAGGAGGGCCATGAGGCTATGTATGATGTTCAAAATTCACCACAATCTTGTTGCTCCAGATGGGTTGGATAGAATGGAACCAATGCAAAGGAAGAGCAGGCACTGTAATTCTTTGAGTTACAAAGTCCCAAGATCAAAAACGAACTTCCATCTCTACTCCTATTTCCCAAGAACGATCAGAGATTGGAACAGTCTTCCAGACGATGTAGTGCAAGCATCGACCTTGGCCTCCTTTAAACAGAGGCTTGCCAGTCTTGATTACTAGACATGACCACTCCTTTCTTTATTTATTGATTTGTTATTAATTAAGTTTTACTGCTATTATTGTGAATGTACATTTTTAACGCTTGCGAAAATCTTCAGAAGTGAAGGAGGCAAGTTTAATGGAAGAAGAAGAAGAAGAGCACATAAGAGACTATCTATTAAACCTTAAATATTTCCGAAATATTGCAACATCGCACCCCCCCACCCCCTTTGTACCACGGTGGGGGTATAAGTTTGCGTGTACGCCCGAGGGTAAGAATGTCATAAAATCAGTACGCGTGGGTATAAAAAAGGGGAGATATAAGAGGGTTAATAATTAACTATTATTGAACCTGTATCAAGCGGACACCCTGTAAGCGGACATTAGCGAGGGTGTCCGCTTAATACAGGTTTGACTGTACCTTGTTAAGCCTGATCATCTAGCTTAATGCTCCCGTTACTGTGGTGTGAAGCGTGGTAGAAGAGGGCTTACATATAATCAATCCAGCTAACTTCAAAGAAGGAAGAATCTGATTACCAGGGCATCTGCTTTGAGTGGTCACGAGGCGGAAATCCATTACCATAAATCAATGGACGCAATCTCTCGTCACAGAGATGAAAGTATGGAGAATGGCAAATAGTTCAAGATGAAATCTGCCTAAAGTACTGGAAGAAGTTTGAATGCTACTTCAAGGGTGTATCTGAGGGCAGGAATGCCCTTTTGCAGGTCTATTCTGACGACTCTGATCCGTGGAGTTATTGGTTGCAGGATGTATTAAAAAGCACAATTATGGACCTTAAGTTTATTGTCAGGAAATTTTAAAACCGCGGGTGCACGCATGATTATGTTTTCTTGACACTGAGGCGACGCAATTTTTGGAAAATGCCGTGTCGCCATCGCACGTATGGCCACCCTCAAAGGCGTACAATTTTCACTCTTTTTTAAAACTGCATCGCCTGGGCAAGTCTCGGTTTAATCAAGAGCTTTGTAAGCTCTTGTAAAACTGAGGATGCACATGTTATGCCTGAGTTTAAAGTTTAAAAATATATTAAAGTTACTGTTGGGATGAACTCAGTCTGTGGACTTTGCCTTCAACAGTTATACAATTCTTGTCTTATGACAATTTAAAATCGGGGCATTTTGCTTGCATTTAAAAAAAAAATGCTGTTAAAGTATTAATAAGTATTGTTTTTAACCGATTATCGAAAGTGCCACGCCATTCCTTATTTTTGGTGAGGGGATCATTTCCGGTTCGGGAATCATTTGCCGGCCAGTTTGGGAATTATTTTCCGGCCGGGATCATTTGTCGGCCTGTACAGACCTGCGACCCCATTCGGTCACTACTTACATCGGTCCGACAACCCAACGCATGACAATAGTCACTATACGCAAGTTGCCATGTGCTCAATTTGCATCAACTTGCATCTACCTTTGTTCGGGGCTACCTTGTGAGTGTTAATAGCCACAAAAAAAAAAAAAAAAAAAAAAAAAAAAAAATGATACGACATCGTGTTGTTGTTGTTGTTGTTGTTGTTGTCACTCGCATTAGCTTTTATTACTTTTCACCGAATCTCTCGCTTTTTAGGATCCAGTCTTCCCCTTATGGTGGCTCTGTTTGTCATGAGCGTTGCTTTTTTTCTGGGAACAGCGTTGATGGTTTTCAAGAAGTCACGTGGTAAAGCTGCTGGATACACCGTGCTTACCAATGGGGATCAGAAGTGAAAAAAACAACAACAACTAATAATTACTGTTCAACTGGATGAATTGGTAAATGCCGGGACTTGAGATATTCTGTTTTTAAAAATGTTTTTAAATTTTGTTCATTTTTCCAAAGTTCTGGATTGAAGCTATCTGATAGCCGCTTTTATTTCATTACTTTAGTTTTATTGTATTGCAAAGTTTATGCCATTGCTTCCAAGATCTCTGTCAGCACAAATAGTCGATTGCAAAAACTATCTATAAAATAAGACCAAAAAACCAGTAATATCAGCATAAACTATAATAAAATATTTTTTGTTCAGGTGCCCTTGAACTTAAAACTCGCTTAAATAATCTACCCTTCCATAGAGATTACCTGAGCTTTTGAAGTCTTTGAAAACCTCTGTGATTTAATGACCCAAGAATTTGGATATCTCCAGCTCTGTATGCTTTAGAGAGTGGATTCTGAGTGGTCTAAGCCGGAAACTAAACTTTTACTGTGAGCTAGATGCAAACCTTTCAGCGAGAGAGAGGTTTAGTCTTTAAGGCTGCTCAAGATGTACCCATCTTTGTTTTACCGAATTTTCGAAAAGATCAAAGTATACGTGTATGTTTTCTTCCGTTCGTTTTATTATTGTAGAAAATACGTGACGATGGATGTGAACGTGTACCGTAATGAAAATCTAAGAACATCGCGTCATATTTGTGAGTCTTATGCGCTTTCGTTACGAAGAGTTAGATTCCCTTCCTTATATACCAAATAGCGTGGTGGGGAAGTGCAAGAATCTTGAAAGACGGAGAATGGGATGGCAGGAACTGAAAAGCTGGTGGTAAGCCACCTTAGCTAGAGGAGAAGCTAGTGAAGTATTGTCAGCATTTTTCAAGGTGACTCAAAGTCGACTTATCACGGCTTAAGCAGAAATAAGAAGCTTTTATAGTCTGGTAACGTAGTTTTAGGAGCTTGGTCCTGTTTGACATGAGATCAATAAAATATTCAAGTGCATTCAATGGAAATAACAGCTGATGCGTGGCTATGACGCATTCCGAAAACACCACTTTTCTAACAGTAAACACCACATAAATTAAAAGAACCTGCTATTTTCTGTTTCTGTTTCTGAATTGGTTTTTATATATCAGGTGCTTTATTGGCCACATTTCAGCCTGAAGGGTCTTAATCCGCTGATTCTCTTATGTGGCTGTTTACTGTAATACCCATTCATGAATGCGCGTTCTATTTCTTCAGCTGTTATCAAAACATTCTCCCATTCTTTGTTTCGTAACTCAATATAATTTTCAATTCAACTTCTTTAAAAATAATTCAACCGTGTTGACAAATAAAGCTCTCAGAGAATGGATGAAGAACCCTTGATGGACTATATCACTTGTTTTCTAGCATTGCTTGAGGGTCGACGACGCTGATTTCCCTTTCGTAAACGGTCGATGCCATTTTTAACGGTCGATGTCATTTATATTAGCAAACGGTCGATGCCATTTTTAACGGTCGATGTCATCATTAGCATTCATTGGTAACTAAGCCTTTTGTAATGGTCGATGCTATTTCTCTCTGTAGTTTATGCCTGGATTTGGACGAAAATAGGCTATCATTATTAGATCAAATTGGGCCTAGGTTAAGCGATTATTAGATCTAAGCTAGATTCACGGTTAGATAAGATTTAGGGTTAGGGTGACCCGTTATTGATATGTATTAAGAAAAGCACCTTTTATAATTAAATTTTTCTTGGATTTGCCGGATCAACCCAGTGGTCTAGTGGTAAGAAAGAGATGTTAGCATAGATTCCAGGTAATTATATTCCATTTTTCTTTTTCTGATAGAAAAAAATAATTCTAAAATTGGTGAAAATTTTTCAAAATGTCGCTAAAATGGCAACGACCGTTCACGAAAGGGAAATGCGCGTCGACGTCCAGGTTTGTTTTATTGATAGCTGAAAAATGACCAAAATTGTATGTGACCAGAGTCTAATGTTCTGTGTTAGATTAAATGGATCTTGGTGACATCTGGCAAAGTTGTCTAAGTCGCTTTACCCGCTTGGTCGCTCTCTTGTTGTTTTGTATATTTGTTATTTTGACAATAAGCCATCACACAGTCAAAATTGTGCGTGGGTTACAATTGCAAGTCACCGAAAAGCGCGGGAACTGCAGGAAAACTTGGGTCCCGCATCTCGCACACGAATAACTTCTCATAAAGCATGACCCTAAAACATTAACATAAAACATAAACATAAAAAAATAAGCTTTAATGAAAACCATTAACATCCGCCGACACAAACACGATATTTGAGACGGGCCCTGTGTCTGACACGCCACACTTTCTGATCAGCCAACAGGCTATCAAGCTCTTCCCCGGACTCCACCTCTGCATCTTCCATTAAAATATATGAAGTAAAAAATACATCAATGTTTTTTTTTTTTTAACGTAAAAAATAAGTATCAGAGAATAAATAATAAAAAGGAAACGCAACCGCGTAAATTAAGGCAAAATCCTTACAGCTCGAAGGATAAATCTGTTCTTATGATTCTCAGTTTCCGAGGGAGTAATGGTCAATTTGCGTTTGATTCTCAAGTTATAATTGTGCGCAATACAATGTTGTAGATACTTATCGCATGGGTGTGGCTCCTCCGCTGATATTCGGTGTAACTCGCGCTTAGTGGCCACGTAAAAGTGTGAATGAATAAATGAATTAATGAAGATCCAGATAATCTGCAGAAAACGCGTTGCTAAATAGACCCAGTTCCTACTTTTAGTGAAGGCAGGTGCTCTGCCATTTTGGCAATAAAGTTGATCAGAGTCGAACCTCTTTTGTTGTTATTTTTCACTTATGAAACAATCTGGTAGATGGTGTTATAAAAATTTTAACAATTAAATTGGAAATTGTACCTGGAAACGCTTACCGTTGCCAAGCAACGGTAAGCGCGGTTAAATTGGGAAACGGGGTTCCGAATCTGTCTGAATCTAAATGAATGAATGAATGAATGAGTGACTGAATGAATGAATGAGTGAGTGAATGAATGAATGAATGAGTGAGTGAGTGAGTGAGTGAGTGAGTGAGTGAGTGAATGAATGAATGAATGAATGGAGACCCAGATCAGCATCTTCAAAAAGCGCGTTGTTAAAACCCTACATTGCCCTTTAAGGACGGTGCCACCTAATGGCAAGGTATTTTGCCAGGTTTTTGACTATGCGGCAAAAGTAGATCTTAGTAGGGGCTATTGGAATCCAAAGAGAAAATTGGGGGTAACCACGCATTTTTCGGAGATAATTAAGCTTCAATCTTGAAAAAATGCTGACATCAGCATTTTTTCGAAAAAAGGAAAAATAGATCTTTCTTCGCGGATTTCCTTAGAATTCACCTTTACATACACAAAAACAACAATAATTCTAAAAATCTCTAAAACACATAACGAATGGTAACATAACAACTACTGTTTATATGTTTTAAGCTACAAAATCATCACAACGGAGCCATTATCGGCCCTGACAGCTTTCCCACGTTCGCAAAAAATACAGTCTAAATAACTTTTGCCCACAACAAAAAATTAATTGCGTGCTTAATATGCTTGCCACTTTCATTTTATAAGATAAAAAGTAGGAGTCACCACGCGTTTTTACAAGTTATATTTAGATGTTTTCAACTTTTACGGAAACGTTTTCGGGGTCCGCGACATTTTTTTTCTATGCCCTCCCTGGTAAGTTAAATATTGTGCGTGTCTTTTTCGGGGGCATGCTGGGATGTCCACTTGACGGCTTACCGTTCAAAACTTTTACTTTCAGGCACAATGAAAAGACAAACATTGTAGAATTCAAAGTTAATTCTATTTGTAGCTGTAAGTTGCTCTTTTGAGAAACATTTTTCGGGGATTGCAAGGTCAAGCAGTACAGTAAAGGAGTAAAAACGCAAAAATCGGTTCACTTCCATTGATCTACAGTGGATCCACGGATATATTAAGCTTATGTTCCTTCGAGCACAAGAACTTTACATTGTGTGCATCTTCTTCCGATCCATTACCAACTTGAAAACATCAGTGCTATATCGAGGTGACTGGTCGGCTGCCGAAAAACTCTAGATTGGCAGGTCAGTCTTTTAAAGGTTATTTGGAGTCAAAAAAATATTTGTCGAAAAGTGCTGAGTTGTGTAATTTCATTTGGCCGCGTGTTTATTTTCTTGTGAAGCTCCTGCAGTTTTCATTGATTCTCTGATAACTTTGGAAAAAAATAAGTCGGTACACTGCAATATCAGAAAAATCGTGAAATAATAAAACACTTTTTTACCGAAGTCTACGGCTTTATTTGATCGAAAAAGATAAGACGGATTTCTTGTCAGTTTATCATGGCACGTTTTTTGCCCATCAAAATTTGTTCTGATGCAAAGAAGTTGAGAACTGACACGATGCGACTTCGAAAAACATCACTTGTCTATAATAGAGAATAAAGGAAATCAATTGTACCTAAATGCACGAATGTGTTTACGAAAGATTACACTAAAAACCATGCTTGCCAGCAATCAAGGGAGGGAAGACTTTAGCCGGATGCTTTCCGGCTTTGGAGCGGCCAGTTTTCTTTACTTGCTTCAGCCTTGTTTTTATATCTTAGTCAATTGTCAAAAACGGTCTTTTTGAAAACGCTTTGCTCATCTCAATTCTCCTTTTCGACTTTTGTTTGCTTTAACTGGAACAGTTGTTTTTCTGCTTTTGTTAAACACGTTGACGAGATAAGCAAGAAAGTCTCTTCAGCCATTGGTGCATTGAAACGGGTACGACCTTTTATCCCGACGGATGTTGCAGTTCAAATTTACAATGCTTTAATATTACCACATTTTGATTACTGCAGCCCGGTTTGGGATAGTATGAGTGGCTGTTTGAGTGATAAATTACAAAAATTACAAAATCGCGCTGCCAGAGTAATTACTCAATCACCTTTTGATACGAGCTCCAAGCTAGATTCACGGTTAGGTAAGATTTAGGGTTAGGCTGACCCGTTATTGATATGTATTAAGAAAAGCACCTTTTATAATTAACTTTTTCTTGGATTTGCCGGATCAACCCAGTGGTCTAGTGGTAAGAAAGAGATGTTAGCATGCAAAGGTTCCGGGTTCGATTCCAGGTAATTACATTCCATTTTTCTTTTTCTGATAGAAAAAAATAATTCTAAAATTGGTGACAATTTTTCTAAGTGTCGCTAAAATGGCAACGACCATTCACGAAAGGGAAATGCGCGTCGACGTCCAGGTTTGTTTTATTGATAGCTGAAAAATGACCAAAATTGTATGTGACCAGAGTCGAATTTTCTGTTAGATTAAATGGATCTTGGTGACATCTGGCAAAGTTGTCTAAGTCGCTTTACCCGCTTGGTCGCTCTCTCGTTGTTTTGTATATTTGTTATTTTGACAATAAGCCATCACACAGTCAAAATTGTGCGTGGGTTACAATTGCAAGTCACCGAAAAGCGCGGGAACTGCAGGAAAACTTGGGTCCCGCATCTCGCACACGAATAACTTCTCATAAAGCATGACCCTAAAACATTAACATAAAACATAAACATAAAAAAATAAGCTTTAATGAAAACCATCAACATCCGCCGACACAAACACGATATTTGAGACGGGCCCTGTGTCTGACACGCCACACTTTCTGATCAGCCAACAGGCTATCAAGCTCTTCCCCGGACTCCACCTCTGCATCTTCCAATAAAATATATGAAGTAAAAAATACATAAATGTTTTTTTTTTTTTTAATGTAAAAAATAAGTATCAGAGAATAAATAATAAAAAGGAAACGCAACCGCGTAAATTAAGGCAAAATCCTTACAGCTCGAAGGATAAATCTGTTCTTATGATTCTCAGTTTCCGAGGGAGTAATGGTCAAAAAAATATTTGTCGAAAAGTGCTGAGTTGTGTAATTTCATTTGGCCGCGTGTTTATTTTCTTGTGAAGCTCCTGTAGTTTTCATTGATTCTCTGATAACTTTGGAAAAAAATAAGTCGGTACACTGCAATATCAGAAAAATCGTGAAATAATAAAACACTTTTTTACCGAAGTCTACGGCTTTATTTGATCGCAAAAGATAAGACGGATTTCTTGTCAGTTTATCATGGCACGTTTTTTGCCCATCAAAATTTGTTCTGATGCAAAGAAGTTGAGAACTGACACGATGCGACTTCGAAAAACATCACTTGTCTATAATAGAGAATAAAGAAAATCAATTGTACCTAAATGCACGAATGTGTTTACGAAAGATTACACTAAAAACCATGCTTGCCAGCAATCAAGGGAGGGAAGACTTTAGCCGGATGCTTTCCGGCTTTGGAGCGGCCAGTTTTCTTTACTTGCTTCAGCCTTGTTTTTATATCTTAGTCAATTGTCAAAAACGGTCTTTTTGAAAACGCTTTGCTCATCTCAATTCTCCTTTTCGACATTTGTTTGCTTTAACTGGAACAGTTGTTTTTCTGCTTTTGTTAAACACGTTGACGAGATAAGTAAGAAAGTCTCTTCAGCCATTGGTGCATTGAAACGGGTACGACCTTTTATCCCGACGGATGTTGCAGTTCAAATTTACAATGCTTTAATATTACCACATTTTGATTACTGCAGCCCGGTTTGGGATAGTATGAGTGGCTGTTTGAGTGATAAATTACAAAAATTACAAAATCGCGCTGCCAGAGTAATTACTCAATCACCTTTTGATACGAGCTCCAACCTCCTTCTTGCGATGCTTAAGTGGGAGAAGCTGTCTCTTCGTCGTAAAAAGCAGAAAGCTTTAACCCTATTCAGACTGTGGGGGGGGGGGGGGGGGGCTTTTCGAACCCCCCCCCTCCAGTAAAATTGTGATAACTCTTACACCGAAATAGCTATGAGGCTGAAATTTTCTGACTTTTCCTAGAATTTATCTAGGGACATTTTGGTATCCATAACATGTCAGTGTAATTAACCATGTTGCCATGGCAACCGGTTTTTGACACCTAGGTTTTCAAAATATTAAAATATGGTGAATTTTTTTTATTTTAAGGTCTTGTTCTTTGACTTATAGTACATTTTCTTGTTAGAATAGTGTTTTCTTGGGACTAGTTCTTGAAAGACATCAAAAATTGTTAACATCAAATATTTTGGGGGGAGGGGTAGGCAAATTTTTGCTCACTTTTACTTATAGAGAAAAATTTTGTACTATTTATTAAATAACGTTTCTAAGTTCATTGTTTGGATAATAGGCATTAGTTTGATACGTGTTTTATACATTCTGATCCTTTTCTCTTTTAGATATTTTTTAAATTTTAATTTAAATGAAAAAAAAAAGAAATCCAAGATGGCGGATCCAAGATGGCGGATCCAAGATGGCGGACAATAATTTCAAAATTATAGTTTTATCGCCTTTTTTTGCCTTTTCTCGCTTTACAAGTGTGTCCTTGTTTGTATTTATTATGTTTTAATATTAAAAAGATGATTTTACAGTTATATTTGATATTTTAAGTATCTGGATGGAAAAATATCAAAGAAACGTCGGAAAACAAAAATGACGTCATTGTGACGTCATAATTGCGTGTGGCAGGTTAAAACTGGGTGTGAGGTTTCCTTGTATGGAGATGAACATTGTGTTAAAATTTCATGGTCCTAGCCTTGCTGGTTCCAGAGATATGAAGGGGGGGTCCGAGGAGCCCCCTCCCCCCAGTCACAGATTGCCTAAAAAAGCCCAGTCTGAATAGGGTTAATTATGTATAAAACATTGAATGAACTTGCCCCAGACTATCTTCAATGTCTCTTCACTCAACGTCACGATGATTATAACCTAAGAAATCTTGAAGGAAAGCTTTCGCTGCCCAAGCCAAATACTAATTACCGAAAACGAAGTTTTTGCTACAGCGGGGCCTATTTGTGGAACAATTTACCCCAAGATTTGAAAAAGCGTTTGTTCTATTGGGCAGTTTAAACGGGGTATTAAGAAAGTATCTGAGATATCGGATTCCTACACGGCAATCATGTAAAGCAGTTGTACAAGTTTTATTTTTTAATTATTAACTTAACTCATGATTCTCCGTGTTTAAATAAAGATTTACATTACATTACATTACATTACATTACATTACAAAGTTACATTTTTCCCCGCTTCAAGTTTGATATTCATATAATAACACTCTATAATAACTCAAGTTTTATGTTCTAGTTCTGGCGTTTGAATAATCATATAAAAGCTTTACTGCAGCATTTTCCAGTGGTAATGATGATTAAATGTCACTCTTTCTAGTTAATAAAACTCTTGAAATCTACAACGGCGGTCTTTACTTATGTCACCCGGACTGATAAGAGCTAGGTTCACACTGCATTGCTTGGTAACACCAACACACATGGTGTTATTAACTATGGGTGTGTATACCACATAGCCGGCTTCTGGTCGTTTCTCATTGAACAGGAAGTTGTCGTCTGTTCTTGTTCCACATGAATGGTTCTGTAAATGTAATTGCAACTGTCAATAAGTATTGAGGACTAAATTTTTCTTCAATATTGCAAAAATCTATACTTTACTAGCTATGGTTCTTTGATTAGACTAGACTAACGCGGACATGAATTAATTTGTGCGAGTTTTAATATTTATAGTTTTGAGACCTTTTTCAGGAATTCCAAAAAGAATTGCTCTTATTTTGTACAGAAAATGGCCTGGAGGATAAAAATTTAAAGTGGCGCATGCAATAGCGGACTAAACCTGCGACCAGGCGATATTTTTTCGGAGCGCGAAAACAAAACAAAAAAGAGCGCCTGATCGCAAGTTAAAGCAGACTCGCCAATTCTCTCAAGGTTTTAGTCCCTTAAGTAGGATGGGGTTAGGTGATTTTTTCCAGTCTTCGGTGACCTTTAATTCATATAAAGTTTCATTTCTCAAGTTATTGAATTGAACTGAAACTGATTCCGATGCAGTTGTGTAGACTTTCTGAAGTTCAAAGATATATGGACCTGCAGCGCGAGTCGCAAAAAAAACTCCTTTGATTTGAAATAATTTAACTTCTCTAAAACGCAAATAGTTCTGTAATACCCAATACGCTAAAACAAAACTCTCATAAGAATGTCATGGCATATGGTATTCAGAAACAGACTGCTAGTAATTTACGTATATATGTTTCACCTGGGAGACCGAACTCCCTGCTGACTTTGAAATTCAACGAAAATTACTGTAGGAAACAATATTTACGTGACGCATGCAGAAGCGGTTAATTCAAGACTCGCCTGTTCTCAACAGGTTTTAGTCCCTTAGCTTACTTAAGGTGGGGTTACGTGAGCGTCAGCAACGGGACAGCAGTGGTACTATTTGTTCATTCATTTTGCGCAGATACCACGCAGCTCTTTAGAACCTCTAATTTCATTGGACCTGTATATCATGCAGCTCTGTTGTTTTTAAGGGTCTATTGTTAGCCATTGTTGTGTTGTTTGTTCTATTGTTTACTCAGCAAATCAAAGAAGACCTTGTAAGAGCTGCGTATTGCCCCATTTTGCGGACTTACCTCAAACACAAGTTTACTCTCCTGGGAGATCGCTTTTAATGCATACGGAGTCCTATTGTTATCCGAGTCAATGTATTGAATACACTTCTTTCCATTCTTGTCAATAATCGTAAATCCTTTGAAAAATATTTAAAAGTACAGTTAACGAAGAGCTGATTTGAATGTTTTCAATCCCGCAGTTAAACCTAATAAAGGAGATGTGGCTGCTATTGGTGAATATCTGCTAAACTCACTTGAGAATCAAGAGGACGAAATAAAATTAATTCGCAAAGTAGAACAAGCCTCAGTCACTTTTGTCATCGATTTTTTGAAAGACACCAGGGAAGAACTTTAAAATTTTTGCCGAAATATTTCAAGTTCTTGTATCCATTTTCATATTGGCCTTCCGCAGCCAATAGACAGTTGTTAATAGTTTCGGTGCACCTATACAACAATAATCTTTCTTAACAAAACTGGTGACCAATATTTTTAGGTTTCCTTTAATACAAATATGTTTTATGGCCTCTCAAAATGATGCTAATAATTACTGACACTCCTAACGTTTAAGGTTGTGGACGTAATATCCGACGCTGTGGACATTGAATATGAAGTATCTTTCAGTAGTATGGGCTAAAGGCTTGCAACCAGGATGTTAGGTTTATTACTTTTACTTACTGGTGTTCTCACTCCTAGTGGATGCGCCGTTGTTATTTGCTTCACACTGTCCATTCATCCGGCATTGATTAACGTTTATCTTGATAAGGCTATCACTACATTTGTGCTGTCTGAAAACGGAGCTTAGGCTACGTTTGGCTTCAGGTTGAACAGTTGGAGAGGAACATGATAGCGCAATGCAAACCAAGAACCACGCGATTGTCTACAGGTAAAGAAATAATTATATGTAACTATAATTACTTTTTCTCTAAAGTGAAACTACAAAATTTTATACAGGAGCTCGATTTCAATAGTTTATCGATACAAATTAAACGTAGCCAAGAAACTTATAGTCTCATTTTAAATTTTATGAAATAACAATTTGCAAATTCATTGTTTTCATTGCATCATGTCAATTTTAGTCTCAGTTTAGACACAGACCCCACAAGTATTGCCATACTACAACTCTTATCCTGTCAATTAAAGGACATCGATCATCTCACGAGACATTTTTAAGTAAAGTCTTGAATGCGTTCTTCATGTCAATGTATTTGTTTGAAAGACAAACTACTGAAAACAATTTGCGAAACTGGTGTAATTAATTTTTACTTTCCAAAATTATAGAACGATTATATTTTATATGGATTCACAAATACAGCAACACAGTAATTCCTTGTTGACATGTAATCATTTTTGAGAACATTCGTTTTAGCGATCCATGTACCACGTGACTTGAAAGTTACGTATTTGCACGGATTTTGAGGACTTGCCCTGAATCAAAACCATATTTTCACAACAAAACCTTTCCACGCAACAACTTTTCTAATTATAAAAGAATAGATGTCTATCTCCGACTCGATCAACAGCCAACATTTTAAACGACCTTCACCGGCAAGTGACCACTGCTGTATTTTCAAGGATAGAGTGATACAATTAGTCTCAAAAATTCTTTCACTAGTGTCAATACCATTTTTTGTTCTGATTCATTAAGTTCAAATTCTTTAAGAGAAAAACTCACGCAGCATTTTCATGCTGCATAATATAAGTATCAATACAACAAACAGTAACTGTAGAGACACAATTGAAGATCGTAGACCGGACTCGAACAACAGATACCTTGGCTAAACTTGTTACTGAATTAGACTTCTTTTTCTAATTGATTTCAATTAATTTCAAACTAAACTCGTATTTGTACTTACAATAAAATTTCTTGACTCCATTTGGATAGTCTCTTGTACTAACTTGCGGACTGTTTTTTTTCTTGGCTGTGAGCAGTGATTATTGTTTTATAGTTTTCAGATGGGGAAAATCAAGTTAATCAAGGTCCTTACGCCAGGCTTAACCGGTATTTCCCCAAATTTTCAGGAGCAAAATATTTTCTTGAGAAGTCTTTAAATGGAAATATTTGTTTTGGAGACTTGAAATGTGTCGTATAAACTTGATTTATAAAGGTAATTTTACAGGTAATACAACATTAATGCTCCATGTAACGGAAAATAACGATAATCGTTATTTTCCGTTACATGAAGCTTTAATGTTATATTACCTGTAAAACCATCATCAAACGCTCCTGAGGAAGGCCGAGACGGCCGAAACGTCGAGCTAATTAAAACGTTAATTTAAATTGGAGTTGGTTTCTTGACCTTTACAAATCAAGTTTTATATATATATATATATTATATATAGTTTGATAGCTCGCTAACCAATCAGAATATCCAAAACATTTGACACGGTTTTGTTAATAAAACTGTAAAGCTCTTTCGGTCTTACACGGCATTCGATACCCGAACAAACTCGGTCGTTTGTCGGTTTATCAGCTTCTGGCTGTTTGTAAAAGAAAAAGAAGCTTAAATTTTATTTTTATCGAAAACTACATTAAGTATTCTCTCTATTGATGTCTAGTATGTCATTATATTAGTTTTGAAACTGGCGCATGAACGATATTTTTTCCAAAGGAAACCCGCGAAGGTGGGGACCTTGCGGATTTCATTAACTTTACCCATAAGGACTTTTTTTTAACCAAACCAACAATCGCAGTTTCGGTTTTTTCCTTAATTAGCAGTCGAATTCCTGAGTTACAGACTACCTTCACATCGACCATTTGCTCTAAATTTGTTTTTGAGGAGCAAAATAAAGGAATCAGAATTATCTTTTATTTAAAAAAAAAATTATAATCATCCGAGTATACCTTTAAAAAATTGAACCAGAGTGAACATTGGGAAAGAAATGATGGTATGACGTTTTGACCGGAAGTTTGTTAATGACGCGCGTTTTTTTTTTTAAGCGCTGTTTTCTCAAAGGGAATTTTTGACCTGTAGGGAACGCTTTAAAGAGCTACAACACATTTCCGCGCAATTACTCAATTTTTTTCGCCTTATTTCTAAAATGTTCCGTATACTTTGACTTAAATTGAATATGAATATTAAAAGTCAGAGGATAACTAGCTTTCACGACTTCAATATATTCACTGTGGCTTGCGGAGTATATCTATTAGAGAACAACGCCGTTTGGTATGATATAAGGTGGTTCTTACTACATTTTGTTAAGTAATGACTACTGTTGCATAAGTTGCCGGTTGTTCATGAGGAGTTTTTTGGGTTGGGTGCTGAGTTCTCTTCGAAAAAAAAAATAGTTAAAAATAGTTAAAAAATAGTTAGAACTGAAAGTCTAAGATCCTCTCCATTGATAAAACTTTTTTCTAATCCAGATTGGTGGTAAGAAAGAGAAGATGGTGTCAGGTATTAGCCTCAATGAGTTTAACATTGGTTGCGTACATTGAGTCGAATTCACTTACAAATATCCCGTTTGAGGTTTCATATTGTTCCGGAGGTAAAATCATGGTCAATATAATGTTTCCATAAGAGGAATTTTAGCTGCGACGATAGAAAGGAAAGGAGTAGCCTCCGTTTGAACTACTCATTTTCGGCAAAAAAAAAAAAAAAAATCTAGTCGCGACGACTGGTTGCAGAAATTCCAAATTCTAATTCCTATATTTTAAATTCTAAATTGAAATTAAAGGGACTGGTGGCGGCGACTAAAAAAATTATTAAACTGATTTGATGCGGATCGACTTTCCCTGAACTGACAAAAAGTTAAATTAAAACTGTCATCAGTTTTTCTCTGAAGTGAAACAAAAAAACAAAATTAATAAAGGAACTCAATATTGGAATAGTTCATCGATACACTGCCAAGGAACAAGTCACATTTTAAATTTCATGAACCAACAATTCGCAAAATTTCATTGTTGGTTACTTTATTGTATCTTGTCAATTTTAATCTTAGTTAGGACACGACGTCCACAAAGTCTAGATCTAATCTTGTCAAAATGTCGTTTTTACTTTCCATCGCCTCAAGAGGACCCTAATTCATCCAAAACTATTAAAATATTTCATTTTACAATAATTAGAAATTACTGCAACACAGTACATGCAATCATTTTTGGAAACTTAATTTCAGCGATTCATGAGCCATATGGCTTAAAAGTTGCGTACTTGCACGGATTTTGTGTGACTCTGTCCTGAATCGACACCATATTTGGCACTAAAATCTTTTCCACAACAATTGTTCTAATTTTAAAAAAAAGTACAGTCGTCAGGGCCCGCGGAGCAGATTTTAAAGTGTGGGGGCTAAAGCGAACGCGTAAGCGTGAGCTACTTTGGGGTCCGTGGGCATGCCCCCCCCCCCCCCCGGAAATGTTTGAATGTTAGACGGCTTAAATGGGCAGGAAATAAATAAAAAATTGGTAATCGTATGGCAAATGACACATTGTATTTAATGGGTAACTCATCCACAAAATTACCATTTATATCTTATCAATAGTATAAACCAAACCGATTCGTGCATCGCAAGCTCGACTTCACAAACTAAAGCTTTCTCAACACATACTGACTTCACAGACCTGAGCTTTTTAATCGTGCCCTTGGCTACAAGCCAAGCGCACGACTTATAAAATGGGCTCCAATAAGTAAAAAAGTTCACTTTTTCAAGTGGTTTATAGCATGAGGCGAAGTGTTAGTGACGTCATATCAGTTGATATAGCAACTTCAAGCTCATGGATGATTGGATTTATTTACAACATAAGAAAAAGGAAAATGACGAAACAAAACATATCAAGTAAAATAAACTTACATTAATAAGAAATAGCACACAAACTGCAGTGACAAACATGACAATAAAACGCATGTTGGAAAACAAAATATTAACTTGACGTTTCGTATGTTACAACATACATCCTCAGAAGTGACCGTTTAGAATACAAGTAACAACTAAATTTAAATGAATAATAAGTAACTAAATAACAACAACAATAACATAAGATGAGAAAAAATTGCATATAAAAGATGCAAACTAATAAAATTAGTTAAAATTTAAATTTAATGATAGATTTAATCGCGTCCACTCGACCTCGTCCTCGTCGACTCGATTGGTTATTGTTATATTTCATTGAAAACTAGAACAAAAAGCAGATTTTATTAACAAAGCATTTCGAAATGTCCATTAGTAGATCTTTTGCCCTTAAAAGTGGGGGTGGGGGTTAAAGCCACCCCTCCGCCTTCCCCTGCATGCGCGGTGCCTGGTCGTGAGACTGAACTATCGATAACAGACTCGAAGAACAGGCAACTTGGCTTAAAGGGCAACTGTTTTTTAGTCTTTTTGTAAACGTTTTGTAAAAGTGGCCACCTTTCAATTGATTTAGTAACCCTATACCGTTGAAAAATTCGTAAATTTCTGTTAACAGTGTCTTGCTCGCTTTAATGCGAGAACTATCAATATGATCTTTCTGCGACGCAAAACCAATCATCGTTAGAATTGATCGCCAATCGAAAATTGAAACTCAAGCAGAATTTTTATTCTATTTAGTATCGCAACGTCGATACAAGGGGCACTGTTTTGTCAATTACCTAAGTGTTATTTTACCCTATTTAAACAAAGTTATCTATTCATCTATAACTTATTTCTAACTAACTACTTGTTTTTATACTTACCAAAGAATGTTTCGACTCCATTTGGCTTGTCCGGCTCTTTTACTTAGTCTAACTTTTTCATGTTTGACTATCCTTTTTATATGCCCGGTACGTGCGCCTTTTTCGAAATTTTTCCGCATCAAACAAAAGCTGCATTCATTCTATTTCCAATCATGCCAAGTCCTTAGCAACGCGCACAATAAAAACAGGTTGATATTATACGTCTTACTGGGTACCATGTTTGTCAACGAATCTTAACAACGTATTCATTCAGTCTATTGCACCCATAGTTTAAGAACATTTGTCAGCGGCACCTGGCTCAAAGGAAAAATAATGTTATAGTTCAGGTTGCTTCAAGGCACCAAATAATTTCTATGGATCCAGCTTAAAGGTGTTATACAGTTGTTGTTCTCTTTTTACGCTGACTGATTATTGTTAATTTTGAGAAGGTCCTTTGATCAGTTTGGACGTAATAGGATTTCCGATGTACCATAGAAGTACAATCTACGCCTGATATTCTGAGTAAGCGGCAGTGCTTACTATTTGGTTTTTAATTACCATGGTTACTGGTCCAGTGAAAAACCAAATAATCAACAACGGATTCCTTTACTCACAATTAGAGGTTCTTTCAAAAAGCCAAGGAAACATACAGTAAAGGACCAAGAGTTACCTAATTAAACCGTAAATGAATATTTACTAATATTTATTATTCGACATAGCATTTTCAAGTGCGAAAACGCTCCAAAAAGAGTGCAAATATGACACCCTATTACGTTCTTCTGACCGCTCGGTAGAAAAAAAAAAAAATTGAGAGAGTGACTCAGTGCATTTTGATGAGTCAATATTTATTTAATTTGACGCCGGTTGCCCACGTTTGGACATTTTTTGACGTCCATAGTTCTTCAGATCATGCATTGTAAAATCGACATCCGATATGGAGTAGGCGTAAAGTGGTTGTACTTTTATTTATTTTTTTTTTTATGGTTTACAAGTCACATAACTATCCATAAATAAAAATAGATCCACGGATTCCATTCCTCACAATTATGGGATTTTTTTAAATATCCGTGCAAATCATAGTAATTATCCATTCCTATTGCAGAATTATTCGCTTAATAGTAACTGCCGCCGTCAACTTTAATCACCGCACTTCAGGATTTCATCTAAACTTCCTAATAGTCATAATAACTTCCTACGTGCTACAGTTAAAACTGCCTTCTATGAGAGGAAGTCGCAATATCTATAGGTTTGTGTAGTATAACAAACCGAAGGACTCCAAGAATCCACTTCAGGAATCCATACAGAGACTCAGTTTGACAAAGTCAAAGCAATATATTTGATTGGTCACACCTTCATCCACATGCACAAAGAGAACTGAGGCTGAGCAGACTTGTACAGCAGAAAAAGAACTGAATACAGTCAATGCTCTCGTAGGCGACCGGGCGACCGGGGAGGGGGGGGGGGGGGTCATTTCAATAGAACTTTTGCAAGTGTCATTTACAAGTGTAGCCATTGTTTCAGAGTCTCGTAAGCGATTGAAGATTTGGGATCTTTATCAAAGCAACACCAGCGCTTTTGTTATATTACTGTATATTTGATCAAGAAGTGTATACTTTCATTAAAATGTTCACTAATACGAATCAGACTGTTAATCGGCCTCAAGTGGTCGCTTACGAGAAGGGAAAAAAAACAAAGCCTGGGACGGATCTAGGGGAGGGGGGATCGATCGAACCCCCTAAATTAAAACAGCTAACGTCAAAAACTTGTAAAAATGTAAAATAACTACAGAATGGCATTTTAATTTTTAAAAATGAGATATTAAAACGCGTTGACTTGGCCTCAGAATGGTGGAAATCGCGTTTCCGAGGACTTGAAATTTCAAAATTTTCCGGGGGAGGATGTTCCCGGGACCCCCCTACACTGTTTTCACGCGGGTGAAATGACCAAAACCTGTCAGACCAAGTGGGCCTTGTCATAAATGCAAGGCTCACTTCAAATTTGAAATTCGTTCCTTCCATCTCAGTGTGATTGGATTTTATTGGAAAAACAAAACTGTTTTCGTGCTGCTGACTGAATGTGCCGAAAAACGGTCAGGATCTTGACAAAACTTGTTTGAAAGAACGTTTCCACTCTTCTGTTATGTTTGATGAGTCAATAAATGTGTGTTTTTTTTCTTTTTGTATGTGTGTGTGTGTTTCTTATACTCCAACGTCTAGTCATTTGTCTAACTTCTGAGGCAGTGGATGATCATTCAAATGAAAGTTATTGTAGTACTTTTTTGTGTTTCCTCATTTATGATGACGTACAAAGTGGCTCTAGCGTTTGAAGCAATTTTAAAGACGTGTCGCGCGGCATGTCTCAATTAGGCACATGACTTATTCCATTTTCAGCTTAATAAAAAAAGGCCGGATATAAACATGGTTCTAAAACAATCATGATAAGTCATTTCTATAATAACGAGACCTGTTGAGATACGTGTCAGCAAAAAAAGACAATGATGTTTAATGTATCTATCACGTGACTAGTAGACATGGTAACAGTACACAAAACAAAAAGTACAACCGCTTTACGCCTATTCCATATACCTTATTATCACTTATTTTCGCGCGACTTTAATTTCGCGATATTTCACGAATCGCCGTTTTTCAAGGTAATTAAATTTCGCGAATCAAGTAACTGGGGCTCGTTTTTTAAACTTCCATTTCTGTATTTTATTTAACCATAATTACGCTTCTGTAAGGAATGAAGCCATCATGGAGAGGCTGAAGCAGCTGATTACAGCTGGCATATTTAAAGACGGTACTGAGGAGGCGTTACAGGAACTATTAAATTCAGCAAGATGAGTCAGATGATGAGGAATAATAAAGAACATGCGTTGAACTGACATTTGAGCCCTCCTACTCGTATGTAAACTCCTAGCAGACGGCAACTTAAAGGATTTTATAAAAGTCACTAAATTTCGCGTCTTTAATTTTCGCGGCACCTTTTTTTCGCGGGACTTTAATTTCGGGAAAATTTTAAAATTGCGAAAATTAAGTCTCGCGAAAATAAGTGATAATAAGGTAGGGTGTCGATTTTGAACCTGGAGTACTTCTGACGTCTTATAAATCCAAAACTGGCGCAACCGGCGTGGAATTAAGTAAATATTGACCCGTCAAAATACACAGTCATCTTCCAAGGTGACTCTAACGTTTGGAGCAATTTTAAAGACATGTCTCAATAGACCTCTTTAGCTTGTTTGTTTTGTTTTCCCAATGTAGAACATGTGATGTTACCCTAGAAAACAGTTTCTTTTAAAATTTGTTTCTTCACGTGCATATGAATGCATTATTTGTGAAAGATAAAGGACAAATTCCCTTGAGAACATCACATGGCCTACATTGGGAAAACAAAACATACCAGTTAAGGTCGCGGGGGACAGGTTCCGCTTATCAGTATGAAGTGCGACGGCTGATACCGAAAATGCGCGAAATATTCAGGAACAGGCTCTATGATGTTTCTGCATCAATAATTGCACGTGCAGAGCGCTGTCTGGTAAAATACACTATTTTTAACGCATTGTTCTTTCCGCATGAAGTTTTGACAATAGCGCGTAGATTAAAATTAGCAAAATTACCATGAATTTATATTTTTATGCATTCCTGTGTGCTTGGGAAGCCTTCGGAAGCGTAAAACAAGCAATTTTGTGTCCAAGAATTCCGCGTGGACAGAGAATTTCATGAGTCTGAAACTGCAAGGAGGTAAACTGGGTGTATTGTAGATTGTCATATCTGACTCGAAATTTTTAAATAGGCTTTCAAAGGGAAGATATGAGGCTTCAAATTCTAACATGGACAATTTTACTCCTTTGAAAGCTAACAACTTTTAATTAAAGTTGAAATCAAAAAATCGGAGTCAGATATGACACAATAGACGTTTTGAGGGATCAGTGAGTGGGGAAATCAACTTGCTTTATGTTCTTCTTGAGGAGCAAACTTGGACACAAAACCACGTTTTAAGAAAAGATAACTTTAGTGGCTTACAGTATTGCCGCAAAGCGCGATCCCTTCAATAAAAAAACAATCCTTACGCACTGCCATTATTCGCCAATATCTCTGTTGAATTTTAGCGAAATCGGCTTTCAAACCTTCACGATGTAACGTTTTTAAAAGTGACACCCCTGCCAAAATTTTGCCTTATGAATTTATTCATGGTCAAGTATCCCCCGCGACCTTAAAGAGGTATATTCGTCAAGACTTCAGTATGCTATCTTAAGGACATTAATTATAAATGACGATAACAGCCGGATCGATCACATTTGACAACAAAAAATAGTCTAAAACCGTTCCAAAGTGGTATTAAAATGTCTAGACTCAGGCTGTAAACGGTTTTAACAATCAGATGATAACTGATTTTAATTTAAGTGGAACTGTTGAGTTCTGTTGGATTGTTGAATGAGTTTAAAGTGTGCTCTGTGATCTCGTTGAGCTGATAAAGAAAGCTGCTAAACAGAGGTACAGTTTTCAGTACACTGAGTACTGTTTATTGAATTGAACACATCTGTCAGTTAAAATGTCTGTGAGTTTATAAGTGAAAATCATAAAGCGTCAGTGAAGTATGACCACTAGTGGTTATGATGATGCAAGCGCAGGGGGTGGGGGGGGGGGGGGGGGGAGACGGGGTACTCCCCGAACGTTTGGGTGGGGGTGTGCGGCACCCTTCTTAAAACTCTATTTCAGACCAAAATATGCGATTTTTCCTACCCTATTTCACACCTGACCCAAAATTCGATACCCTATTTCAGGCCAGAACCTTAAATCGATAATAGAAGGGCTTCTAATTCTCGATGTTAATCAAACCGCATTTCTTAAACGATAAAAAAGTAGCTTCTTGTATAAACCATACCCAATTCCAGACCAGAGTGCGCAAACCATACCCTATTTCAGACCAAAACGGTTTGAAAACCATACCCTTTAGGGCCGCAGATACCTATACAGCTTATAAAAGGGAGTCCCCCCTCCCCCCGGGTGCAAGCGTCGGTTCGAGCACGCTTTAGATTTCCATACGTCTGCATTTAAAATCCTAAAGTATGACCATCCAAACAAAAGAAGTTGAACAGAACTTTGCTGTAGTACACCTGGTTTCTAAATTGTACAATGATCGCTTTTAACTTTCTCCCAGCCTGTGCCAGGATAAAGTGGAAAATTTTAGGTAAAACTTATGTTCTGTCGAGAGCTTATATTTAGCAAAGTTGTTATCCTTGGAAACCATCTATGAAATCATATAGCGTGTCTGACCATTCAAATGGAAGCTATTTTCTTTCATTGAAATCCTGAAAAGACAAGCGTTACTTCAGTGCTATAACTGAATCTAACTGAGTCATCATCATCATCATCATCATCATCATCATCATATCTTTATTTAAAAACACGGTATCCCATCATTAATTATAAAATGCTCTTCCAGAGAGCCGTGTATACTAAATATTCTCTATAAATACCTAACCTATAACCTATAAATACCTATGGATTCCTTTACACACAATTAGGGGTTCTTCCAAAGAGCCAAGCAAACCTACAGTATATAAGGAACAAAGAATTAACTAATTAGATAGTAAATCAGTTTTACTAATTTTTATTATTCGACATAGCATTTTAGAGTGCAACTGAAACGAGTGCACATATGAAAGGCTATTACACTCTTCTGTTAGCGCGGTAGGAAAAATACGAAAACTTCGATTTTGGAGAAGATGACTGTGTATTTTAACGCGGCAATATTTATTTCATTTGACGCCGGCTGCGCCAGTTTGGAAGTTTTATGACGTCCGAAGTACTTCAAGTGTAAAATCGACATCCTATATTGATTAGGCGTACGTTTTGTTTTGTGTTTGATTACCATGTTTACTACTCACGTGACTATCCATAAAAAAATAGATCCACGCATTCCATTCCTCAAAATGCACATCACAGTAAAATTATAAAAAAAAATCTATGCCCTCGATTCCTATTAAAAATTTAGCAGTCGCCGTCAGCTTTAACTCGCCGCATTCAATTAAGGATTTCATCCAATCTTCCAAATAGTAAGAATTACTTCCTTATGGTACAGTTACTGTATTCTGTTGCGATAGGTATATATAGTATAATCAATCTATGGACTTCAGGAACCAGTTTTCAAGAATCCACCCAGAGACTCAGTTAGATTCAGTCAGTACTATTTGATTGGTCGCAATTTCATCCACACAAACTAAGGGAAAGTCTGAGCAGACTTGTACAGCACTATGAACTGAATACAGTCAGATCAAGGCTCTCGTAAGCGACTACCTCAGAAATTCAAAAGCGACCATGATTGCTGATCTTTATCGACGCACTCCGATGTTTTATTGATTAATGTGTTATATTACTGTTAATTTGATCAAGAAATGTATAATTTCATTAAATTGTTAACTAATAGTAATCAGACTGCCGAGTGGCCTTAATCGGTCGCTTACAAGAACGTGAAAACTTGTGAAAGGTTGGTAATTCACAATAGTGGTCGGGGTCTCTTACAGGAGCGGTCGCGGGCTTTTTATTACAGAGTTTGTCAGTGACGGGGTTTTACAATGCTGGTCGTTTACGAGAGTGGTCAAAAAGATAGATTTGGCGTTAACTTACTTCCATTTGAATAGTCACGCTTTATGATTTCATAGATAGATTCCGGTGAAAGACAGCGGTGCTAAATAAAACACGTTAATAAAACACGTTCTGCACTCGATGGTAGCTTTTACTTGAAACTTGTAGCACTTTATCGTGAGCGGCAACGGTCTTGGAGGAAGTTAGAACCAATCATTAAACAATATAACAACTTTTCAAACCTTCACAACCTAAAGCTCTTTTCATATTGTTACAACAAACAATTAATAGTAATTCGTTAAAAGCAGAATTCTCATAATCACTTAAAGTTGAGAAACACAACGCTGTCGATATCAGTGTTCAAAGCCAAATGGGATATAAGTCTTATAATTTATGTTATGTTATGTTATGTTCAATAACATTTAGTAAAAAGTTCCATCTTGTAATTCTTGGTCTACTTCGTTCTTAGATGAACGATTGTGGATGTCTGAATATGGCTGAAAGAGAAAGAGAAGCCGGTGCTTTGTTCCTTTTGATTTTGTAACTGAATTGTCCCTATATGTATATTCTTTCTTCATGTGACACAGATCCCGATTCTAAGATGTTTCTTCTTATTGCACGTTTTTTTCTTTTACTGTCCAGTTATTACTCAGGGCGAGTCTGACACTTTTCTTCCTAGCTTGTTTCTTGGCTTCCTTTTCATTTTTCTTCATTTTTCGTCTCCATGAAGGGCCTGTTCCTGACGAGTACTTAGGATCCACGTGGTGCCACGGGTTCTCCAACCAATTGTAACAGGGACTTTTGGGGAGTTACGCTCCATGGTTGAGCGATGGGTGCCGGCTACTAACCGAGATCTTTTACATGATATAGTAGATCAGAACCTCATTCAGGAACATGTTTTGTTATTGCTGATGTTCGGTTTCCAGCAGAACTCAAAGCTCTTACTGAAGACTAATTGTCATAAACCAGTAGTAGCCAATAGTATTTAGACAACGCATTTTCCTTGCGTAAATTTACCAAATACAGAAGAAATTATGATATTACTTTTCAAACCTTCACAACCTAGACCAACCTAAAGCTCTCTTCATATTTCAAAGAGCCGGCGCTAACTTTGAACATTCATAATATTTTTATGAACGCCATCAACCTTCGTGACTTTTCCTAAAATGTGTCTGGTAACAATCCGTGGCATGGCATTTTATTGACACGTCACTTGATTTTTCCATGGCAACAAGATTTTGCACAACGTGCCCTCCCCCCTCGTTCGCTTGGGAGGAGGGATGGCAAGTATTCCAGGAAGGCTCCGTGGGGCAATTTCGCGGGTGCGGTCGGATGCACCCTCACCCTATACTACGCTAGCAAGCTCTTCCCTAGAGTCCTAGACTCCTGCATCTTCCATTAAAATATATGGAGTAAAAATACATACATGGTTTTTAAATGCATAAAATAAGTATGCAAAGAATAAAGAATAAAAAGGAAACGCAGCCGCGTCAATTAAGACAAAAGCCATACAGCTCGTGTGATAAAGCTGTTCTTGCGATTCTGAGTTTGCGTTTGATTCTCAAGTCATAATTGTGCGCAATACAATGTTGTACATACTTATTGCATGGGTGTGGCTCGTCCGCTGATATTCGATCTAATTCGCGCTTAGTGACCGCGTAAAATAATGAATGAATAAGTGAATAAATGAAGATCCAGATAATCTGCAGAAAATGCGTTGCTGAATACGCAGCTCCCACTTTTAGTGAAGCCAGTGCTCTGTCATTTTGGCAATAAAGTCGATCAGAGTCGAACCTTTTTTTGCTGTTATTTTTCACTTATGAAACAATCTGGTGGATGGTATTTTAAAAATTATAACAATTAGACTGCAAATTTATTTTGTTTTAAAAGTAAAAGACACGAACAGCCCAACTAAAATCGCAAACCGAGAATGAACGAACGGAAGGGCAGCCAAAATGAGGCACAGAAAGTCAGAGTACAATTGAAACTGAGGACAACTGAGCCCATGAATGACTGAACAACAAGGTGACCGGCAACCGAACGTAAAAACCAGCAAGCAAAAGAGAGAAGGACTGAACGAATCCTTTGTGCTAGAAGAAAAAGAATTGTAGCAAAGAAAGAAACCTTAATATGTGGCTAATGTTATCATTTATATTAAAACATTAGAGTTTTACCCCAAATGTTTTAATACCTGTTCCAAACCTTTAATTTAAAATGTTTGGACCAATGGGCGAAATAATTCGTTTGTGTTAAACCGTAACATACAACAGAAAGTTCAACTATGTTTTTCAAAAAAGTAAAAGACACGAACAGCCCAACTCAAAATCGAGAACTGAGAATCAACGAACGGAACGACAGCCAAAATGACGCACAGAAAATCAGGGAACACTTGACAGTTCAACTGAACCCATGAACTACCGAACGACAAGATGACCGACAACCGAACGCAAAAACCAGCACGTGAAAGAGAGAAGGACTGAACGAATCCTTTATATTTGACGAAAAATAATTGAAGCAAAGAAATAAACCTTAATATGCGGCATATGCTATCATTAAAATTAAAACATTAGAGCATTAGATTTTGACCCTAAATGTTTTAATACCTGTTGTAAACTCTTAATTTATAAAATTTTATGGACTACTGGGTGAGATAATTCGTTTGTGTCACACCGTAAACATACCAAAAAGCCAAACCAACTTTAAATTTGAAGAATTAAAACCTAACTGGACGAACAGAAGATAGCAAAAACTCGAACGAAAACGGAACAGTTTGGTGACAAATTTGGATTTTGAACTTATGTGTTGTACCTAAACATTCAAATTCATAAACAATCACTTTAGTGAGCTCACTAAAAACTTATTAATAGACAACATAGATTGATAATATGGAAATTTGTGACCGTGAAAGGCAAAACGGACACTAACGGTTATCCGTTCCAAAAGCTAAAGCGTTCGTTTTCCGTTCGTTATCCGTTCGAACGTTTCAAAAAATCCGTTCGAAGTGTTCAACGACCCTTTCGAACGGTTTGTCTATCCGTTCGAAAAATATTTACATCCGTTCGACTGATTGCGACATTTTGCATCCGTTCGCAAACTAGAAGTTCGTTCGAGGAATTATCACATCTGTTTGAACGGTTTCGAGATCCCTTCTTGCTACTTTCCTAGCTAGTGGACAATCCGAACTGTTCGTGGCAGCGAATGAAGTTGGATGAGTTCATGATTCTTGTAGCATGTGAACAGGCTTCTGTTTCAGCCGCCAAGCGGACGAGTGGTTGTCAACATGATTGATTTGTGTATGCGAAATTTTTAGTTTGCCGGACGCATTCCCGTTATTTCAGTGACATCTTGGCTAAAATACACGAAGAAAAACAAATGTTTTCACAGCAGTGGCGTAGATTTTAAAGCAGTAAAGTATGAATCATAAAAATTATTGGAGGTTTATAATTAATCAACCAACGCCGTGAATTCTCACTTAGATGGAGATCACGCGGATGGATCACACTCCAAACTTTGTGATGTTTTAGCGCGGTGGAATACTTGAAAATGAAGAAAGAAAACAGAGAATTTGTAGACGTTTATATAAATACTTGCAACTTTCGCTTGTGCCAGCATGTTTTCAAGTTTCAAATTACCGTTTTGACATATGCAAATTCGGTGCACTTTTACCACTTTTCCCACGGGACCAAGCACTTTTTTTTTACCGACAACTACAACAAACTTCAAAGGGTTTAATTTTTATTTTCTGCTACCAAACTTTCCCTACCGTCTTTAATTTCGATTATAATTTTTAGTTCCATTCAAGATTTATTTTAACAATAAGTAAACATGAAGTGCAGAAATAATTTTACACATGAATTTTGAATTATAAGGAGGGAAACTACAGCATATTTCTCGAAAATACGTGGTATAAAGTTTGTTCCTGTAGTGTTTTGCCATGAGCCTGAATTCAGCGCTATTAAAAGCGGTACAGTAATTTACTTCTGTTCAGCTATTTTGCGTTCA
This sequence comes from Cladopsammia gracilis, assembly GCA_022457155.1. NCBI lineage: Eukaryota > Metazoa > Cnidaria > Anthozoa > Scleractinia > Dendrophylliidae > Cladopsammia > Cladopsammia gracilis. The sequence goes on along the minus strand of JAJGOT010000453.1, from coordinate 142,829 downwards.
GCGATTCCGTTGTGAATGGCTTCGCAAACCGTGCTGTAAGCAATTAATTTTATTCACCCATTCAAATGGAAAACCAAACCGTTCGACTTATTGATTCATCCGTTCGACATTATTGTCTTACCCGTTCGAACAGATAACCAAAGCGTTCGAATAATTAATTCATCCGCTCGAACGGTTTGCCAATCCGTTCGGCATTTTGACTCACCCGTTCGAACGGATAACCAAACCGTTCGAATAATTTATTCGTCCGTTCGAACGGTTAATCAACCGTTCGAACGCTTTGAGAACCGTTCGTTATCCGTTCGTCATCCGTGCATTTTTGCCGTTCGAACGGTTTTCCGTTAGTGTCCGTTTTGCCTTTCACGGTCACATTTTTTTATCGGCTCAGAAGGTCTGTCATTCTCGTCAGGGGCACAGTGAACAGACCCAGTAGAGAGATTAATTTTAACAAAACACTCCCGAAGTAATTATTATGCGTATGAGAGACAGGTAAACTCGCGATGAAATTGACGATTTATTTGCCAAATAAATTCGGTGAACTCTCTACCACACGTTTCAAACCGTGGTACCACAGCTGGCCCTACGTATCTATGTAGTTTATTGCTTATATGGTAAATCTAGTCTTTTACCTCAGAGTGTCCAGGCGCTGAAGATGATTTGAACTTTCTCTTTTGACTGATGCCGTGATTCAGCGGGCAAAAAACTGCAGATACGAATTGTCAAACAGAAACTAGAGAAAAACACCGCTGGCTTTGAGCTGTTTGAGATGCTGTTCTTCAATAGCAGGTTTGTTGGTTGCGTTTTCCTTTCCACTTCGTTTTAAATTGATAAGTTGCGCGTCTAACATCTGGTTTGACCGCTAAAATCTCGGATCACTTGCTAGCTGGAGCCCTTTGTTGTGTGGAGGAGAGTTTAGATATCTTTCAATTCCGTGTCTGAACTTCCGCCAAGGTGGATTTACTGTATGGCTCCCCTTTTTGTGTTCGTGCTTCGCCTCAAGTTGTGGTCCAGCTGACCGATTGTCATGTTTTCAAGCGGTGTTTGTATAGCTTTCTCTGAGCACCAGGCTGAAATTTAACACGTGAATGGCTTTAAAAAATTGATCTCTGTTACTTTCGTTATTTGGTAAAATAAAAGAACAGACAACTGAGGCTTGGAAAGTGTTAGAACTGAAGCTTATATTTGTGCACGATGCAGTCGCTCATTCAAGCGGTTGTCAGAGTTCAACGATCGAGCAAAACTGAAAAAAATTATCAGAGGCTACCAATATTTTGATAAAACTTCCCTTATTAACGCTTAGTAAACAATTATCTTCAACGTTTTTGGAACAGGCGGATTTATTATGTAAGACATTAAAACAGAAATTTGTTAAAACTCTCAACAAATTAAATTATGAAAGTTAATGTACAGGGTTTGCTCGCAGAAAGCATTAAAATGGCTTTCGACGCCTGAAGAGTTTTAAAATGAAAGCTTGCCGCGGAATTTTATTGTCGCCAAATCGCCGAAAAACACTCTCTAGAATTGCTGCTATACATTACTTACCTCGAAAGGTTGATACAGACCAATTTGTTGTTTTTTTGGTCTTCTCCGAGTGTCTTTGTTCAACAAGCTTATTCAGCTCCTGCTCGCTTAAATTAGCAAATCTCTTAGCCGGAGGCCCGTCAAAAAGCTTAAGCTCGAAATTTGGTAGCTCACAGGAATTATCTTCCTCATTTCCGGAAGAATTATAAGATTTTTTCCATATTTTACAAGAAAAAAATAGGAATTATGTTGTTAAAAGTGGCAACATCGATGAAAAAAGTTGCCGAGAAAAAAGTACAAAACAAATTGACGTCAGCATGCAACCCACGGGCAAATGGATCGGGCGTATTAGCCAATCAGAACGCGCGCTTCTTCTTAAGCTATGTTATAATGACTGATGCCGTGATTCAGCGGGCAAGAAACTGCAGATACGAATTGTCAAACAGAAACTACAAGCCATGTTTGCGATTGCAGATGCTCATAATACCAACTGAAGATTAAAAGATGCCGAGCCATCCGTAAATAACAGTCATTTTCATTCACTAAACAGCCAAACGCGGAGAAAAAACATTGAGTCGTCTAGTTGGCTCTGTTCTTACTTTTTTTTATTTCCTTAATGTTGGTATATTGTAATTGAATAAGTGTCAATAAAATGAACTTGAACTTGAACTTGTCTTGTCTGCTCGCGACATTTGTTTGTACGCGCAATTTGAATTCAAACGATGGATAAGGACCTGGGACCGAGCGCGCGCAGATATGAAATTGACAGGTATTGCTAACATATATGAATAACAAAGAGCCACGAAAACTTAACGAGCCATGAGGCGCCTTCCCAGATTTATCCAACCGCTTTACAGATAGACAACATTGAGTAAACAATGCAGCTTTCTGTGACCATAACCACATAAATGTGATGTCGTTCTTCAGGCATACTAAACATTTAAGTTTAAGCAGTTTGGCCTGACACAACAGGTCACGGAGGACTCAAGGTTAGGTTGGACATGGACCGCCATATAATGAGACAAGGTTGTCCGGGCATATGGATCAATAACATTGTTTTAAAAGTAAAAGACACGAACAGCCCAACTAAAATCGCAAACCGAGAATGAACGAACGAAAGGGCAGCCAAAATGAGGCACAGAAAGTCAGAGTACAATTGAAACTGAGGACAACTGAGCCCATGAATGACTGAACAACAAGGTGATCGGCAACCGAACGTAAAAACCAGCAAGCAAAAAAGAGAAGGACTGAACGAATCCTTTGTGCTAGAAGAAAAAGAATTGTAGCAAAGAAGGAAAACTTAATATGTGGCTAATGTTATCATTTATATTACTGAAAACATTAGAGTTTTACCCCAAATGTTTTAATACCTGTTGCAAACCTTTAATTTAAAATGTTTGGACCAATGGGCGAAATAATTCGTTTGTGTTAAACCGTAACATACAACAGAAAGCTTATCAAGTTAAATGTCATGGGCGCTTCGTGTGATCTTTTTGATGTATCCATGGATATTTAGTACCGGAAATTTACCTTGGGAAATATCGGTCACACTCATTAAATGCAGTTTCTCGTGGTGAAAGGGTCATTTATGTCTCGTTTCAGAGAATGTTTCAAATACAAATAAATAAATGTTGTTTATAGTGGACGAGCACTTAGCTATCAAGCTATTTCACAGGCACGCCACTTCAAATACAGAAACAAATATTGCAAATAGAACATAATATTTTAAAAATCCCAACTGGCAGGAGGCAAACCAGTTGGCTATTTTACAAGCGTGGTCGAGGAGTTGAACTCGGGTCTGCCGAAGTGGTCAGAGCGGGACTTGAACCCGGGACCTCCGGATTTCAAGTCCGATGCCCTAACCACTCGATCACGCTGCCTCCTTTTCTTATTTTTAAACTGAATACGCTTATTTTCCAACTGAAAATGAATTGAAATGGCAAGTTAAAATTCATTTCACTGTTTTTTTCTCGCTCTTTGTTCTAGGCTTATTCGCTCAATTCGCTGCCCAATTTTAATACTTTATTTACAGGCTCCTTTATTCGATTTGCATGTTATTTACAGGCTCCTTTATTCGATTTACATGTTATTTACAGACTCCTTTATTCGATTTACATGTTATTTACAGGCTCCTTTATTCGATTTACATGTTATTTACAGGCTCCTTTATTCGATTTACATGTTATTTACAGGTTCCTTTATTCGCCAGGATATTTACGGGCTTCCTTATTCGATTTACATGTTATTTACAGACTCCTTTATTCGATTTACGTGATATTTACAGGTTCCCTTATCGAATTTACATGTTATTTACGGGCTTCCTTTATTCGATTTACATGCTATTTACATGGTCTTTTGTCCCTGGTTTGAGAAATTTACAGGATCTTTTCCATAATGTTTAATAATGTTTCACCTGAATTATTTACATGTTTTTCACAGGATTTCTCAAAACATGTAAATGGGTAAAAATCATGTTAATTTGCAACTGAAAATGAATTGAAATGGCAAGTTAATATTCATTTCACTGTTTTTTTCTCGCTCTTTGTTCTAGGCTTATTCGCTCAATTCGCTGCCCAAATTTAATACATTATGTCTCGTTTCAGACAATGCATATTTATGTCACGCTAAGATATTTTCGTTTTTGTAAGCTCGTATTCACGAGATTGCTGTTAGAGCCCCTTTGATTAGAGCCAAAATACCCAGTTTCTGATGTTAACATTGTATTGTCTGTTGTTTAGGCGATTTAACCGTTCACAAAGATCCTCAGGAGTGGTATCGAATGGTCTTTGCGAACATTTGCGAGCATACATGCGAGCACTGTTTTTTTTTTTTTCGTGCTAGCACGAGCAGTCATAAATTGCATGCGAGCAATTGCGAACATTTTGCGAGCACGAGCAAGCGAGCACTCGTCTAAATTTTTGCGAGCAAATCGAGCAAAGGCCATTTTTCGCGAGCACCTGAAAATTTTAAGGGACCATTCGATACCCTTCTCCGGGATCTCAGGGAGCAACGGGTGCTATGAGAGTGCCAGGAGATCAAGGCGATCCAGTAGCAACCGTACCACCATTTCGGGTGCCGTTCCACAGTAACATAGCATCTAATGAGAAATTTATATTGTTTAGGATTGGCTGGACCGAAAGGTCCACAGGGATCTCAGGGAGCCATGGGAGCCATGGGAGCAATGGGAGCACCGGGAGATCAAGGGGGTACAGGAGCAGCCGGACCTCCAGGCCCACCGGGGCCACCGGGTATACCGGGTATACCGGGTATACCGCAATAGGTTCTTCTTCTGTTGCCACCGCTCAAGGAGCTTCTGGACCTACAGGTAGTTATCTGGTTCATCTTTAATGCGGCTCCACAGCAACATAGACGATTCTAGTTTCTAATAATACATGTATATTATTTAGGATTGGCTGGACCGAAGGGTCCTCAGGGATCTCAGGGAGCGATGGGAGATATGGGAGCACAAGGAAATCAAGGGGATCCAGGTGCAGCCGGACCTCCAGGGCCGCCGGGGCCACCGGGACCTCCCGGAATACCGGCGACAAGTCAACCCCCAACAGTGTGTCCAGCAATTTGCGATATATTTTGTGTCGTTTTTTGTCCTTCGTTAAAATGCTGTAAAAAGTCTCAAATCCCAGCTAAGAATGCACAGATGCAAGACAAGCAAAACATTGTGCCGAAAAAGGTTGAAACTCAAATACACGGCCTAAAATCAGTGCAGGGACCACCGCAGACAAAGGTCAACGTGCAACAAATTAAACCAAATGTACAAGTACAGGCATCCCCTAAGACAATGACAAAGGTTCAAAGCCAACTTCAAGTTCCAATAAAATTAGTACCACAAGTAAACAATCATAAAAGCGCGAAAAGAAGCAAGATTAGGCACATTAAGCATAAAAAAAATATTTTCTGATAAAATTATGTGTTTTTTGGTGTGGAAAAATAAAGTATTCCCTACATGGTTCAGTGATGTTTTATTCATTTGGATAGGAGTGATAGATTACAGAAACGAGCGACAAAGCCTTGGCTACAATTCTGTGAGTTTGCACCTTCCCCAGTTCCACCTCATTCTGTCTCTGTTCCATCTCATCTCATTTTGTCTGTGGGGCTGTATAACGGGAATTTTAACCCTCGGGCGTACAAGGGAGGGGGATGCCACCCTCTTGAGGTTTTTTGTTGGGATATTTTAAAGAGCATTTATTGTTGGCACATACCGTCTTCAGTAGCTGTTCGTTTATCCTTGAAACATTTTGATAAAGTTTGGCGACAGCCGGTTGCTATGGTAACAATATATGACGTCATAAGTATCACGGGGTCAAGCCATTTTTGAAGGAAAATGCGTGTTTTTCACCTTTTGTTCCATGAAAAAACATAAAATGCCCCACTAAGCACCACGGTGTTTAATTGTATCGTATTTTGCAACTCTAGCCAAAAATATTTGCAATTTTCGCATTTTCCCAATAACGTTGAATTTTTGGTTTTGTCGGCCATTTTGGATGACGTCACGGCCCCCAGCAGCGCTACAACCCATTATATTTACGTTATCTTGTAGAGCACATCACAGGCTATCTTTTCGATGTAAAATATTTTCGAAATATTGTAACACCGCAAGGGAGTGGGATTTTGGTTGCAACCCCCCCCCCCCCACCCTTATATCACGGTGGGGTTATAAGGTTGCGTGTACGATCGAGGGTTAATCTTTTTTTGGTCCAAACTATGCCACAATAGCTTTACTGATTTACAAATTAATACTAGAACACCAAGAGAAAGCAATCAACCAATTATAGAAATAGGAACAAATTATATAGTCTGTTCTAGCCCATTTTCAGATACCACGCAGCTCTTTACAACCTCTAATTTCATTGGACCTGTATATCATGCAGCTCTATTGTTTTTAGGTCTAGGGTTTATTGTTAGCCATCGTTGTGTTGTTTGTTCTATTGTTTTCTCAGCAAATCAGAGAAGACCTTGTAAGAGCTGCGTACTGCCCCCCCCCCCCCCCCCCCCCCTCATTTTGGAAACGAAAATGTGCGTACTTGTCTGCGTATGACTAGAGAAATTCATTGAGAGTTTTGATACTCGAGGGTAGCAATTAGTATCACAAAACTGGAACGATTGGATTGCAACTTGACTAAAAATATAGGCTACCTTTTTCATTTTATCCCTCAGTCCTTTAACATATCGATTGAAAATACTGTCGTTTGTTCCCTAATAGAACTTCGAAATTCACAACTTTATATCTTCCTTTTGATTCTCAAAGAGAAATTCTTGCATGGGGAATTAAGGTGCTTTTGGATAATGTTAGAAACGTTTAAATTGGGCCAAAAGACAGCCAAATCCTAGTTATTGGCCGTTTAATGAATATCATATTCTAGAGGTGATTACTATAAGGCATTTTCCGAAAACTGTGCTCCTTCATTCACTCCGTGTCGAGCGGTTGAAACTTTGTACCAGCTTTGTCCGTTTTCATTCAGCTTCGCCAAGAAACACTGACACAAAGCGAAAATTTCGCGCTTTTTTTCTGTCCAATCATGTGATCAATAATCTCTCGCTTTTCTTTTCTTCTGTTTTCTCTTTCATTTCTCTTTTTATTTTATTGTTCACGCCTTTTTGCGCCCAGAGATATGATATTGCAGGCAGTGGTCATTTTCACTTTCCTTTAAAGTGCAAAATTTACCACTACCGCTGGATATACGTCAAGTAGACCTACGGACATCGAGAACTTTATGACCATATTTGGGCAGTGTAACAATGTGTTTAATTATAATGAACGATATAATTAAGCAGGCGTCTTGACTAATGAACATTTCTTAGTTCTGAGCATTGCACACGAGCTAGGCGAAGTATCACAGTGGCCTTTAAACATTCTGCGACTTGTCACGTGGTGTGTCCTGACCTTTATATCGAAATGTCATTTCGATCCTTGCAACATTATGATAGCAAAATATTGTTTAAAATTGTTCGGCAGAAAAATATCCTCTTTATTACAAAATATGATAACTAGTTAGGGTTCTCGGAAAAGCAAAAGTCAGTTTTCTTTTAAAATATTTTTCTTTATTGCTTTTCAAAAAATAATTTGCACACATGTATGTACAATATTACACTATTTATATTTTTAGAAAGATAAAATATCCTCCTAATATAATCTTCTTAAAAATGGCTAGCTAGGATTCAGCAAGATGGTATTTTAGGGAATAATATCTATGCTACTTTAGTTACGCACAACGAAAAAAAGCGATACGTATTTAGCTGCGATTGTTTACAAAAATAATAACTTGCACGGCACTACCAATAGGTCCTAATATATTTTCGGGAAGATAAATATCCTCTTTAAAATGACTACAATGTAGCTATAGGATTCTCAAAAAAGCAAAAGCAAGATGGTATTTTAGGAAATAAGATCTATGATAATGTTAATAGCTATGCCAAGAGTTATGCACAGCTAAAAAAATGATACATACACGAACCGTAAATCCTCTATTAAGCCCCCGGGGGCTTATTGATTTCAAGTGCTTTTAAGGGGGGGGGGGGGGGGGGGGGGGGGGGGGGGGGGTGAGGGGGTTAGAGAGGGAGGCCTTATTAGAGAGGGTGGAGGAGTTAATACAATTTAGCGAAACACAAGCAGTTAACCACTCATTGATTACCGTAATAATGATCATTTTTAGTACAACTACCGGTTATATTTTCCCAAAGCTCGCGAGTATATGAATTCGTGCCCGAATTGGAACGGTACAAATGTACCGGTTATACAGTCAGCCGTTATATTTTTGATTGTCTGGGTTGTGAAGGAAAAGGCGGGGATTGGGGGGGGGGGGGGTGGTGGGGGCTTAAAAGAAACGGGGGGGTTCATGAATTTCATTTCTTGCTCCCAAAACGGGGGCATAATAAAGGATTTACGGTATGAAGCTGTAATTGTTGACCAAAAATAATAATTATTATTTCTGCGTTGAGTGCGCCTAAATTTCTGAGTAAAACCTGAGTTCAAAATAACACTTTCTATCCATTAAATTGGACGAGGTTGTAATTAGAGATAAAGTTCCATTGAAACAAGTTAGGCACATTACTTCATTATTAATAGTGTGTTCATATATGAAGAACCGTGTACGATTGTTGTAGGTCTGTATAAACAAAGAGTCGGAGTCGTCAGCTGTGTTACAGGGCCGCTTCTGTGAAAGCAATGGATGGATTGTTTGCATGAATAAAACACATTATTTTTCACTACAACGACGACGACTATTAAAACGGAAGACTATATCAAGTAGAAGCTGTAGAACTGTGCGCTTTTCTTCTTTTCGTTAAAAATACAGGGTACCTTCTGAGTATACTGATAAAATTCTGAAGTGGTTGTTTTTATTCACCTCAAAGACTAGTTGAACTGGATTTGTCCTATTGACCTTCAGAACATACTGGATACCACCGTTGCGGCGGATGGATGCAATGCACATTTTCGACCTTTTCTTGACAGTGTTTACTGCGCCTCCTTCACCTATCAGCTGGAATTCTTGCCAAGTAAATTAACAAAATACTAAAATTAGTTCAACAGATTTATAGAAATACATAAACCATTAACATTTGAATGTACTGTTTACAAAAAGGAAACCGTTACAATTAAAAATGACTAAGTTCACATGTGGCAGGTTATTTCCGCAGTGGCGTGCAGGGCTTTTCTAACAGGGTTTGGAAGGGGAGGAGGGGGGATCTGGATCCCGAATCTCGGGCTATTTTTTCGTAAATTCCCGAATCACCTAGCTTGTTTTTTTCATTTCCCGAATCACATAGTCTGTGAAAATGTTTTCTGCATATATCCTATTTCTGACCTTAAGTGCCATTTATTTACTGGAGAGAAATGCATTACGGGATTTTCTCCAAGGCCTTTTCATCAATAGCTGTAAGTTTTGTAAAATGGGTCTTGAAGGTAGGGAAATCCTTGCCATTTTCTGCGCTGATTGGAACATTGACCTTTTCTTTATGGATTGGCTGGCTACCAACTGTACCAGATTCTGGAGTCAGAAAAAGTGAGACCAGAACCCTAACAGTGAAACTGGTCTGACTCACTACTCTCCGTGGTATAGAGATTAACAGTTAATATTGCGAATAAACAAACGGCAAGTCGAAAACAGGATGTCGCGATGGCGTATTCACTGCGATCACGTGTGATCAGGTCGAAGTACAGTAGCTTCCCACCCGTGGCTTTCCTGTAATAAGATGACACATGATGACTAAGGTCATGATCACATGTGATGGGCTTAAACCGCCCGTTGTGACATGTTATGAGAGTTTAAAAGTTGTTGACAGGTCGCTATAAAACATGACAAAAATGTGAGTGTGAATTGATAAAATATTTGAATTTCACGGAATTTTATCAGTGCAAATCACGAATCACGGACCACAGCAAAGCAAATCCCGCGTTACAGTCCATATAGTATCTCGACTGGATTTATTTTGTTTTCCCGAATCACGCACTCAATTTCGGCTAAATCCCGGATCACGCAGAACCCCTTCCAGACCCTGTTCTAAATGCTTTGTAGCTCAGCTAACCTTGCAGAGTGCAGTAGCCTAAAGGGCGACGTAAACATTTGAATAAACGTAAGTTCCAAAACCAGAAGGTACATATAGGAACACATGGTTAGAAAATATTAAATTTTATTCTTTCCAAGTAGATACGCATCAAAACGCGTGTATCGGTTGAAAAATCCTTTTAGATCATTTTTAACGTTGCATTAAAGACTCCAAAGACGAAACACCCTTAAGCCTGATGTTGTTTATATTAGTTTACAACAAATTAGTTATTGTTATCGCTGGATTCACGTTATTCTTGTTAAGAAACGCATTACATCACTAAGTTTACAGCTGATGGAAGGAGTGGGAGAGTGAGTGAATTTAAGCCACCGTTACTGATAACCCGTTCATTACGCATGCGCGTATACACGGGTTAAAAAGGAATATTCTACATTAGAGATTTTAATTAAACTCGCTCGCTGAATCCCAAGATTTAAAAAACGTATACAAAAATACACGGTACGGCTGGTCACGGCAAATTACAGTTTGTGAACCATGTAATTAACAGTGCGAACGCGAGCGCAATATTGCCGGATACTTAAATCAGGCGATATTGCGCAAGCTTGAGTAATATAACTGTTTTGTAATTCAAGACATTGCTTACTTAAGGCTGGTTTTCACTAACGACGGAGTCGGAGTCGGAGTCGTAATCAGAAGCGGAGAGCGTTACGATCTAGTGAAAATCAAACCAACGGAATGGATCGGAAGAAGATTACGGAGTCGAAAGAAAATGAAACCGTTCTGGTTGTTCCGACTCCGATTCCGTCGATCTTATGACTCCGCTTACGACTCCGATCTTCGATTTTCACTAAGTCGGAAGCGCTCTTACGACTCCAACAACAACGCCGACTGCGACTCCGTCGCCAGTGAAAAACAGCCTTTAAAATCACAGTTAAATTTACGTTTCGAAAAAAAATCATTGGTATAAACAATTAACTTTCTATGTAAAATTGCTTACTGCAATGTTTTACCTCGCGCATTTCTTACACAACTAACTACGCGAATGAAATCCTGCCAAGCTGAAATTAAATTCAGAGTCATATGCGAAGAGCTTGCGTCTGCGTAAAGAACGGGGCAGAGTATTGACTTCATGAATTAAAGCACAACAAAATGGCACAGAATTTCTTAGTGACAAAAAGTTCGATTCTGAATCAAAACAAATTGAACAAGAACGGCTACTTGAAAGAAATGCAGCGAGGACAGTATGTCTTACAAAAATTCACAGCTGAAGGACACAATAAACGTTTAAAACATCGTTACCTGTAGTTGAAGTGGCTTTTTAGTCCCTTTTATCAGCACCAAATTTTCAAACATCAAAGTACGAGCTGACTCGATCGCTGTTGTTAACAAACTTTCTCGTTTCAGTCCCTACAGCCGTAATGACGAGATCGTTTAATTTCCATTCGCTTAAAACAAAGATCAGAAACTTTTCTGGGAAAGATCAAGTCTATATCACTGGATTACAGAGTTGATTACTATAAGGCATTCTCCGAAAATTGTGCTCCTTCATTCACTGAGTGTCGAGCGGTTAAAATGTTGAACCAGCTTTCATTCAGATTCTCCAAGAAACACTGCGACACAACGTGAAAATTCCGCACCTATTTTGTCCAATCATGTGATCAATAATTTTGTTTTATATTTTCTTTTGTTCTCGTTTTTCCTTCTTTCGCCCAAGAGAACGAGAGCTTTATGACCATATTTGGGCGCTGTATCAATTTGTTGAATTATAGTTCTATTTGTCAAGTTAAGACATTATTATATTACTAGATTTATACGATAAAATAGTTTATTCTAAGGAAAACGGTAACCTGTTTTTCTAACATGTAGCTAACAATTTCTTGATAGGTGGCATATAATCAGTAATATATATATATTTTTAACTATTGGTAAAAACTGACATCCCATATCTTTAGTTAGTTCTCTTAAAATATAATACATCACAGTCGGATTAATTCATGTTTAAGTCAAACAAATAAACTACAACTCGTGCTAAAAAGATTACAACAGGTTAGAATACACCTTATTCCAAAATGGCGGGCAACTTATTATTATTTTGTATGCGTTTCAATTAGCCCTCTTTGCCTCATTTTCGCATGGAAATTCTGTTGTATTTTCCACATGCTGACGAGGCAACAAAGGCCCTCTTTGCCTCATTTTCGCGTGGAAATTCTGTTGTATTTTCCACATGCTGACGAGGCAACAAGGGCTAATTAACATACATATAAAAGAATAATAAATTGACCACCATTTTGGAATAAGGTGTATGACAATTTCAACTTACTTGCTCTACTACTTCCATCGCATCTTGCTTCACATTGTGATTTATCAGGAGTACAATTATTTGTGTTTATCATATAACGGTCCCCGAGTCCATTGACTTTAATAAGGCTTACGAAATTGGATTGGACTTCCAAAGCCAACAGCAACATAACAACAGTCTATATGTACATGTATAAATAAAGAAAAGATCGGGATTATTTAACATAAATAAACTTGTCGTTTTTAAGGACAAAATATTAGCATAGTTTAAGATAATATCTTCTCAAATTATTCTCAGCATATGATACAAGCAGTGAAATTTGCTTGAAAAACGGTTAAAATGTTATAATAATGTACTGACAATAATTTAATTATTTATATTGTGATTTTTGCATAACAATAACAAATTGACGTCAGTTTTTTATGCGTCTGTTCTCTTATTGATGATAAATTTCGTGATAACATTGTCAAAGTGCTGTGGACCGATCCACAGCAAACTTTGACAATGTTATGAAGAAATTTACATCAATAAGAGGACAGACGCATAAAAAAACTGACGTCAATTTGTTTTTTACAATAACAAAAGGCCAAAACTAATGAGAGAAGAAAGGAAGGAAGGAAGCAAAATGCGATCGCCACAAAACCAGAATTTCATCGCCATAATTCGGAGAAACACGGGTTCGTAAATTAAAAGTTTGAGTAGAGTAGGTTAGAAAAATTGCAATTTTGAAACTAACCTTTATTCCGGTTAAAATTGTTCTCAGATAATCAGTTGAAACACGCTTCAGTTCACCTCCGGTAAAGCTTATTTCAGCGACAGCACTATAATCCTGCTCACCGCCAATTTTCAGGTCTGGATTCTCAACAAACATCTCCATCTTTCTGCTTTAAGGTTGTGTTTTAGTTTCTTGAAAGAAGTTCATCTCGTCTATTTTGGACGATTTTCTCATTGAATAATTCTGGATCTGTGAAAGAATTCTCGCCACGAAAAACGCAGCGCTGAAAAGTTTGAAAAAAAAAACTTTCGCTGATGGCGTCAGTTTTATCGTTTTATCCGTCTGTACTATTATTGATAATAAAAATTAGCCAATCAGCGCGCGAGAATTTGCACAGTTATTGTAAGAAAAGTGATTTGACAGTTAACATAATTTTACAATCGAAACTGGTCAAGTTTTCCTGCCTAGAGTGAATAGAGTTAATTGCTCGTTTTAATAATCCGCTCTGTGAATAAAGAATGTAACCTTGAAATAAGCCTTGGTTCAAAAATTGAATTTTGATACGATTGGATAAACTCGACACTTGAGAATTTAACATGTTTCTTTACATTTGCATAATCCATGTCCCAACGATCATTTAGATATTTGCATTTTTTTCTCTTGATCTGTTTCCTTCGATTGTAGTTTCTTTTTAAAATTTATTTTAGAATATCTGGAGAATTAAGAAAGTATTAACAAAAATTAAAGAAACGAGAAGTAAAAGCGTTTGAGGACAGTTGGTGATGAATACGTGCAAAATACTGGGAAAACTGTCAAATTCTCGCGCCCACCCAGCAATTGAAATCGCGCACACGAACCCAATCAAAATCTCAGTTTTGGATATTTTTCCGATTGTTTTTTCAACTGCTGAAGTTGATAGCACACTGCGAGGATCACAGTCCATTATCTCAATAGCTAAATACTTATGACGCTAAAAAAAAATTCATATATGTATGCAAGAATTAAGTAATAGAACACATTTTCTATGAGTTTACCGGCGTTATAAACCCACGCGGGATGTTGGGAGAACACGCGAAAAGCTTGTAAATCACGAGCCACAGGTAAGTGATTTACAAGCTTTTCGAGTGTTCTCCCAACATCCCAAGTGTGTTCTATTGCTTTTATAAAATAACAATGAAAAGCGTTTGGAAAGAGAGAACTTTGTTGTAGTTTTGTGCCGATCTGCTTGTTCTCATAACATTCATCGGATGACGCGGGAAAACCAATCAAATCTGCTGAAAGAATGAACTTTACACGATGCCACTGGCAAAGCTGCACTGACAAATTCACGGGTTCAACGAAAGTGATGAAAAGTGTTAGCGCTTTGAAATTCATCAGTTAAAATTTATCAGCTGAAAGAAGAAAATATATTTAATGATTCAAATGTTCTTTGAATGGGAAATCCAGAAAATTGTGTCCGGAATCTACCGCGCAAACATGAATGTACGAGGAAAGTTTGGAAGCCTACAATTTTTAAATGGCGTATGTTAGATTCAAAGATTGCCTTCTTGTCAATAATTTTTCAATTGGAATAAAGGTTAGCTCCAGAAACTCAGCTTCTGAAACTGTTTTCGACTTTATCTACTTACTTTGAAGTGTACAGTGAAGCCCGTACTTCTCTACATTTTAAGTGCTGAATGAAAACTAAGCTCGTTGTTTTTAAGCCTACAGTTCTGAGAGTTTGATTGGTTTGATGGAACAGACTGTATTGTTTGATCATTTGTTGCAAATAATTTGTTTAACCATAAACCTATTTTCGATACCATTCCCGAAGATTGGAAAAACCTCTTAAGAGAGGAGTTGTCCGTTCAAGGCTCATCAAGTGATAACGATACAAGAACTACTTTTCCCAGTTCATAGAATCGAGATCGCTCCAACTGCTAAGTGTAAATATGAAATTATATATCCAACACTTGACCTGGCGTGGGAAGATATCTACCTACTTCCTAGAAGTACAACCCTAGACTCTAAAGCTAGAGAATTCCAATACAAATTGCTTAATAGAACTATTTATACAAATAAGATCTTATATAAAATGGGAAAGGTGGCATCACCCATTTGTTCCTTTTGTGGCAAGTCTGACGAATCCCTAGAGCATTTATTTATTCACTGTGAAATCACTTGGAACTTTTGGCTATCAGTAAGAAACTGGCTGGAAGGGCATGGTGATGTCTGCAAAACTTAAGTGCTGTTGACATAACATTTGGATTTGCTAAAAAATAATACATATTGACCAATCATACCATTCTTCTCTCTAAGCAAATAATTTATATAAGTGTCGTTGTTTGAATATAAAACCGTCGCTAACTTAATTGCTAGCCAAAATAAGGTATACTTATAAATTAGAGTCCCTGATAGCCAAAAGCCAAAACTCTTTAGACATTCATAACAAAAAATGGCAACTGTTGCTCTCTATAATTTAGATAGAAGTACTGTATACTCCCTGTATCTTGTTTATTTTGTTTTTAATTAATTTGTAGGTGTTTAGTTTATATAATGTAATGTAAATGAGTGAATGAGTGTAAGTGAATTTGTTTTTGAATAAAGGTGAATTAAATTAAAAATAAATAAATAAATAAATAAATAAATAAAAATAAAAATAAACCTATAATTTTTGTTAGCTTCATCAGTTTTCTTCATTTTTGTTAGCTTTTTGTTAGCTTCATCAGTTTTCTCAAATCGCTTGAAACTACAGTTAATGTAGAAATTCTTCGGGTTTATAATTGGCTAATCGCAAATAAATTATCACTAAATATAAAGAAATGCAATACCTTATTTTATCTCCTCTAGCTTTCTTCCCTTAGATCAACTGTGCTTTAAATCCATTGCTATTCTAATGCATGATATATCTAACAGCTTAACACCTACTAACATATCTAACTTATTTGCTTCCCAGTCTAATATTCATTCATATAATACAAGATCATCTTCAAGAGGTGACTATTATGTTAAACCCTCAAGGTCAGACAAACAAATTAAGTCTTTTTCAAGATATGGTGTAAAAATCTGGAATAGTTTACCGTGTGAAATGCGTCAAATGTCCAAAATAATTTTAAAATTAATATCCATGACACTTTACTCCGCATACTTTCAGAAGAAAATGATTATATTGATTTACCAGACTTAATTACAAAAATTTCCTGAAAACTCGGCTTCTTATATTTGCGATGTCTATGATTGTAAACTTAATTAAACTGAATTTATTTTTATTTATTTGTTTATTTATTTAACTACTCTTTTTTCTCTAGTCTTTCTTGTGATCTATCTGTATATGTATTACATACGTGTAACCACTGCTCACCTCGACTAGCTAACCTGCTAACTGCGGGCAGTGGATATTGCTTTCTGTAAAATCTGTAATAATTAATAAACAGTTGAAACAGTTGAAACAGTTTTCTTCTTGCTAATTGATCATCCTTGCTTGGACACATAATCAGAATTTAAACTGCATCCAGTACAAACGTATTCCATACTGAAAAAATCTCCAAAACAAAACACAAGAAGGCGTATAATGCGCTGATCAATTCGAAACATCAACATTCCGCCCCCCCCCCCCTCCCCCCCGGGCAAGCCCCGGGAAATTTGAACATTTTCTGTGCCCGGGGAGTCGGAAATTTGATGTGAAAGGCCATTCCAGGGGTGGGGAATTTGACTTTGCCTTTGGTGGGGTGGGAAATTTGAACCGGAAGTGTTCAAAATATATATTTTTTTGGCCGGCGCCTATCACGCGGTAGCAGTTCAGACTCAACATGGAACAATGTAAAGGGAAAAATATTGTTTTTGTTAGTAAATGGCTAGTAAAATGTGCTGACAAACCTTTGCAGTGTTTTTGAAGGTTTGTATGAAAAGTTAAATATGTTAAATATTTAACTGCCGTTCAACGCGTACTAGATTTCGAAGTCAAGATGGCCGACTGTATTGCCAGTCCTGTGCCAGTCTATTAAATGTGCGCAGATGTTAAACGGCCATTTAATATAAAACGCATTTAGAATAATAAATTTTCACATCGTGGAAATTAAGGCTTCCCAAAATGAATCTACCACTTTGCTAAATATTTTTGCAATATTTGTTGATCACACGAGGAATTACTCAATTAAAATTAAAGGTATCGATAAGTAAATCCCCAAGACAACTCCTCACTCCCCAAGGCGGTGCCACAGGAGTGCCGTGAAATATCAGTTGCAAAGTACACGCGGTTCAGTTGAGTATATTCTCGAGGAAAAAAAAATAGCTAGAATAACTCAAAACAAGTGAGTGCAAAGTGTATTTTTTAATATCACTAAAAAAAAAACATTTTATCGTTAGGAGGGGCATTTGACAGTCAAATCCAGTGCTAGGGTGAGGAATTTGAATGCAATTTTGGCCCAAGGAGGCGGGAATTTGAACAAGTCGATCTTCAAAAGTTCAAATGCCCGGGGCATTGCCCGGGGGGGGGGGGGGGGGGGATGTTGAAGTTTCGAATTGATCGGCGCATAAATGGAATCGGTGTAAAATAATTATCCTAAACAACAAAGCTATAAACCTTGCTTTTTAATTCCACTGTGAAAATCCGTCTTATTCAGAAGTTATCCTAGGATTTGTAGGGGCATTTATAAACTTCAGTTCAGTGAATTTCAATCTTTATAATATAGAGGGCAAAATTACTCGCTCCTGATTGGTCGAGCATCAAAATTTCTCGCTCGTGATTGGTTGAGCGCTTCGTTCTCGTTGCATTCAGTTGGCTTGGTGGGATTTTGAAGAAAATTTACAAACGGAGCGCTCGCATCAGTTTCGCCGGAGATTTTGTTATAAAAAGGGAATGAAATCGGAAGATACCTAAGAAAGGAATTCTACAGGTGAATTACAGCATTTTACGCCGAACAGGAAGCAATTATTTGTGTCAAATCTTGGATTAACTAGGCGCCTGCAAGCCAGTTTACGACGTTGAAGACCTAGAAGAAATTCATTCATGGCGACAAAAGCCGGTCTAAAGTTCCATCACTTCATTGAAAAAATGCGGATTTCTGCGGACCTAAAGAAAGGAACTTTGACATATTTTCCTGAAAGGGAAAATATAAGTTTAACAGGAGAACGAATACGGCTAAAAGACGTGAAAGAAAGCAATTAAATCGCCAAACGTGCAAGCAAGTTTGAACTCTCGTCATTTGTTGTTGTTATCAAAGCGGCAAAAACTTCAAAACACAGGTACGCTTAAATAAAACTTGCTTTGTTTTTGTCGTAAAGTGTCTAATATATGTTTTCTAGATGTACATAACAGCCAAATGTATCTTTGACCGAATAGAAATTTATTTAACCGCAGTGAATTGAAAAGTTTTTCTTGTCAGTTTGCCAGAGAGTATTTTCGCTTCGGTTGGTTTCAAGTCTGAGTGACTCTTAAAAAGTCTGAAAGGTTTCCCTATAATTTTGCCCTCTATATTATAAACAAGTAATCGCATGTTCCCTCGTAAAATTAAAGATTAATCACTTGTGTTTTCAGAAGCTCTAGAAATTGCCCCCGTCGCTTCGCGACTCGGGCAATTTCTACCGCTTCTGAAAACACGCGTGATATTAATCCTTAATTTTACTCGGGCCCATGCGATTACATATACAAAATTTCCTCCTTTGGGATCCATAATTTTTGAGCTTTTGACTAAACCTTCAGCTCAGTGAACTTCACAAAGTAAATATCGAGGTTGTTTTGATTGTCATTGATTGCTGCAAGTACGCCTTTCCAAGCCAATGGTAAATGAAAATATATTCCTGTTGTTGGTATCCAGTATTGTATCTTGTCAATTTTTATCTCCTGTAAGTAAATGTTTAACTTACAGGAGAATTATGTGGGTTAACATGCATTCTTCTTGTAATCTTAGTTAGGACACGACGTCCACAATCATTGCCATACTTACTAAGTCTTAATTTTGTGTGACTCGGTCCTGAATCGACACCATATTTTGCTATATTTTGGCACTAAAATCTTTTCCACAAAAATTGCTCGATCTCTGACTCAAAAAAAAAAACAGCCAACTTGGCCTAAAGGGGGACTGCTTTTTTAGTCTTTCTGTAAACGTTTTGTAAAAGTGGCCACCTTCAAATGATTTAACTCTATACCATTAAAAAAAAGTCGTAAAACCCTGTTAGCAGTGTCTCTTGCTCGCTTACGAGAACTTTCAATATGATCTTTGTGCGACGCAAAACTTATGCGTCGTTAGGATTGATCACCAATCGCAAATTGATACTCACGCAGAATTTGTATCCTATATAGTATCAGCAAGTCGATACAAGGGCCATTGTTTTGTCAGTTACCTAAGTGTTATGTGTTACCCTATTTAAACAAAGTTATCTATTCATCTATAACTTATTTCTAACTAACTACATATAACTAACTTGTTTTCATACTTACAAAATAACGTTTCGACTCCATTTGGCTTGTCCGACTCTTGACTTAGTCTAACTTTTCCATGTTTTACTGTCCTTTATAATGTCCGGTACGTACACCTTTTCCGCAATTTTTTCGCATTACACCAAGAGGTAGTCTCCGACGCAACCCGGAGGAGCGTTACGTCAGAAGACATGGCTGCGTAGGAGCTAGACTTAAACCAAAAGGTGCATTCATTCCATTTCCAATCCTGACAAATCCTTAGCAACGCTCACAATAAAAACAGGTTATAATATATGATTTGCGGGGTACCATCTTTGTCAACGAATCTTAACAACGTGTTCATTCAGTCTGGTGCACCCATAGTTTAAGAATATTTGTCATCAGTAACAGTGGATAAAAGGAAAAATAAAGTTCTAGTTCAGGTTGGTTCAAGGCACCAAATAATTTCTATGGATCCAGCTTAAGGAGGTTCGCTCGAAAATCTTCTAGCATCGATTTTCTTTTTTTATATATAAAACTTTTGCTTCAGCTAGGTTATAATTATGAGTTATTCGTGTCATAAATGCAAAAAAATAGGGGTCACCGACTTCGTTTCCGAGATAAGATATCTGGATATGATATTAGTGGATATGACCCCTGAATGTCTGTTAGTCTAAAAATATTGCAAATGAATCTCTAAAATGCAACTTTCTTTCCTAAATTTTATGCGAGTAGGTCTGTCAAGCAAATTCGTTCAACTGGTGACGTCTCTTAAAGGAAATCTATTCTTTAAACAACAGCCGTTTTGCAAACTCTGACAGCCGCAAGTTGGCAGGATTCGATGTCGCGCGGGTGGATAAATGGAAAGAAATTTAAACTTCCTACATTTATTTTTTGTTCACTTTTTTACAATCTGTCGAGAATTGGCAAAGAAAATTATCTATCGACAACAATTTGGGGCCAGCCAGATTTCTTCTCTTGCATGCGTGCGCGCTCGTGCATGACGTAGCTTGGCGTTGCAACATGAATTGCGTGCTCAGTAAGGATGCGCATAAACAATTAGCGCGAACGTCCATGCAGTTGTTGTTCTTTTTTACGCTGAAAAATTATTGTTAATTTCGAGGTACGTCATTTGATCAGTTTGGACGTAATAGGACTTCCGATGTACCGTTGAAGTACAATCTCCGCCTGATACGCCGAGTAAGCGGTCATACTAACTATTTGATTTTTAATTACCATGGTTACTGCTCCAGTGACAGACCAAATAATCAACAACGGATTCCTTTACCCTCAATTAGAACTTCTTCCAAAGAGCCAAATAAACCTACATTAAAGGACCAAGAGTAACCTAATTAAACAATAAATGAATATTTACTAATATTTATTATTCGACATAGCATTTTCAAGTGCGAATACGCACCAAAACGAGTGCAAAAATGACACCCTATTACGTTTTTGTGACCACGCGGTAGAAAAAAAAAGACACTATCAAAAACTTCTATTATGAAGAAGATGACTCAGTGTATTTTGATGTGTCAATATTTATTTCATTTGACGCCGGTTGCGCAGGTTTGGACGTTATATGACGTCCAAAGCAGTCTTCAGATTATGCATTGTAAACTCGATAACCTTTTTATGGAGTAGGCGTAAAGCGGTTGTACCTTTATTTTTGTGTTTTATTGTTTACAATCCACGTTACTATCAGTGAAATAGATCCACGGATTCCATTACTCACAATAATAGGCTCTTTTAAATATCCATGCAAATGACAGTAACATTATGAAAAAACCTATGCACTTAATTCCTATTAAAGATGGATTGTTCGTTTAATAGTAACAGCCGCTGTCAACTTTAACTCACCGCACTTCAGGATTTCATCTAATCTTCCTAATAATCTTAATAACTTCCTACGCGCTACAGTTAAAACTACCTTCCGTGAGAGGAAGTTGCAATAGCTATAGATGAGTATAGCATAATAAACTGAAGGACTCCAGGAATAAACTTCAGGAATCTATCTCAGGCTCCGTTAGACGTAGTCATAACACTATACATGTATTTCATTGGTCACACTTTCAGTCACACGGACTAAAAGAAAGTATAAGCAGACTTGTACAGCACTAAAAGAACTGAACAAGAGCTGGTCGCATTACGATAGCCCATTAGCTCGTAAGTGGAGATCGTTGTTAACGCACCATTAGCGTTTTTGTTTTATCACTGTAAATTTTATCAAGAAGTGTATACTTTCATTAAATTGTTCACTAATACGAATCAGACTGTTAATCGGCCTCACGTGGTCGCTTACATAAACGGGAAAACAAAGAAAGACACTATTCGAATTGTTTTTACGCTGTGGTCAAATGACTAAAAACCGCCACAATTTTGACCAAATTTTGTATGAAAGAACTTATGGAATGTTCTTGACATAAATGCAACGCCCACTTCAAATTTGAAATTCTTTCATTCCATCTTGTGATTGACTTTTATTGTGAACAGAAAACGGCCAGAAGCTTGACCAAACTTGTTTGAATGAACGTTTCCACTCTTCTATTTAATTATGTCAGATCAATCAATAAATTTGTATTTTTTTTTTTTCACAATTCCACTCCAACGGTCTAGTCATTTGTCTAACTTCTGAAAAAGTGGATGATCATTCCGGTAAATGAAAGCTATTGCAGTATAAACTTTCTTGTGTTTCCTTACTTTATGATGATGTACAAAGTGGCTCTAACGTTTTACACGATTTTAAAGACATATCTCATGTCTCAATTATTCCATTTTCAGCCTGTTAAATGACTGTGAAATGAAGTTCTAAAATAATCAGATGATTAATGATTTCTATAATAATGAGATCTGTTGAGGTACGTGTTAGTTAAAAAATGAGGATGTTTAATGTATTTGTCACGTGACTAGTAGACATGGTAACAATACACAAAACAAAACGTACAGCCGCTTTACGCCTATTCCATATAGGATGTCAATTTTAGACCTGAAGTACTTCCGACGTCATACAACTTCCAAACTGGTGCAAATGAAGTGGAATTAAATAAATATTGAATTTTCAAAATACACAGTCATCTTCCAAGGTCACTCCAATGTTTGGAGCGATTTTAAAGATACGTCTCAGTTCGGCAAGACTTCAGTAAGTTATCTTAATTAAAAAAGGTTATTAACGGAGTATATATAATAGAAAGATCGATCACATTGACAACAAAATATAGTCTAAAACTGTTCCAAAGTGGCATTAAAATGTCTAGACTCAGGCTGTAAACGGTTTTAACAATCAGATGAAAACACGATTGTTTGATAAGGAAAACTGTTGAGTTCTGTTGAACTGTTGAATGAGTTTAAAGTGTGCTCTTTGATGTCGTTTAGCTGATAAAGAAAGCTGTTAAACAGAAGTACAGTTTCCAGTACACTGAGTACTGTTCATTGTATTGAACACATCTGTCAGTTAATTTTTTTTTTTTGAGTTGATAAGTGAAATCCTAAAGCATCAATGAAGTACTGACCACTAGTGGTTATTATCATGTAAACGTCGGTTCGAGAAACTAGATTTCCATACATCTGTATTTAAAATCCTTACTTGAGTGTGGCCATCCAAACAAAAGAAGTTGAACAGAACTTAGCTGTAGTACAGCTGGTTTATACATTGTACAATGATCGGTTCTAACTTTCTCCCAGCCTGTGGCTGAGGATAAAGTGGTAAATTTCAGGTAAAAGTTATGTACTGTCGAGAGCTTATATTTAGCACAGTTGTTATCCTTGGAGTCCATCCATAAAATCATAAAGCGTGTCTGAATATTCAAATGGAAGCTATTTCCTTTTTATTGAAATCCTGAAATGTGACCAGTCAAAAGACTTATGTTAATTCAGTGCTATATCTGAATCTAACTGAGTAATTGGATGGATTCCTTTACACACAATTAGCCAAGAGAGCCAAAGAGCCAAGCAAACCTACAGTATATAAGGGACAAAGAATTACCTAATTAGATAGTTAATTAATTTTACTAATATTTATTATTCGACCTATCATTTTAGAGTGCAACTGAAACGAGTGCACTTATGACACGCTATTACACTCTTCTGTTAGCGCGTTAGGAAAACACGTTCTCAAACTCATTAATAATTCATGACGAGAACACAAAGGAAATCACTACCGTGAAGGAGGTTTTGAAATCGTTTCTTAAGAGCCCGTGACTGTAAATATCGCCGGAATCACTGGACAGGCTCCCAAAATCGAAAATCCTGATAATTTGCCAAAAAGTTACTTTTGGAGAGCTATGTTCAAAAATATTATGGAAACTTTCTAGAAATTTATAGTTTTCGAGAAAAAGGGGAAAAACGAAAATACCGGATTTTGCCTAATTAATTATGCAAAAATCACAGTTAAATTGACCAACTTCAGTACGCTTGTGCTGAAACAAGGTGCAACGCTAGAAAACGGGGATATGTTTTTTCTTTAGTATAAATCATCTACTTTCTAGCCATTGTCCTTTTTAAAGTTTTTCAGCGATTTAGAAAGTTTCACGGTTTCTTTAAAAAATACCATCTCATGCATTTTGTGAAAATGCAAAAATTGAGCAACTTCACTGGCATAAAATCCATCTTGGTATGTCCGATATCAAATCAAAATATACACAAGAATAAAGTTCGGCCCTTATACTGAAACAATATGAAATAAAAAATCTGGGCAATTCAGATTCGTATTGACAAAACGAAAACTTCGCGACGCGCTGTGGTCAAATTAGCATAAATTAGCAAAATTGTAAATACTATAAAACTATACGTTCTGAGGAAATACGATAGACTGCCGAATCGACCCATGAAAATATGCCTTATCTATTCTAAGATGGTTTATTTCTTTTATCTTCGCAGTTATCCATATCATTTTTCGGCTTTGAGATATCTTAAATATAAAGGAAATCGGTAAAATTGGCCGCTTATTAATAGTCGACTGTCTGAGTTGGGTGGCAAACGCCGTGAAGCAGCGTAGCTGTTAAGTCAACTACATTTTTTAATTGCAGTTTCTTCATAAAATGTTATTTCTCTTTTGAAAAATACGATTTTTTTTCTGCAAATTTATTAAACAATGTTTACTAAACTCTAACTGGAAGTCATTCTGGTACACTTGACAGGCAAAGTCACGCAACATCGCGATCACGGTTTGTTCGAAATTGTGGAGATGTTCAAATGTTTTCATGTTAAGAACTGTGGATAATATTTTCATAGCCTGATAACAAATAGAAACAGTTAACCTCCAAATTGTCTAAGTATGTTTATTACCTCTGAGTTGTAACTACATGATCAATTAGCATGACACCGTCGCGTGACTACAAATTGACTTATTTCAATTGACTGTGACATAGTTTATATTTATAACTATGGCGACCTTAGAAGCCCCAACAATACTATAAAATACATTTATTATGACCATTGTTAGTATCAGCATTTATTATTTTTTTTCTTTTATCAGTCTTCCCTGAAAGACATTTTGTCGAAATATCGACTGGAAAGCCAGCATAATAAACCAGCCTTTGAACAGACCGTGCCCGGAGACCAAGTCACGTGAGACAGATATTGCAAGTTGGGTGTTATATTTTCCAAAGACTAAGGTGTACGGTCCCCTTTACGGGAGGTTTCAACTTGTAAACAACTAGGAATAAGAATGTGTTTTTGGAGTTTTGCTTCCCTTGTGGTTCAAGCTCCGAAAAAAACAAAAAGCGCGCGGTCGAGTTAGTCGATTTAAAAGACTGTAATCGGGATGTAACACAGTCTTGAAGGGTTACAATATCTTGACGAACGTTGAAAGCGTCAACGTCGAAAGAAAATTATTACTTAAACGCGCAGGTGAGTAGTAACACATAACTTTCTTTTTGCTGATAAAACAAGCCTTGGCCCTGTTGGATTTGAACCTAATTATACCGTGTTGAGGGTTTCCTTGACTTCACTATAACTGGGATTTTCGTCGTGCAAGAATGTCAGTTGCACAGGGGCGGGTACGACATTAGGCGGCGAACTGGCAAGACACAATGCTATGATTCCCTTGTTATTCAGCTACAAACTTGAAACTAAGAGATTTACAATTTTTGAGACCGTGAACAGTATCTTATTTTTCTTCAATGACGTGCTTCAATCATGCGAGGAATATAATAGCGCATTTATCAGCCTAAGAGCATGAGTTTAAAACTTCCAGCTCGTGCACGGGCTCGTGCATCTCTCATCGCATGCTCATCACCCACTACTGTACTATCACTGCAGTGCTCGTTCCTTTCTCCGAACAGGATTCAGTGCATGTAGCTCAGTGGTTTTTCTTCTCACCGAAAACTTCCTTTGAACCTCTGCGAAGCTCCTGCACGTGTAGCCTTAGCCCTTTTAATAGCCGGCAGCGCGAACAACGCCAGAGCGATTGCAAAGTGTCTTGAAAGGCACTTGTTCTGGCGCAGCCTTGTATTATAGATATTGTAAATATTGTAGACTGCGTTGCAGGTTCATTTTTGTCGTTACGCGAATGCAGAGAATAAGCAAAAAGCCAGAGTGGATACCCGAGCGGCAGTCTGGCAGCTCGAGCTCATCACGCGCGCTAAAGACCAAAACTTGTAGCGCACAAGAGACTGGATCAATCCTGGCCCAGTCTCCCCTCGGCTCACGCCCTCGCTCTCTTGCATAACTGGCTTGAAAATGCACCTCAACGCAGGCTACAATATTTGAAGATTAGACTAGAGTATGTAACAAGTGCCTAGCTTTAAAGACATAAACACAAAGCCCTCTGCTATCGCTCGTTGTTCGCTTGAAGCAAAACTCCAAAATGACATTCTTAATCCTGGTTGTTTAAATGTTGAAACATCCCGTACACCTTAATCTTTCGAAAAAAGATTGAAACACAAAACACCCAAATTGCAACTTCTGTCTCAGTGAACGTGACTTGTTCCCGGGCGCGGTCTCTTCAAAGGCTAGTTTATTGTGCTGGCTTTCCAGTCGATATTTGGACGAAATGGCTTTCAGGGAAGATTCATGAAGATTATAAAATACAAAATCCTTAAAGAAATGCGCGCGCTTTGATTGGTCAAATCGAGTTCATATCTCAATAAAGCACGCGCATACGTCATGCAGTACTTTGTTCCTTTGTGGTCTTTTTTATAAGAAATAATAAAAACTTGTTCCTCGAGCATTGATGTGTTATATAAGCACTTGGCAATTTTTAAGAACACTCGAGAAGTGCGAGTAGCACTCGCCTTCAGCTCGTGCTTCTCTGCACTTCTCTCCTGTTCTTAATTCCCGCGTGCCTGAATAATTCAACAAGTCACTCGGCGCGTTTTTTATTTCTTTAATAAAAAATAAAAATAAAAAGGTTGATATTAGCAATGATCACAATAAGGTCGCCATAAGGTCACAATAAGTTCACAATAATCACATTAAGGTCACAATAAGGTCACAATAATCACAATAAGGTCGCCATAGTTGTATTAAAATTATTAGAAACTGTCAGTCATTTTGCAGGGAAATAGTTCAATTAGTAGTCACGGTGCCGTGTCAGTTGCTCGTGTACTGAAGTTTTAACTCAGAGGTAATAAACATAGATAATTTGGAGGTTAATTGTTTCTGTTTGTGATCAGGCTATGAAAAAAACTATCCACAGTTCTTAACATGAAAACATTTGAACATCTCCACGTTTTCGAACAATCCGTGGTCGCGATGTTGCGTGACTTTGCCAGTTAAGTGTACTAGTATGACTTCCGGTTAGAGTTTAGCAAACATTGTTTAATGGTCTTTTAGTACTCGCTAAACAACCCCTTTAAGAATAAATTTGAAGAAAAAATCGTTTTTCTGAAAGGAGAATTAACATTTTATGAAGAAACGACAATTAAAAAATGTAGTTGACTTAACAGCCGCTTCATGGCGTTTGCCTCCCAACTCCGACTGTCGACTATAAATAAGCGACCGATTTTATCGATTTCCTCTATATTTGAGACATCTCAAAGCCGAAAATGATATAGATAACTGCTAAGATAAAACAAATAAACCATCTAAGAATAGATAAGGCATATTTTTCATGGTTCAATTCGCCAGTCTATCGTATTTCCTCAGAACGTATAGTTTTATTAGTATTTACAATTTTGCTAATTTATGCAAATTTGACCACAGCGCGTCGCGAAGTTTTCGTTTTGTCAACACGAATCTGAATTGCCCAGATTTTTTATTTCATATTGTTTCAGTATAAGGGCCGAACTTTATCCTTGTATGCATTTTGATTTGATATCGGACATACCAAGATGGATTTCATGCCAGTGAAGTTGCTCAATTTTTGCCTTTTCACAAAATGCATGAGATGGTATTTTTTAAAGAAACCGTGAAACTTTCTAAATCGCTGAAAAACTTTAAAAAGGACAATGGCTAGAAAGTAGATGATTTATACTAAAGAAAAAACATATCCCCGTTTTCTAGCGTTGCACCTTGTTTCAGCACAAGCGTACTGAAGTTGGTCAATTTAACTGTGATTTTTGCATAATTAATTAGGCAAAATCCGGTATTTTCGTTTTTCCCCTTTTTCTCGAAAACTATAAATTTCTAGAAAGTCTCCATAATATTTTTGAACATAGCTCCCTAAAAGTAACTTTTTGGCAAATTATCAGGATTTTCGATTTTGGGAGCCTGTCCAGTGATCCTCGATATTTACAGTCACGGGCTCTTAATTTGCATAGATTTTGGCGATTTTATTCCTTCGTTTTCTCCGCATTTAACGATCAGTTTGAGAAGCTTTATCAAACACTTGAAACAGTGTTTCATCAGATTTCCAAACACCTTGAAGTGGTTTAAAAAAACTCGGCTGCGCCTCGTTTTTCCAATCCACTTCTCGGTGTTTGGAAATCTGATGAAACACTGTTCCTCGTGTTTGATATATTACTTAAAAAACTTCGATTCGGAGATGACTGTCTATTTTGACGCATCAATATCTATTTCATTTGACGCCGGTTGCGCCAGTTTAGAAGTTATATGACGTCCGAAGTACTTCAAGTGTAAAACCGAATTCCTATATGGATTGGGCGTACGTTTTGTTTTGTGTTTGATTACCATGTTTACTAGTCACGTGACTATCCATAAAAAAATAGATCCACGGAATCCATTACTCACAATGCAAATCACAGTGAAATTATTAAAAAAAACCTATGAACTCGCTTCCTATTAAAAAATCAGCAGTCGCCGTCAGCTTTAACTCGCCGCATTTAAACCAATCTTTGAAATTTATAGTAAAAATTACTTCCTGTATGCTATAGTTAACTATATTCTGTTGCAACAGGTATATATAGTATAATAAATCGATGGACTTCAGGAACCAGTTTTCAAGAATCCACCCAGAGACTCAGTCAGATTGAGTCAGTGCTATTTGATTGGTCGCACTTTCATCCACACAAACTAAGGGAAAGTCTGAGCAGACTTGTACAGCACTATGAACTGAACAGGCAAGGCTCTCGTAAGCGACTACATCAGAAATTCAAAAGCGACCATGATTGCTGATCTTTATCAACGCACTTCGATGTATTACTGCTTAATGTGTTATATTACTGTTAATTTGATCAAGAAATGTATAATTTCATTAAATTGTTAACTAATAAGAATCAGACTGTTGAGTGGCCTTAAGTGGCCGCTTCAGCCTGGTTTCCATATAATCGCAACGATCGCAACGATCGCAGCGATCGTTACGATCGACGATCGCTGCAATTCTTGCGACCCTTGCGATCATATATGGAAACCAAACGTTGCGATCGTTGCGATCGCAGAGATAGAAAAATTTCTATCTCTGCGATCGCAATCGCAACGATCGCAACGATCGCAACGTTTGGTTTCCATATGATCGCAAGGGTCGCAAGAATCGCAGCGATCGTTGATCGTAACTTAAACGATCGCTGCAATCGTTGCGATTATACGGAAACCAGGCTTTACAAGAACGCTAAAACAAAGGAAAAGGTTGGTAATTCACAATAGTGGTCGGGGTCACTTACATGAGCGGTCGCGGGCTTTTTATTACAGAGTTTGAGTGACGGGGTTTTACAATGCTGGTCGTTTACAAGAGTGGTCACAAAGATAGATTTGGCTTTAACTTCCATTTGAATAGTCACGCTTTATTATTTCATAGATAGATTCCATGAAAGACAGCGGTGCTAAATAAAACACGTTAATAAAACATGTTCTGCACTCGATAGTAGCACAAATAAAATGTGGAAACGTATACCCACCTATAACGATGCAGTGGCACTGGAGCTCGGGGACAAAGGTACTAAAACTGATAACATTACTTGATACTTGTATAACATTTCATTTCCCAACGTAACAAAAATAAAACTTGAACGAAAAAAGGCAACGTTCGAGAAGACTGGCCGACGTGGAATGATAAATATCTCCCGCCAAACCCTTAAATAGTCCCGAGATGTCCCATGACGACACGCATGCCTCTATATCGTGCCGTCAGAATAGTAATTTCTGACCAGTTCGCTCCTACGTCACTCAGATGTCAGAAATTACATGTTGTACATACTTATTGCATGGGTGTGGCTCGTCCGCTGATATTCGATCTAACTCGCGCTTAGTGACCGCGAGTGACCGCGTAAAATATTGAATGAATAAGTGAATAGATGAAGATCCAGATAATCTGCAGAAAATGCGTCACTGAATACCCAGTTCCCACTTTTAGTGAAGCCAGTGCTCTGCCATTTTGGCAATAAAGTCGATCAGAGTCGAACCTTTTTTTGCTATTACTTTTCACATATGAAACAATCTGTTAGATGGTATTCTAAAAATTTGAACAATTAGACTGCAAATTGTACCTGGAAACGCTTACCGTTGCCAAGCCTCATAGCATCGCACCGCCGAAAAGCGCGGTTCAATAGGGAAACGGGGTT